>CM068957.1:11849449-11862553 GCA_035128595.1 Eptatretus atami
CATCGAAATCGCCATTGTATTAACTCAAATCGCCATTTTAATTCCTGATAATAAGATAGAACAAATGTCAAAAAAAAATTTTGGGCCTTTTTTTTTCCACTACATCGACTACCCAACAGACAAGCCGGTAGGCGGACATGCGAAGTCGCCTACCCAATAGAACCTGACGCGATGGGCCCGTTCGATGGGGAATGACCTGAGGATTAAGGACAAGAAAATTCATGATTCCAGCTTCAAGGGTTAATGCTGCAGATTGTTTTTTCGTTAAAATACCCCCACATTTAGATGGTTTTCGGCCGTTGCTACGGCAACGGAGGGTCCATAGCAACATCTTTCTCACACATAACTAGGACATACCATGAACCTAGCATACCAGTTTCATCTATATCTGACTCATAGTCTCTGAGATATAATGAACTTTCGTTTTTTTTTTATTGGTTTTCGCCCGGGTTCATTCAAAGTCTATCTTCTCGACAGTTTTCATTAGGATCCGGCTGGAATTTTGCCAATATGGCTGAATGTACTGCCCACAGTCGCTCATGGCCCCGATTTTGATTTCAGAAAAAATAAATTTTTATGATTTTTCAAAAAATTTCAAAGCCCGTGCTAGGCAACGGTGGTGTCCATAGCAACGTTCTCATTTGCACACAACTAGGTCATGTATGACCTACAACAAGTTTCATCGAAATCGCCATTGTATTAACTGAAATCCCATTTTAAATCTGAAAAATGGTAGAACAAATCTCAAAAAAAAAAAAAAAAATTCTACTAGATCGACTACCCAACATAGACGGAAAAACTGATATTAAGGGAGAACAAATTTCAAATTTTTGAAAAAAATTTTTTTCACGAGACCGACTACCAACAAACATATCGATGAAAAACTGATTATATCGGTAGAACAAATTCAAAAATTTAAAAAATTTTTTTTTTTTCGACTATCGACTACCCAACGACAGACAGAGACAACGGTTGGCGGACAGGGTAGTCGACTACCAATAGAACCTGACGCGATGGGCCGTTCATGGGGAATGACCTGAGGATTAAGCACAAAAAATTCATGATTCTAGCTTCAAGGTTAATGCTGCAGTTGTTTTTTCGTTAAAATACCCCCACATTTAGGTTTTTCGGCGGTTCTAGGCAAGGAGGGTCCATAGCAACGGTCTTTCTCACACATAAACTAGGACATACCATGAACCTACCATACCAGTTTCATGTTATATCTGACTCATAGTCTCTGAGATATAACCGAACTTCAGTTTTTTTATTGTTTTCGACCAGGTTCATTCAAAGTCTATCTTCTCCGACAGTTTTCATGGATCCGGCTGGAAAATTTTGACAATATGCTGAGATGTACTGCCCACAGTCGCTCGTGGCCCATTTTGATTTTCGAAAAAATAATTTTTTATGATTTTTCAAAAATTTCAAAGTTCCGTTTGCGAGGCAACGGTGGTGTCCATAGCAACGCTTCTCATTTGCACAACTGGTCATGGTATGAACCTACCAACCAAGTTTCATCGAAATCGCCATTGTATTAACTCAAATCGCCATTTTAATCCTGACTAATAAATCGGTAGAACAAATTCAAAAAAAAAATTTTTGGGCCTTTTATTTTTTTCACTACATCGACTACCCAACAGACAAGCCGGTAGGCGGACAGGGTAGTCGCCTACCCAATAGAACCTGACGCGAATGGGCCCGTTCGATGGGGAATGACCTGAGGATTAAGCACAAGAAAATTCATGATTCCAGCTTCAAGGGTTATGCTGCAGTTTGTTTTTTCGTTAAAATACCCCCACATTTAGAGGTTTTTCGGCCGTTGCTAGCAAGGAGGGGTCCATAGCAACGTCTTTCTCACACATAACTAGGACATAACATGAACTCACCTACACCAGTTTCATGTATATCTGACTCATAGTCTCTGAGAATAATGAACTTCGTTTTTTATTGTTTCCCAGGGTTCATTCAAAGTCTATCTTCTCCGACATTTTCATGGATCCGGCTGGAAATTTTTGCAATATGCTGATGTACTGCCCACAGTCGCTCGTGCCATTTTTATTTCAAAAAAATTTTTATGATTTTTCTAAATCAAGTCCCGTTCTACATGCGTGTCCATAGCAAACGTTCTCATTTGCACAAACACAGGTCATGTATAACCTACCAACAAGTTCATCGAAATCGCCATTGTATTACTGAAATCGCCATTTTAATCGATAATAATGGAGAAAAATTCAAAAAAAAAACTTTTTTTATGACAACCCCACATATCGACGGCAAAACTGGAATAATAAGCGAACAAATTTCAAATTTTTTAAAAATTTTTTTGGACAAATCGATACCCAAAATATCAGGAAACTGAAATTCGTGAACAAATCAAAAATTTAGCCGTTTTTTTTTCGACTCATCGACTCACAGCACAACAGACAAGCCGGTAGGCGGACATGGGTAGTCGCCTACCCAATAGAACCTGACGCGATGGGCCGTTCGTGGGAATGACCTGAGGATTAAGCACAAGAAAATTCATGATTCCGCTTCAAGGGTTAGATGCAGATTGTTTTTCGTTAAAATACCCCACATTTAGAGGTTTTCGGCCGTTGCTAGGCAACGAGGGTCCATAGCAACGGTTCTCTCACACAAACTAGGACATACCATGAACCTACCATACCAGTTTCATGTATATCTGACTCATAGTCTCTGAGATATAACGAACTTCGTTTTTTTATTGTTTCGCCAGGGTTCAATTCAAAGTCTATCTTCTCGACAGTTTTCATAGGATCCGGCTGGAAATTTTTGACAATTGGCTGAATGTACTGCCCACGTCGCTCGTGGCCCGATTTTTGATTTTCGAAAAAATAATTTTTTATGATTTTCAAAAATTTCAAACCTTTAGGCAACGGTGGTGTCCATGCAACTGGTTCTCATTTGCACCACAACTAGGTCATGGTATGAACCTACCAACCAAGTTTTCAATCGAAATCGCCATTGTATTAACTAAATAACGCCATTTAAAACTGATAAATAGAGCAGCGATAGAGACAAATCTCAAAAAAAAAATTTTTTTTTTTTTTCGACTCATCGACTACCCAACACAACATACATCGACGAAAACTGATAATAATGGTAGAACAAATTACAAATTAAAAAAAAACATTTTTTTCGACTGGAATCGACTACCCAACCAGACAACAGACTGACAAGCCGGAGGGATATGGGTAGTCGACTACCCAATAGAACCTGACCGCTGGGCCCTTCGTGGGATGACCTGAGGATTAAGCACAAGAAATACATCATTCTCGCTTCAAGGGTTATGCTTGCAGATTGTTTTCGTAAATACCCCACTTTAGAGGTTTTTCGGCCGTTGCTTGGCAACAGAGGGGTCCATAGCAACGGTCTTTCTCACACATAACTAGGACATACCATGAAACCTACCATACCAGTTTCATGTATATCTGACTCTAGTCTCTGAGATATAACGAACTTCGTTTTTTTATTGTTTCGACCAGGTTTCATCAAAGTCTATCTTCTCCGACAGTTTTCATAGGATCCGGCTGGAAATTTTTTGACAATATGGCTGGAATGTACTGCCCACAGTCGCTCGGGCCCATTTTTGATTTTCGAAAAAATAATTTTTTTGATTTTTCAAAAATTTCAAAGTCCGTTGCTAGGCAACGGGGTGTCCATAGCACGGTTCTCATTTGCACACAACTAGTCATGGTATGAACTCTCAACAAGTTTCATGAAATGCCATGTATTAACTAAAATCGCCATTTTAATTCACTGATAAGAAGTAGACAAATCTCAAAAAAAAAAAAAAAATTTCGACTACATCGATACCCAACAAACGATGTCGACGAATAACTGATAATAAAGGTTAGAACAAATTTCAAAAAACATTTTTTCGAAAAAAATTTTTTTCTGGACGAATCGACGCTACCAACAAACATTATCGACGGAAAATACTGATGATAAGGTAGATCAAAAAAAAAATTTTGTTCGACTCCTCGGACTACCCAACAGAGAAGCTGGTCGGCACATGGCTGCTCCTCTAGAGGAAAGGCTGTCCGACGCACTAGCCGTATTCATGTATATGCTATCAATCAATTTGCACAATAAATATGGATTATCACCGCCCTCTTAGTTTGCGCCCAGAAACCCTCCTTCTGAAATTTCAGGCATGTTTCCAAGAGACTAACAATGGCAGCTCTAGGTAATTACCATTTATCTATTCGCTAAAAATTTTATTTTTTTATATATGCTGTAAGACATTCTCCTTGGGCACAAAAAACAGGTTCCCTCGGAGTCCAGTTTCAACGGTATTGATTGTTTTGTACAGTCCACAATAAAGTGTACATGTTACGATAAAGTATTTTAGCTGTTGCTAAGCAACGGAGGTTGTGCACAGCAACCATTCATTTTTGTGTACATGCTATCCACATTGTACACAATTTCACCCACGTTTTCATCAATCAAGACTCTTTCTCTTAGAGATATTTCGCAATTAACCGTTCTGAAAATGTTTGACAGTACATCGCCCAAAAAACCTATATCTCCTGCCTACCAATATTTTTTGTTCGGCTGCAATATTGGCAGAAGAGCTAGACAGATTGCGCACAGAACTCTAGCCTTCGTTTTATCGATTTTTTCGATTTTTTTACCACTTTAAAGGCCGTTTGCTATGCCGCTTGCTCGTGCCCGGGTCCCATATTCGAAAAGCACACGGATTCTCAGAAATATTGTCCTACCTACCAAATTTCATTGGAATCAGGTTGCAGTGGTTTCTTTAGCCCTAGGCTTGACCAACAGTTTCGCGGACCAGACAGACGATGGAATTTCCAGAATAATAAGGGTTCTCTCAGAGCAGCCAACAGACAACATATCGACGGGAAAATCCTGATAATAAGGATAGAAAAAAAAAAATCTCACAAAAAAAATTTTTTCGGAAATTTTTTTTTACCCCGTCGTCGCCATCCAACAGACAGCCAAACATTATCGACGAAATACTGATAATATAGGGTAGACCTACACTCGACTACCCAACCAACACACGCAATAACGAATATAGTGGCTCACTTACTTCATTGGTGAAAAAAATTTTCGTTGCAAATTATTTTTCCTGATGTGAACCAACACTCAATTATTTTAAAGACTTTTTTTTTTTTTTCCCCCCCCCCCCCCCCCCCACAAGTTGAACATGTCATAATCTGGGCATGTATTAAATGTTTGAAAAACCCCCGGTTACAGTCTTACAATGCAACGATCCAAAACATATGCAGCACAAACTCACCAACGCGTTCTACAAGTCCACGAAACAACACAAAACCCCTCTCCTCCATGCCATCCCTTCAAAACAAAAATCAAACACTAGAGGGATACCAACCTCCTGCTAGTCAAAGCGCCCGTCCAGTCGACATTCATGATCAAAGCCAGCTCTGTGCCCACTCGACCCTCGATCTCGCAACGCCCATGAGCTGCACCCAAGATGCAAGTCCCCGAATGACCGAGCCCGCAGTCTGCGATTCCCAGAAGGAATTCTTGTACCACCAAATCAGCAGATTGAATCCATGTCCAAACTCGCTGCTAAGGACCACACGTATCCAGCGTGCGAGGGATGAGGAAGACTGGCCTTTGGTTTGTCGATGTGCTCAGCGAGGAAATATCGATGTTTATCTCAGGCGATTGTCAGGCTCGTGTGGAACCCTGCTAGGATATATAGGTTCGTCGGAACACCCAAACACAGCGACAAGATAGGCAATCGACCCAGCCCTTGCAAAGATGACAGTGGATCGGCAAATCACAGCGTCGGTGCCAACACGCCTTAGCACAACCCTCAGGCATGCAACACTCTCAGTCGTGGTGAGCAGCAACCTTGCAACACCCTCATTGCTGGTTGAGCCCAGTTCTCATAAAATGTACTGCAGCCTATGCTATGTCCATTCTCTCTCAGTCGCAGCATCGCAGTTCTCTCCTCTTGTTAGTCTGGTTCAATCGCCATCTCCCTCTCCGTCATATACCTCTGTCGCCATCGTCGCCTTCCATTGTTTCATTTCAGTCACTCCGAGGCCGTGGGCCCCAAGGGCTTCTGCCATCCTTAACTGGTCCGTGCCTGGACTCAGCATAGGTCTTAAAGACTCTCCATAATAGACTCTTTCCCTCCCAGTCTGTTTCTGTTTCATGTTAGGAGTCGGTTTGAACACACCGAATCAGAACACTGCATTGGACAAAGTGATTTTATCCAACCAAGTGAGAACGGACATCTACCGCTTATTACAAGCTTTCTTCAAAGTGAATAGGACATCACATCATGCCCATTCAGCACCACCTCTGGCATGCACTATCCGCCACGAGTTCCTTTCATAAAGTAATACACAATTTATTCATTTATATAACTTGCCTTCCACAGCATATACCTTTTCAGCATTCCAATCATGTGATATACTAAAGTCTCTCTCTTGTGAGACTCAACATTTTCTGGATTGGCACCAGATTTATCTTCTGCGTCCATAACATGCCCATCAATGGCTTCGAGTATACTCATCATGAAACCTGTCAATAAAATTCCTTCTAAAGTGTACACGTTTCTAGGTCTACCATACTTTTCACTCCACTCTCTTCAGGCTTCCACATTGACTTAAAACAGTACCTACACGTGAGAAGCAGATTAGAATCTCCTTCTCCAGCTTTCCGTTGGTAATTCTCTTGCATTCGGTTACCACCCATTTGTGGATTAATCGAGATTTTACACTGCGTTAAATCATATAATATCCATGATAAAAAAAAACGCCTTTCACTGGAAGAATAGACTGGAAGCCTACAGTAGCCAGGTGCTGCAGGACCAACCGGACTCCTAGACCAACCATTGCACAGAGGTGCTTAACAACCACCAACTTCTTGCAGCAAACACCACCTGGTACCATTGCCATCTCTCAGATAGTGGCAACATGCTCTCAAGAAAAAAAGACTGAATGCCTCCGTGTCCTCTCAATATTTTTAAACAGAGTCACCTGATTTCATCATCATGTAACCCTCTAATAAGAGGCAATTGTTGTCATTTCGGCTGCTCCCATTAGGGTCGCCACCAGCAGAAATCATCCTGTATGATCCGCATACTGATTTAGGCACAGTTTTACGCGGATGCCCTTCCTGACGCAACCCTGGTCGCTCTTAACGACACAGTGGCAATAAGGATTTGGGTTCCCATGATGTCCAGGCTTGCCCTACACCCTCTCAAGGCCGCCCAGTGCAGACGCTCCCATCCTCAGCGATCCTCCAACCAAGCCTCCGAGTAGCTGGGATTCACAGGCGCACGCCATAGCCCGTGGTTGTAATAAGAGCATATATCCCTCATTAATAACCGTTTCTGAATCTGCACCACCTCCTTCTTGTATGACCCTTTAACAGTCACTGTCCTGCAACGGTCGTTCTCTAACATTAACACGAGCAGTTGAAGCACCTTGTGATGTTCTCTTAACTATATCAAGTCCACCATACGACACTGAGACGTTTGGGTCCGTCGTCTTCGCGATTGGAGAACAATCGACAAGATAGATTTGTGGTGTTCGCTGTGTGGAAGAAAACATAATTATAATTCATTATTCCAATTATATTCACGTAAATTGAATTTGTTGCTGGTACTTTGTGACACTAAGGTGTGGACAGGAGGCCCATGGCGAGGAATCTGTGAGGGGTAGAGCATCACTGTGACAGTGATTCTACGTCCCACGCAGGGGAATTCGCGCATTGCATTCATCCCAAGCCATTCCCTCGGTGCACTGCAGTAGAGCGAGGCCCGCTGGGCCGGTTACTTGAGCGGTCGCTGTGAACCAACTGATCCACCACCTGTCAGAAGACACTTGGACACCCGTCAAGGGTGTTGGCAATCCTGTTGCTGACCCTCCAATCAACTTGCGCCACCTTCGCTTGTGGAAAACACGGACGCGTGAACCGGTGAAACAGGGTTAAAGCTCCAGGGATCTGTGGCATCCATGCTGAAACTTCTCAAGGCTGGTGAAATGCTGCACCGTGTCGTTGCATGCAGTTTTTGTGCTTACCTGGAACAAAGCATCATCCAATGATGGAAGAGGGCCTTTGTCCCTCTCTTGAAACGGAAGGTGATCGCCAAGACCTGCAACAACTACTGAGGGGTGACGCTGCTCTCAGTGCCGGGCAAGTCTATTGCTTGGATAATTCATTGATATAGTCCTGCAGAATTCCTACATAACTTGCACTTGCTTTCCATAAGTTTTTTGCAGTTTTTTATATCTTTGAAGGGTGCTGAACAAGAGTCCAAGTGATAACATCCGTCAGGTTTGGGCAATTTGCATAATATTGCAATGAAGTCGGCCATTACCGAAATTCAAGTTCTTTTGGCTATATCTATGGCTAATATGGAATAGGATGGAAATCAATGGTGTCTAAACTAGTTTCCATGGTCAAGGTAATATATATACCATTTACAAGTAGTCTGAGATGGCGGCCATCTTGGATTCCATTTATGGACGTAATGGCTATATGGGATCAGGACAGTTTGTTTCAAACATGAAATCCCTATGAGATAGAGTGGATTCGTACTTCTAACCAAACATTTGGGATAATAGCTGGTACCATCTATTAAGACTAAGAAGCACGAAGTACGTAATAGAGTCAATCATCGTCGGCCATCAGCAGGTCTCCGCGTCGGTCTCGTCATTGGCAATGTTTTCATGTTCTACCTGTTATTTACCGTTCATTAGCAATTGTATTTGGATCTCTCTGACATGCATCAGAAGAAAGTGCATAGGTAAAGAAGTGGCACAACAAACCACACTGCGCTGTTCTACATGGGGTGCCTGAAGTACACCACACCTTATTAACTCCAAAATTTTGTGTGGAGCAAGTGCAACGTCCTGCTGGGCATTGGACAGGGAAAAGAGACTTGGAAGATTTCCTTCTCGCGCCCATCCGTACTCTTCTGATTCATGCTTGGGGGGCTTTGATTTGAAGGGGCCGCCTTCCCAAAGTTGCCGTACTGGAAATGAGCACGTCGAACATTTTCTACGAATGCTTGGCTTGTTGTGGCAGTGTCTTTAGTTTTGCGCTGCTCGTCATTTCTTTCGCACCATTTTCCGGGACCGCATAGCTTGTCCCTAGTGGTCATCATGTCTGCGTAGTCGTGCACCCTAAACCTTCGGCATTAAATTGGTGTAGCTTCGATCTATAATAGTTGACATTGGAGCTCAAGCTCACCCAAGCATTTGAGTGTTTGACTGGCCTGAAGCATGCTTGGGATGGCAGTTGATTTGCCACACCAAACGGTGCGCAACATTATCGACCAGAAGAGTATGATCGCTGGAAGCTGTGGAGCTATTTTAGCATGCTCTGTTCGGCAGATGCTGCTATGTCACCAAGGCTCTTTCAGATGAGTAGATTCCATGTTAGGCCGCATGTGAGATCAAGTTGTGGTAAAAATGTAGGAGAGACAGTAGGAAGACGTCTCGATCAGTCACACATACGATTGCATGAGCCGTTGCAACCTTCTTCTGCCAGCCTTCGACATTTGATGAACCGATGATACATCTGCTTCGTCATGAAATTTCTCTCAGTTTCCCTCTGTCTCAGACATCGCAGCTGACTCGCTATTGTACAGGGTCTTGGCCAGATATAGGACGAGCTTGTCTGCATCTTTCCCTCTGCTTGAGCAGTTCATTTTGCATATCAAACTTGATGAGTTGAACTTGTTGTCCGCTATAGTTAGGACACCTTTTGTGTGGGAGAGGACTTTGGAGGGTTAGGCGATGGTGTCTATGGCTAGCTGGACGACCCGTTTTGATCCGTGCTTGTGCCTTTGATGCTGAACATCAAAGTATCGTCAAACGAGATAACACCACTGCGACATTACGGATGATGAAGCGCTTACACATTGTCCACAAACAGTCTTTGACTGTACCTTACAGGGGCCACGGTGGAACACCAGAGGAGTCAGACGCACGTCCAATTATAACAGCTTCTTGCCTTCTGAACAAACGTGAGGAACTAAAACACTTGGAGCTTTTTCTGCAGTGTAGACTTTGCTCACGCTATGCGCCCATGTGACCATTTCCTTGAACACATGGCAGTCGCCATGGGGAAGTTCATGTTTGAGAACTCGTTGGTAGTCAATGCTATAAGTGTTTGTTGAAGCCCCAAACACCCGGTGAGAGTATATCAGATTGACATCTATACATCTTTGCCCCCAACCTTGCATGGATTTCTTCGTGACGGCCACTCGTGACACCTTCTTGGATAGAGGGCGTGAGCCAGATGCAGACTACTTTCAAAATCGATCCATCTGTGCCCTTGCTATTCAACAGCGTGCTCGACACTTTACAGACTTGGTCTTATCTGTCCGGGTTTGAGTTCACCAGCCTTTGGCGACGCATGGTTCGTGCATTATGCAGTGCTATGCATCTAATTGCAGTTTCTCCGATCTTTGCACCTGTCTGTGCGTTTGTCTCCGTGGATCCTAGCATGTTTCTCTTCTTTATGACTCGTGACATCAACCTCTTTTATCCTTATCATGTCTGCATACACCTTTACAATCTGGGTTTGACATTGATGCATACTCAGATGTCCCACTCGTTTAAGTGCAGACGCTTGAGCAGTGCATCCCATGATGCTCTAGCACCGTGGCCGTATCGCGATAAAGTGCTCTCTATAAAACCATGTCTGACCAGCATACCGTTTCCAGAACCGGGTTTATGCCTCATCACACTGAGTTCCCCTATTCAGGACAAACGATGCAAGCTGTCCCGGAGGAGACGTATCCATTCGACCTCACGGTAAAAGCCGTAACGGGCTAGTGGTGATGCCCGCAGCAAAGAAATACGCGATCATTCTTACGGCATATAATGTAGTGGCCAGTCCGGCCCTCACGCTTCAGTCGCAAAGAGCAACTCATAAGAAAAAACGGCTTATTAGACAGTCTACCCAGAGTCGTCGCTCGCCCCTGATATCTAGTCTCCGAGGACTCTCCGCTACTCACAGCGTATCATTCAAGCTTTGAGAGCCGCGAGACAAACCCGCGCGCGCAGCGCCACAGAACGCTCACCACAGCGACAACACAGCACCACGCCAGCCCGAAACGCACAGCACCAGTCCGACCCAACCAGACATCGCTGCACTCTGCACACGACCAGAACATCCCCACTGCCTCTTAGCGAGATTCCTCCCAAGCACCCAGCACCGCAACGACGCACTCTCGTTAGCTCGCACGAACTTAACTATTCGCACTGAAGCATAATCATTCGACACCACACGCACTAGACGACAAGAGGTTGTATCAATCACAGACCTACTCAGATCACGAGACAAACAATAGACACAAGGCGCGACACTACTATAGGACAAACCAGCACTAGGCACGCAGCACCCCTCGCCAACAGACAAGCACACTGCAAAACAAGAAAACACGCAATCGCACAGAGACCAGATGAACCACTGTAGAACGCAAGTCGCGCTACTGTCAGCCAGCTAGTGCACGCTCACACGAACCCAGCTGAAGCGTAGCGCACACGCACGATACGGAACACCAGCTGATCAGTGCAGCGACACTACACAACCATGACTATGAGCTGCAATTAGATCACACCTCTACGATAGCCACGAGAACTCAGCACAACCTCGCTAGTGCACGGAACCTACTAGTCGTGAGGCTCACTTGATCGTCAGCTTCACCATTCATGTCAGCGCTCCACATGCGATAGTCACACCCAATAACGCACACTCGACCGCCGAGTTTAACATATATCAACTGCCAACTCCACCACCACCTGGAACCATCCACTCCGAACGCGACCAACAACGCACACAAACCCAGAACCAGCCCATATGCGCCCTACAACACTGGCACTTATCGTGGCCCCAGACACACGAGCCCTTGCGTCTATATTGTATGGCCTAGTTCCCTTGACAACACTCGTAGTACTCTCAACGAATATCCTGTTGACTCTGGCTATGCCCCTTACCTCGAGTCAATGTGCTTAGCAAGAACAGCCTCGAAGTCGACGCGCACTGGGCTCTCAAAGTGAACCTGTCTGCGGCACAGAACACGTGAAATGTGCAAAAATAGAAGCCTCTGCATTAAGCTCCTCAGATATCCGATGTCACGTTTTTTCGGGACCTTGTTCTCTCTACCGAGGGATGTCACATTACCTGCTGCTGCATTCATTGCTGTCAGTCTAGATATTCTCAATGAGTAACATGTGATCCTCAGTCAAGTTACATGTCCCAGTCATCATACAATGCAGGGAACATGCTGTAACGTCGTCGCCGAGGATATGTTTGCGGAAAGTTGTCTGCAACAGCTTGCAATCGAATCACATCCTTATGGGACAGGTCGCTACCATGATGGTGCGTCTTTGATCGCTGCTGCTGCGTTCTGAAGACTTTTGAACCACAATATTCTCATAAGAACAGCTACTGCAATTCATAGAACTGTTCAATCACGAGACCTCGTCGATTGAGACAGACACCTAGTGACCATCTTACAAGAGAGTGGATCGTTGGTTAAAATGCTGGTGAGCAATGTTTGCCAATGAGAGCACGCTGACAAAGTGTAGTTCATTTTGTCAGACATTTTAATCTAACAGTGAGCGACCCAGTAGTCTTATACTGACAGAGCTCCCAGTAATGGCATCATCAGTCTTACACTACGCATTCGTATACTTTACCTATTCAGTGGGTAACCTTCTGCATCTATGGACCAATGCGTTTTGCAACCTTTTCTAATACACGATCAATTCGTTGCCTTTCATCATTTCACAGAGTCGGTAACCGGACCATGATGCCATTACTCTGACATCCCAAAAGGCTGGCAACGGAACGCCAACACAACTGCACCCTCCAATATGAAGAATCGAAGTCAACATCCAGCCCCAAAAGACTCAATCTCCCGACAGACACCATAGAGAAACTAACGACTGCACGGCCGACAATCTTCTGTCACCGTTTAACAATACACTACTAACATCATACAGCAAGCTATCCCCCTATCTATTTTCATGTCTGCTCAACACAAATTCATATCGATCCGCGATACAGATTAAATTGAAACGAAAGAGCCATCAAAAGATACCTCAAATATTCTAATTT
>CM068957.1:11875730-11893185 GCA_035128595.1 Eptatretus atami
CTGTGGACAGGTGATTCTCGTCCCACTTACAGGGGAATTCGCGCATTGCATTCATCCAAGCCATTCCCTCGGTGCACTGCAGTTAGAGCAGAGGCCCGCTGGGCCGGTTACTTTGAGCGGTTGTACCAAGCTGATCCACCAGCTGTCGAGTTGGACGTCAAGGGTGTTGCAATCCCTGTTGCTGACCCTCCAATCAACTGTGGTCCACCTTCGCTTGTGGAACACGGACTGCGGTGAACCGGTTGAAACAGGGTAAAGCTCAGGGATCTGTGGCATCCATGCTGAACTTCTCAAGGCTGGTGGAAATGCTGCACTCGTGTCGTTGCATGCAGTTTTGTGCTCTACTGGAACAAAGGCATCATCCCAACTGATTGGAAGAGGGGCCTTGTTGTCCCTCTCTTGAAAGGGAAGGGTGATCGCCAAGACTGCAACAACTACTGAGGGGTGACGCTGCTCTCAGTCCCGGGCAAGGTCTTTGCTTGGATAATTCTTGATAGGGTTCGCCACCATCTGCTTGAGTACAGCGTCCAGAGCAGTCAGGCATTACACAAAGAGGACAACGATTGACCATATCCTTGCTCTTCGGGTCCTCACCGAACGCAGACGAGAGTTTCGGCAGGGGCTGCTTGCAGCCTATGTTGATCTTGTAAAGTGTATGATTCAGTGAATCGGGATGCCCTTTGGAGGATTCTTGGTCTTCGTGGGGTGCCACCAAAACCTGATCGATCTGATGTCTGAACTCTACTCTGGTACTGAGAGTGCTGTGAAATGTGGTGATACCATTTCTGACTTATTTCCAGTTGTTACTGGAGTTCGTCAGGGGTGTATACTGGCCCCCACACATTTCAGCACTTGTATGGACTGGATTATTGGGAGGATGTCGGAGAGATCAAGCTGCGGTGCATTGTGTGGAATGTCAAGATCTCGGACCTTAATTTCGCAGATGATGGTCATCTTTGCGGAGACTTTAGATATCCTTTTGGGGGCCCTGGAGGTGCTGAATGAGGAGTCGGAGCCGCTGGGATTACGGTTTTCTTGGGTCAAAACTAAGATCCATGCTTTCAATGACATCTTTGATGCTGCTGCCCTGTCTGTGTCTGTTTGTGGTGAGGATGTTGAGGTCGTGGAGAGATTCACTTACCTTGGCAGTGATATTCATGTCTCTGCTGGCTGTGAGTCAGAGGTCAATAGATGTCTGGGTTGGGCCTGGGGAGTCATGGATTCACTGGATCATGGGGTGTGGCGCTGCCGGTACCTGTGCGGGAGGACGAAAGGCCGAGTCTTCAGGTCCTTGGTGCTTCCAGTCTTGCTCTATGGATGCGAGCCTTGGACTCTGACCAAGGATCTGAGATGGAGACTTAATTCCTTTGGTACCAGGTCTCTTTGGAGAATCCTTGGCTATCGCTGGTTGGATTTTGTGTCCAACGAGCGGTTGCTGAGAGAGACTCGGATGAGATTTGTTACCTGCATAGTCCGTAAGCGTCAGCTGCGGCTGTATGGACATGTGGCTCGTTTTCCTGACGCTGATCCTGCTCACCAGATTCTCTCAGCGAGGGAGTCTCATGAGTGGAGGAGGCCAATGGGCCGACCACGTGCCTCGTGGTTACAGCAGGTTGACCAGCATCTCAAGGAGATGGGGATGGGCCTGGCATCTGCCTGGGGGATGGCCAGACGGAGGCACCTGGAGTACCGGTGGAAAGTGGACGCAGCGACGTGCTGTTCCGGCACATGCTCCCAAACCTGACCTGACCTGCTGGTAGTTTATAAATTTAATTTTTGTACTGTAGTCAAATTGGCTGTCAGTAAAGTTTCCTTTTCCTGAGTCTTTTGACCTACATATTGATAAATGAATAGCTTACTATGAAAAAGGTCTTGCTCGCTGCATAGAAACAGAGTGACCTGGTTGATAACACTGCAACTTTTGCCATGGTTGTGTCATTCTCTCCCTCCCACCCAAAGTGGCCACGTATTGCAGTTCTGAGTTTCGCTTTGTGCCGATCAGCTCATCCCGTAGTTGAATTGCTAAATGACTCACCCGCCCATTTTTGGGATGTCAAATGAGTATAAGAGGGATTGCTTTGGGATTCTAGTTAGTGAAGTTCATTTGAATGTTTCAGTGAATCATTGAATGTTCTTCCTCCGTATATAGGAAATTAAAGATTTTCTTTGGTATGCTGATCCATCGTGTGGAAATTGAGTTCTTTTCTCCCACAGCTGAATACCAAGAAAATTTCCTTTCTGGTCGGTAGGCTTTGAATAACCATACTTTGCATGCGAGTTTTCCTGATAACCTTTAATTTCGGGTCTTACTTCCTGACTAGGTTTACTGTAACTCTCCAGGTTACTTTTATTTGTAAAACCCGGTTTGTTCAAATGGATTTTGTGAGTTGAAGCGTAATCCTCAGCTGTTGTTGCTGCAGTGTGCAATTCATCTATCTTTCATTCGTCCAAATGCATCCGCATGTCAGACTGCACACATTGCTTAAACTCCACTAACACTAACTGCCTTATTTTGTCAAAGTCGTCCACAATTTCCTTGGAACCACACCACCTATCAAACAAAGTTTATTTTTCCTGAGCAAATTCCACGTGAGTGTCACTCTCTTTCTTCCTACACTGCCTAAACTTCTGCTTGTAAGCCTCTGGGACCAGTTCATAGGCTTTAAGAATAGCAGTTTTTACCTCGGCAAACTGTGCACACAGATCAATAGGTAAAGCAGAGTAAAATATTGAGCCTTCCCCACAAAAACACCTTGCAATAACATAGTCCAAGACTCCTTAGTCCATTGCAAGGATTGTGCCACTTTTTCAAAATGAAGGAAGTACTTATCTACATCTCTCTCATTAAAGGGTGGAACAAGTCTCACATGTCTGCTAATGTCCCAAGACTTTTGACAAGTCAACAGAGAGTTTGGATTAGATGTATTTTTTATTTCCTTCTCTATTTCCAATTCTCTTAACTCAATCTGTCCCTGAATCTCCAATTCCCTAATCTCCATTTCTTTAATCTTTTCTCTCTCCTGAAGCTCCAATTCTCTTTGTCCTTCTCTTTCCCGAATCTCCAATTATTTTCCCTTATGTTCCCTTTCTTGCTTTTGGCTCTGAAGCTCCAATGCTTTTATCTTGTATTCCCTTTCCTGCTCTTGGTTCCGAAGCTCCATTTTTCCCTTTCTTCCGCAATTTCTTTTTTCCGCATCTCCAATTCTTTTAGTTCACATTAATTTTGTTTGAACTGCAAATCCAACTTTCACAACTCCACATTCTCACTCTTTTATCCCCTTAACAATTGAAATGCTGATTCTGGCAAATGTTTCTCCTCAATTTAATTGTTTACCACCAATGCGAGAATTTCTGCTTTCTTCAGACTTGGTCTAACCTCAATATCACAATACTTAGCCAACTCTAAAAGGCCAGATTTCTTTAACCCACAAAGTTGGTCCACACTCGGTGCTTCCATAAACTCTTTAGCATAAAATGCCATAGTGATCGTTTGTGGTGTCACCTGTTCATCTTTGACTCACTTTCAAATTATCATTAGCAATTCGATTTCTTATCGATTTGAGTCCCAATGTCACTTACTGTTATGGGTTCTTATCTCAAACAATAATCCAATGTCTGTTATGATTTCAAATCCCGGATGAGAATCCACTTTTTAATGGGATCAATCACTTGTCCATACAGCCGCAGCTGACACTGAATGGGATCAATCCAATCGAGCACTCACTTTGTCTTGTGGGTTAATTTCCAGCCAAGCCCCCAATTCATATTATGTGCTGCCTTCATGCACCAAAGCGAGTACCCCAATTACCTGGAGGGGACCATGATGGAAAGAAAGCACATACCACAATTCAGTGTTCTGTCTATTGTTAAACAGGTGAAACCAGCGGATGACATGAAACAGAAGGAAATTTAATAGTAAATAAATTAATCCCTGCTGTCAACCTTTGAAACACTAACACCATTTAATAAGATTACCTGACAATGATTTTAAAAGAAACACTCAATGATTTTAAGGCTCCCCACTGTCATACATGCCAGGTTCAATGCTTTCCAAAATCCCCCGTTACACACACACAGTTTAAATGCAGTTTTGAATGAACTCACGACTTTCAAGTCGACAACTTGTCTCATGTATTTTAATAAAGTAAACCACGAGGATATGACTTGGTGTCAAAATTGGTCGTGTTCACATTCGAAGCAGGTTCTGTTGCCCCGATGAGTGAACAAGTGCGCACAAAGTGATGTCCGACTAGCCAGCCATGTTGCGAGCCAGATAGTTATCTTCATACCACCGAAGCAAGCAGATGAATCCGTATCTACTGCTCACCGTTAAGGACCGTGCTGCGTCCAGCAGTGCCAATGAATGACGTTTTTTTGGACCTTGGTTTTGTCGATGTGCTCAGAGAGAGTATGTCTGCTTGGATGTCAGCTCTGTGACCCCAGCAGGATAATATCGGTTCGTCAATAACCAAACTGGTCAGCAGGTATGATTAACCAGCATCTGTAAAGATGTAGCTGGATCAAATCTGGGTGGTGGTCAACAGGCAACACTCAGTCGTGGTGAGCATGCAACCCTCACAGCACCCTCATTGCTGGTTTGAGCCTGGTTTCATAAAATGTACTTGGCCCCATGCTGCTTATGTTCCATCTCGAACAGTCCACATCGCATCCTCCCTCCTCTTTGTCTCTGGTTCACATCACGTTTCCCTCGCCTTCATATGGCTCTGTGATCACCTTTGATTGTTTCTTGCAGAAGGTCACTCCAAAGCCTGGCACCAAGGTGCCTTGTACTTGTCCGTGACCTGGATCAGCATGTCTTCAAAGACTCTCTCCACAATAAGTCCTTCTCCCAGTCTGTTTCTCTTTCATGTCAGAGTATAGTTTGAACACACTAATCCAAACACTGCATTGTACAAAGTGATTCATCCAACCAAGTGGACAGTTTAGCTTATGCAAAGCTTTCTTCAAAGTAATACTGATATTGCAGCACTATTGAGCGCAACCTGTGCATGCAGCTGGCTGTGCGAGTGTCCTTTCCCGAATCTCCGAATCCCCGAATTCCCGAAATTCTTATTTCATTTAACTTGCCTTTTCCATAGCATATACCGTCGCAACATTTCCAATGTTGTGGAGTATATTATTGATCTTACAATTACGAAAACGATATTACTGTATTAAGAAACCTCGGCTAATTTGTTACTCCTGCAGTAAAAGACTTAAACTATATCAGAGGGAGGGAAAAAAACACAACCTGAAGCGGCCTGAAGGTGAGGCCTAATAAATGAAGCCTTAGGCCTAAACGTACTGTCAGTAGAAGGCCCATGATGCTTATCCTTTTGATATTTAATGATCATTTTAACAATCACTTTGTGTTTCCCACTGAACGGAAAACGCAAAGGTAGGGCATGGCGATTATGAATATCACAGATTCGATGATGTGTTTGGACTGAACTGCATGAAAATATAAATGGCGGACATTGGAGTCAGCTGTCCTATGCTGTAATGACCAGTGTGACCACTCCTCATTTTCATAAATGCCAAGGTGAGCCAATGAAAAAAGCCAAGAATTCATAAGGTTTCGGAAAAGCGATGATAATAGAAAACCTATACGCCAAGAAAACCTATAGAAAACCAAGACGCCAAGGTCAACAACGAAGAGGCAAGATCTTGTGAAAAAAGCCAAGGAGTGGTCACACTGGTAATGATGTCCCAGACGTAATGACGTAGTGTGACAGTCAACCAAACAGACAGACAAAACTGCCGCTACTTTAATTTTATGTTAATTTAAAAGGTGAGGTGTCTGGGTACAATAAAGTGGTACCTTTAACTTATTCCCCTAATGGCATAGTTGGTTCCCTTTTCCGTTAGTACTTTGTTCCACTGGACTTACGGAGCCGACATTGTGAAAGCAGATATGCTCATGGGCCATATATTTATTACGTACGCAAATAAGTCCAAAATTTTAATCTCCTTGGAGATGGCTAGAAGAGTTCAGATGTGGCAAGGAAGGGCTTTGTACAGGCGGATGTCCAGTTGGTGGCTGGCTTTGGAGGTCAACTTTGAAATGTGGTTTGCCCAAGAAAGATCATGGCTGACAGTGAGACCAAAGAGTTATAATGATTGAACTTTCTCAAGAGGATTATTAATAAAGATGGTGGGAAGGTTTTCCAGGTGGTCCTTTCAGAGAGAGACAGTGAGAGTGTGAGATTTGTCAGAATTGAAAGACGTATTCCAAGTGTTTGACCAGGTGGTGATTTTGTCAAGGACTGAAACACTGCTTTATTACCGATCGCAGGATTGCTACGAACACTTGATACCGATTGTCGAGGGATAACAAGTTCGTCAAAACGGGGCTGTCAGGCATGCCCTTAACTGGACGTATAATGTTGCCCCATCCCATCAAATAATACAATGTATATCAGGTGTAAGTACAACAATGTATGAAATGGACAAGCCTCAGTGTCAACTTACAGCGAGTTGTTTACAGTACTGTACTGTAAACTAGCATGTAGTTTATATTACTGATCCGTTTGGTATACAACATGGCGCGTTATACACACAAGCTGATTGCACAATAAGAGGTGACCCTGCAGTGTGTATTGTGTTACCAATCAGCTCGTAGAGCGCCCACCAGGTGGCTTACAGTTTTTCTCGATTACTTAAACACATTTCCTGAAACAATATCCCACATGAGCAAAGTAGGTAACACACAAATAAAAACGGTCCTTGTAGTTTACAAAACCTCAAAAATCCTTTGCAAAATGCAATAATTCTGTCAAATCTCAAAATCAAATATTCACATCAAAATAATACAAATGAAAAGATCACGTGATCAACCAATCCACAAAGGTGCAATAAATTAAATATATAAACACCAAAATGTTCAATCCTTTTCATTAATTATTTCTTCATACCATTTCTCCCTGTTTACTTTTCTTACCTTATTGCAAACGAGCTGGGATACCGATACCCGTTCTCGGAACGGAAAGAATTAGTCAGTATCAATGCCAACTTTTGTTGCAAAACTGCACCACACCACAATATTCATAACTCCTGAAAACCTGTGGCTTATTTTAATTGAGAATTCTGTTTACATGCAACATTTCTGCTGCCACTGTTAAGATCTCAATTTATTGTGCTTGAGGCCTGTCACAAAGAGCTAGATGTCTCAAATAGATCGCTCTATTTAAAGCATAGAAGGCCATAGGCAGTATTCTTCACGTTTCAGAAAATGTAATGCTTGCAGACCCTGATGCAAAACAACCAACTGTTGCAGCAGGTTCTGTGCATTTTACAAATCATTAGTAATTAAATTTGACAATTTTTTGAGACTATGAAGCTTCATTGTACACGATATTTTAGCACCATGATCTCTGTTTTGGTGAGTTTTACACTACTGTGATGCTTCCTGAGATAGGGTAACAGCACTGCACTCCCGATTGCCTTGAAGTCGCATTTCACTTTGCTCAAATGTCTCTTCTTGGCGAGAAGCAGCCACACGTTGCACAGCTGGTGTTGATCTGATTAGGCTCCATTTTTCTTTTGAGCATGGTTAAAAGTATGGCAGGTATGAAGATCGAAGGAAAAGAGATTCTTACCTTAGTTGAAACAGTCACACAAGATGGGGAGGGTTAGAGGTGGGGCAGCATGAACACAGAGAGTGTTACAGTAAAATTTGCATACGTAATTAACAGACCCGTCCAACTTCGAAACGAGTGTTCTCATCACCCTATAATAAAAAGCTGGACTTAAAAATAAACAGTTCCCGTCACCAAATATCTTCTCGACTAAAAATTTCCGATTGTTCGCTCCACCAGTGATTGCACGATTTCTGCATTAGAATAGTGATTTGGAACAAAAACCGGGGTCAAAACAACCAAACGTGTTGTTAAAAACTCGTGTTTTAAGACAAATCAGACCGTTTTTGCATGAATATGGTTTCTTGCATAAAATATTTTGTTTTCCTTAGACCAAGCTAAAATACACAATATTTCATGAAAAACACACGTTTCTGCTTTGGAATGGTGATGTGAATGGGGTTGTTCTAACACCGATTTTTTTGTTCAAAATCACGATTCTAATGCCGAAACGCATGGTTTTTCATCAAATAATGTGTATATTAACTTGTTATAAATAAAACAATACATTTACCCAAGAAACCTTATTCATGCAATAATGGTTTTATTTGCCAATACAATCATTTTTAACAACACATTCTATTGTTGACCTTTTTTTGCTCTATATCACTATTCTAATGCAGAAACGCGTGCTTTTCATCAAATAGCGTGTATTTTAGGTTGTACTGTGCAAAACAATACATTTTACACAAGAAACCGTATTCGTGCAAAAACGGTCCTAATTGCATAACACAAGCGTTTTTTAAACATTTGCTTGTTCTGATCCTGTTTTGGTTTAAATTATTATTGTAATGTCGAAACATGTATTTTCATCAAATGGTGTGTATTTTAGCCTGTACAATGCAAAACAACACTTTTTACATGATAAACATTCATGCAAAAATGGTCTAGTTTGCAAATACAAGCGTTTTTAACAATGCATGCAGAAGTTTGACCCCGTTTTTTGTTCTAAATCACTATTCTAATACAGAAACGCGTGTTTCTCATCAAATAGCATGTATTTTATCTTGTTCTATGCAAAACGATACATTTTACGTAAGAAATCTTATTCATGTCAAAACTGTACCCTTTGCCAATACAAGCATTTTTAACAACACATTAGCTGGATCTGACCACAATTTTGTTTTAAATCACGACTCTAATGCAGAAACACGTGTTTTTAATCAAAGAGTGTGTATTTTAGCTTGTTCTAAGCAAAACAATACATTTTACACAATAAATCTTATTCATGCAAAACGGTGTAATTTGCCAATACAAGCGTTTTTAACTACACATTAGGTTCTTCTGTACCCAGTTATGTTCTGAATCCCTGTTCTAATGCAGAAATGTGTGTTTTTCATCAAATAGTGTGTATTTTCCCTTGCACCAAGCAAAACACATTTTACACAAGAATCCTATTCATCCAAAAAGGGTAGGTCTTTTCTGCATAACACAAGCGTTTTCAAAACATTAGCTTATTCTGACACTGATTTTATTTTGAATCACAAACCTAATGCAGAAACGTGTGTTTTTCATCAAATGGTGTGTATTTTAGCTTGCACTAAGGCCTAAGTCACATTTGCTCTACGGCGAGGATACGGCGGCCGTACGCCCTCTGAATTGACAGGAACGTGTGGCGCCGCAGAGTTTCTGGGGCCTCAGGGTGGCCCTATGCTGTTGGCTATATTTTACAGGCCGTAGGTCGCCGTGAATTATAACGCGGAGTTATAACTTTTTTCATTTCTACGTTCGCCGTAGCAATTCGACAAGCCGAAAAAAAAAACTGGTAAAAAAAAAAAAATTACCCATTCGTTACCGTCCGTCTGGCCGCACGTTCGCCTTAGGCCCCCTGCGGTCCCCCTGCGGTCGCCTGCGGTCGCCTTGCGTCTGCCTTGAAAATTCTATGGCCGCCGCAGGAACGCCCTAAGGTCACCGTGCGACATCAAATCAAAGACCGTACGGCAACCCACGTTTTCGGTCTCCACAATTAAAATACGCCGTGCGGCTCCCCGAAAAATAAAAACATATTGACTGCTACATTGTGTGACCATGGAAATACTGCGGCGCCCGTTATATTGCTAATGGCCGTAGATTTTGGAGACCCCACGGCCACCGTGGCAAATGTGACCTAGGCCTAAGCAACACAACACATTTTACACAAGAAACCTTCTTCATGCAAAGAGGCTCTAATTTGCAAATGATGGTGATGATGATGGTGTGAGTCGTTGCTTTAGACGAATCTCTCCCCTTCGTTGGTGTGCTCACGAAGCATTGTGCATTGTGCGGTGGCTGTGTAGTCCAATGCAGGATCCACCGCATCTACCGCAAACATCGCAGGTATAAGCTGTTCCTTGTGGAGGTGGACGTTGGCAGGTTTTCCTTTCTTGCCTCCACTGTCTCGATAGCAAGTCCACCAAAACTTCAAAGTGGTCCAGGCAGATGCGGCAAATGTTACGCAAAGCTGACTTGTTTGTAGCCTGATGTTCCCAGGTGGAGACTGGAATGGCACAAGACTTGAGTGTAGACTTAAGGACATCCTTATAATCGCTTCCTTTGTCCACCATGTGACCGTTTACCAAATTTAAGTTGGCCGTAGAAAAGCGCTTTCGGGATTCTGTGGTTTTCCATGCATGTGAGGTGTCCTGACCAGCAAAGCTGGGATTGCATCAGGAAATACTCAATTCCTTGGATGAGACAACAGTCTAGGATTGAGGTGTTAGGTATTCTGTCTCGCCAGGTGATGCCAAGAATCTTACGAAAGCATCGCAATATGGAATTGATCAAGGCATTTGATATTGCAACAATAGGGTGTCCAAAATTCGCATCCGTACAGAAGTGGTGATGGGACAACAGCACGATAGACACTGATCTTGGTGTCCAGGCGAATGACATGTTCATGCCAAAGACGATGCATCAGTCTTCCAAAGGACACACATGCTTCACCATTTCTTCGTGTTACTTCATCGTCAATCACTGCATTTTGAGAGAGGACACCTCCGAGGTAGCAGAACTTATCGACAACTTTGAGGGGCATGTCATCGATGGTAATGTATGGGACAGTATACCCACCTTCTGGTCTCGGCTGAAGCATAGCCTCGGTCTTTTGGAGGATAATCGTAAGGCCATAGCGATGAGCAGATTCTGCAAAGGAGTTGACAATTAATTGCTCTATGAGATTATGACTGAAAAGTGCACAGTCATCAGCAAAAAGTAGATCATGGAGCAACATTTCCGTGATTCTAGACTTGGACTTCAGACGCTGCAAACTAAAGATACCACCATCAGTGCGAAACTGGATCATCACTCCCCGGGTGCAATTTTCAAAGGCATCATGAAGCACAGAGGAAAACACAATGCTAAATAAAAGGGGAGTGAGAAAACAGCCTTGCTTTGTGCTGTTGGTACCAGGAAATAGCTCAGAAGTGCATCCACTGTCCCTCACACAAGCAACCATGCCATCATGGAAGGATCTGATTATGTAAACCAACTTAGCGGGACAGCAGACTTTGTACAGTAGCTTCCACAGTCCTTCTCTACTGTCCAGATCAAATGCTTTTGTAAGGTCAACAAAGATCATGTATAAGTCACAATGTTGTTCTCTACTCTTTTCTTGGAGTTGATGAGTGGAGAACATCATAATGGTTGAACCACATCCAGCGCGAAAGCCACGTTGGCTTTCTGGGGTGATGCTGTTGGCAATTGTTGGTGACATACGATAAAAAATAATGCCGGCAACTATTTTCCCAGCAATAGATAGTGGGGCCACACCATGGTAGTTGTGGACACAACCTATCACCTTTGCACTTGTACAGGGGAACAATTGTGGCATCTTTGAAGATCTGGGGTACTGACTCCTCACTCCACATGGTATTGTAGAGTTGGGTCAGTCAAGTGAGGAGGTTGGCACCACCAACCTTGAAAATCTCGGAAGGGATACCATCGTCGCCAGGGGCCTGTCGAGAAGACCAGAAGGCCAGGGGCCTGTCTTTGATAGCTCTGGTGGCCTCTATTATAGTCGGAAGCTGGGCAAGGTCTTCTAATATAGGCCACTGGGGAAGACAATGGCTGCATCCGAGATGGAGGAGGGGCAAATAAGGACACCATTAAAGAGTTCAGCATAATGCTCCAGGATCTTGTTTGGATCTGTGATTAGATGCTGGCCATCTGAGCTATGGAGTGCGGTGATACCGCGAGAAGATGGTCCATAGACTGCCTTTAGACCAGCATAGATGCGCTTGAAATTATTTGTATTGGCTGCCTCCTGGATTTCTTCCGCTCTTGCTGCCCAGCAGCTGTCTTACATGGAACGTTGTCTTGACTGTGAGTGTATCTTAAGTTGCAGGTAAGAGAGTGTTTGCTTGCTGAGCCTCTGTCATCAGTCCAGTAAGATGAGCTGCATGCAGTGAGTTAAGTAAACTTTTGATCTGAGAGACGTTCTCGTCAAACCAGTCTTTGTGACTATGCTTAATGAAACCGAGAACGTCAGCAGCTGCACAGAAGGTGATGTCCTGTAAAGTGGCCAATCCACTTCACATTGATAGTAGGTATATCCATTGTCCAAGGTGAGATTGAGATGGTGCTGAAGCAGCTGTGATTCATCGCTGCATTTAAGCTGTTGAGTGTTTAGCTTTTTAGCAGGCTTAAGACGTTACCTTTTCACATGGGCTTGATCTTGAGTGACATTTACTCCCAAGTGTGTTGTGTGGTTGATGTTGTATGTTTTTAACCAAGCCATGGCCTTACTGTGGGGGGGGGATTGACCAAATAAATAAATAAATAAACAAGCAGTCATAGATTGGTACTTACGAAATCGTCAACTTGACCTCTGACCTTGTCTAATAAAAGCTGTCTCGAGAGAAGGTAGTGACGCAAACCAGAAGTTTCTACGATGATTCTGTACCAAACCATCAAAAATCGAATGTTTGACCTCACTGTGACCTTGACCTTTGACCGATTTTGACCAAAATCTAATCAGCTAGCCATCACCCTCCTGAATCACGTGGTGTAATTTGACATTGGTAGCTTCTTCCGTTCTCGAGTTATCGTGCCTACAAACAAACAAACACACACAAACAAACATACAAATAGATGACGGAAGTCATCAATATACTTACGAAATCTTTAGATTTGGTAAGTAATAAATGCAAAAAGTACAAAACTACAAATAAACACAAAAAACACTTGATTAAAAAAAAACATTTTGCATTTTCTTATTTTATCTGGTGTTAATAAAATGGTGTGGTGTTGATGTGGTGCAGGAATGATGGACTGAATGGCCTCTACCTGTATCTAATGTGTGTGTGTGTGTTTTCTTGTGTGTGGTTTTTACTTACGAAATTTTAGATTTGTAAGTATATTGATGACTTCCGTCCTCTGTTTGTGTGTTTGTTACTTACGAAATCTAAAGATTTCATAAGTAGAGTAGACTAGGGTAAGTCGGCAGCGTGTAACTCGTCACTTCGCCTAAGTCGCAGCGTCAAAAAGTCCCTAATTATCTAATGTTAAATCCCTTTGAATAAAGTCTGTAAGTCGTCATCTCTAAGTCGTCACTTCATCTAAGTCATCAGATTGTCCGTTTCCGCGTAATGGAAACTCCAGTAAATTACCACGCCTAACTCGTCACACGGAACTGCTGCCTCGTGAGAAGCCAGATTTCATGGAATCGTGACGCCGCTCATTGGTGTGCACCACCAGTGATAGGCTATTTATAACTGCGCTGCATTCAGCTCAGTCAGCGCGCCGTCCCACATGCATCTGAAGAGGTAGACAGGCTGCGCAATGCAGTCTCTGCAAAGGGTAAAGGATCGATCGAGCTTCGTGTTGAAGTCCGATCATGGTTTTATATTGGCTTGTTTTGTACATCACCACACTCACTTTCACATAGGTATTGAGTGGTAGTCATCACGATGACTGTGTGTCATGTAATTTGTCGATGGTATATGAGTTTTCATTCCGTATGAAAACTCAATTCTACATTCATTCCAATGAATGAATTCTAACAGCCATTCATTCCACATTTGTCGATGGTCATATACATCACCGATGGCACACGAGTTGTCTTACAGTGTTCATTATCTTTACTTTTGATAAAGTGATTCATGAATTCCATCTTTGCTTGATCACTTTGCAACTCACCAATGAACCCCCACTTGTGCCCGAGGATTGTGTTCCCTTTGGTACAATAGACGGCTTAGAGATTGTTGCGCCTCTCACACGTACGTTTCCAGGCCACGCGTGACTTCATCCTTCACCCCACAGTCATCATGAATGTTCGCATACCGTAAGTCGTCACATGTCTAAGCCGTCACTTTTTTCTCGGTCCCGATGGTGACGACTTGCGCCTAGTTTACTGTAATTGATGACTTCCGTTTCTGTTTGTTTGTTTGTTTGTTTTTTTGTTACTTACGAATCTAAAGATTTCGTAAGTATATTGATGACTTCCGTTTCTGTTTGTTTGTTGTTTGTTACTTACGAAATCTAAAGATTTCGTAAGTATATTGATGACTTCCGTTCTGTTTGTTTGTATGTTTGTTTGTTTGTTTGTTTGTTTGTTTGTAGGCACGATAACTCGAGAACGGAAGAAGCTACCAATGTCAAATTACACCAGCTGATTCAGGAGGTGATGGCTAGTGCTGATTAGATTTTGGTCAAAATCGGTCAACGGTCAAGGTCACGGTGAGGTCAACACTTCGATTTTTAATGGTTTGGTACAGATAACTCGAGAAGGGAAGAAGCTACCAATGTCAAATACAACCACCTGATTCAGGAGGGAGATGGCTAGTGCTGATTAGTTTGGTCAAAATCGGTCAACGGTCAAGGTCACGGTGAGGTCAACATTCGATTTTGATGGTTTGGTACAGATAACTCGAGAATGGAAGAAGCTACCAATGTCAAATTACACCACGTGATTCAGGAGGGTGATGGCTAGTGCTGATTAGATTTTGGTCAAAATCGGTCAACGGTCAAGGTTACGGCGAGTTCAAACATTTGATTTTTTATGTTTGGTACAGAATACTCGAGAACGGAAGAACTACCAATGTCAAATTACACCACCAGTGATTCAGGAGGTGATGGCTAGCGCTGATTAGATTTTGGTCAAAATCGGTCAACGGTCAAGGTCACGATGAGGTCAAACATTCGATTTTGATGGTTTGTACAGAATCATCGTAGAAACTTCTGGTTTGCATCGCTACCTTCTCTAGAGACAGTTTTTTTAGACAAGGTCAGAGGTCAGTTGACGATTTCGTAAGTACCGTCTATGACTGCTTGTTGTATGTTTGTTTGTTTGTTGTGGCCATAGATAACTCGAGAACGGAAGAAGCTACCAATGTCAAATTACATCACGTGATTCAGAAGGGTGATGGCTAGTGCTGATTAGATTTTGGTCAAATCGGTCAACAGTCAAGGTCACGGTGAGGTCAAACATTCGATTTTTGATGGTTTGGTACAGATAACTCGAGAACGGAAGAAGCTACCATGTCAAATTACACCACGTGATTCAGGAGGGTGATGGCTATGCTGATTAGATTTTGGTCAAAATCCGGTCAACGGTCAAGGTCACGGTGAGTCAAACATTCGATTTTGATGGTTTGGTACAGAATCATCGTAGAAACTTTCTGGTTTGCGGCGCTACCTTCTCTAGAGACAGCTTTTATTAGACAAGGTCAGAGGTCAAGTTGACGAATTTCGTAAGTACCAGTCTATGACTGCTTGTTTGTATGTTTGTTTGTTTGTTTATTGTAGGCACGATAACTCGAGAACGAAGAAGCTACCAATGTCAAATTACACCACGTGATTCAGGAGGTGATAGGCAAGTGCTCATTAGATTTTGGTCGAAATCGGTCAAAGGTCAAGGTCACAGTGAGGTCAAATATTCGATTTTTGATGGTTTGGTACAGATTCGAGAACGGAAGAAGCTACCAATGTCAAATTACACCACGTGATTCAGGAGGTTGATGGCTAGCGCTGTTTAGATTTTGTTCAAAATCGTCAAAGGTCAAGGTCACAGTGATGTCAAACATCCAAAAAATGATAACTCGAGAACGGAAGAAGCTACCAATGTCAAATTACACCACGTGATTCAGGAGGTTGATGGCTCGTGCTGATTAGATTTTGTTCAAAATGGTCAAAGGTCAAGGTCACAGTGATGTCAAACATACCAAAAAATGATAACTCGAGAACGAAGAAGCTACCAATGTCAAATTACACCACGTGATTCAGGAGGGTGGTGGCTAGCGCTGATTAGATTTTGGTCAAAATCGGTCAAGGTCAAGGTCAGTGAGGTCAAATATCCAAAACATTCGATTTTGATGGTTTGGAACAGAATCATCGTAGAAACTTCTGGTTTGCGTCGCTACCTTCTCTAGAGACAGCTTTTATTAGACAAGGTCAGAGGTCAAGTTGATGATTTCGTAGTACCAGTCTATGACTGCTTGTTTGTGTGTTTGTTTGTTTGTAGGCACGATAACTCGAGAACAGAAGAAGCTACCAATGTCAAATTACACCACGTGATTCAGGAGGGGGATGGCTAGTGCTGATTAGATTTTGGTCAAAATCGGTCAAAGGTCAAGGTCACAGTGAGGTCAAATATTCGATTTTTGATGGTTTGGTACAGATAACTCGAGAACGGAAGAAGCTACCAATGTCAAATTACACCACGTGATTCAGGAGGGTGATGGCTAGTGCTGATTAGATTTGGTCAAAATCGGTCAAAGGTCAAGTCACAGTGAGGTCAAACATCCAAAAAATGAAAACTCGAGAACGGAAGAAGCTACCAATGTCAAATTACACCACGTGATTCAGGAGGGTGCTAGCTAGCGCTGATTAAGATTTTGGTCAAAATGGTCAAAGGTCAAGGTCACAGTGAGTCAAACATCCAAACATTCGATTTTTGATGGTTTGGTACAGAATCATCGTAGAACTTCTGGTCTGCGTCGCTACCTTCTCTAGAGACAGCTTTTATTAGACAAGGTCAGAGGTCAAGTTGACGATTTCGTAAGTACCAGTCTATGACTGCTTGTTGTTTGTTTGTTTTGTGGTGTGTTGTTTGTGTGTGTGTTTGTGTGTTTGTTTGTAGGCACGATAACTCGAGAACGGAAGAAGCTACCAATGTCAAATTACACCACGTGATTCAGGAGGGTGATGGCTAGCGCTGATTAGATTTTGGTCAAATCGGTCAAAGGTCAAGGTCACAGTGAGGTCAAACATTCGATTTAGATGGTTTGGTACAGAATCATCGTAGAAACTTCTGGTTTGCGTCGCTACCTTCTCTAGAGGCAGCTTTTATTAGACAAGGTCAGAGGTCAAGTTGACGATTTTGTAAGTACCAGTCTATGACTGCTTGTCTTGTGTGTTCTTCTGACCCCGTTTTTTGTTCCAAACATTTTTGCATTATAATTTTTTTTACAACTAAAACCCACAGTCAGCCATCTTGATCGCATCCGCAGAAACAAAAGCGTGCATATGTATACCACCACTTTGTCTTTTTGCCCAAAAAAAAAAATCGGTCCATAATGTCGAGATATGGTTAACGAGAAGACTGCACGGACACAAAATCGAGACCGAATCCATAAGCCCCATTTCGGACTAAGTCCAACGGGGCAAAATAATACATTTGGAAATAATAATAGAACGTGTAATGCCTCCACCATCCCCACCCTGGCCAAAACACATCTGGATTTGGTGAAAGTCAAGCTAATTAATGCTCAAACAGTATAGCAAGCAGGTATGCTTCAAGGCCGTGAAGGAAATGGCTAGCACCAGCGCAGGTCCCTTGAGACTGATATTCCAGAAATCTTTCGATAAGGGTGTTTATCTGAAGATTGGAGGATGGAATGCAC
>CM068957.1:11893210-11908046 GCA_035128595.1 Eptatretus atami
CTTAGTGCTGATTAGATTTTGGTCAAAATCGCGTCAACGGTCAAGGTCACGGTAGAGTCAAACATTCGATTTCTGATAGGTTGTTACAGAATTTTCAATCGTAAAAGAAAACTTCTGGTTTGCGGCGCTTAACCTTCTCTAGAGACCAGCTTTTATTAGACAATGGTCAGAGGTCAAGTTGACGATTTCGTAAGTACCAGTCTATGACTGCCTTGTTTGTATGTTTGTTTGTTTGTTTATTTGTAGGCACGATAAACTCGAGAACGGAAGAAGCTACCAATGTCAAATTACACCACGTGATTCAGGAGGGGTGATGGCAGTGCTCATTAGATTTTGGTCAAATCGGTCAAAGGTCAAGGTCACAGTGAGGTCAAATATTCGATTTTTGATGGTTTGGTACAGATAACTCGAGAACGGAAAGAAGCTACCAATGTCAAATTACACCACGTGATTCAGGAGGTGATGGCTAGGCTGTTTAGATTTTGTTCAAAATCGGTCAAAGGTCAAGGTCACAGTGAGTCAAACATCCAAAAAATGATAACTCGAGAACGGAAGAAGCTACCAATGTCAAATTACACCACGTGATTCAGGAGGTGATGGCTGTCTGATTAGATTTTGTCAAAATCGTCAAAGGTCAAGTCACAGTGAGTCAAACATCAAAAAATGATAACTCGAGAACGGAAGAAGCTACCAATGTCAAATTACACCACGTGATTCAGGAGGGTGGGCTAGCGCTGATTAGATTTTGGTCAAAATCGGTCAAAGGTCAAGTCACAGTGAGGTCAATTCCAAAACATTCGATTTTTGATGGTTTGGACAGAATCATCGTAGAAACTTCTGGTTTGCGTCGCTACCTTCTCTAGAGACAGCTTTTATTAGACAAGGTCAGAGGTCAAGTTTGATTGATCGTAAGTACCAGTCTATGACTGCTTGTTTGTGTGTTTGTTTGTTTGTAGGCACGATAACTCGAGAACGAAGAAGCTACCAATGTCAAATTACACCACGTGATTCAGGAGGGTGATGGCTAGTGCTGATTAGATTTTGGTCAAAATCGGTCAAAGGTCAAGGTCACAGTGAGGTCAAAAATTCGATTTTGATGTTTGGTACAGATAACTCGAGAACGGAAGAAGCTACCAATGTCAAATTACACCACGTGATCAGGAGGGTGATGGCTATGCTGATTAGATTTTGGTCAAAATCGGTCAAAGGTCAAGGTCACAGTGAGGTCAAACATCCAAAAAAATGAAAACTCGAGAACGGAAGAAGCTACCAATGTCAAATTACACCACGTGATTCAGGAGGGTGCTAGCTAGCGCTGATTAGATTTTGGTCAAAATGGGTCAAAGGTCAAGGTCACAGTGAGGTCAAACATCCAAAACATTCGATTTTTGATGGTTTGGTACAGAATCATCGTAGAAACTTCTGGTCTGCGTCGCTACCTTCTCTAGAGACAGCTTTATTAGACAAGGTCAGAGGTCAAGTTGACGATTTCGTAAGTACCAGTCTATGACTGCTTTTGTTTGTTTGTTTGTGTGTGTGTTGTTTGTGTGTGTGTTTGTGTGTTTGTTGTAGGCACGATAACTCGAGAACGGAAGAAGCTACCAATGTCAAATTACACCACGTGATTCAGGAGGGTGATGGCTAGCGCTGATTAGATTTTGGTCAAAATCGGTCAAAGGTCAAGGTCACAGTGAGGTCAAACATTCGATTTATGATGGTTGGTACAGAATCATCGTAGAAACTTCTGGTTTGCGTCGCTACCTTCTCTAGAGCAGCTTTTTATTAGACAAGGTCAGAGGTCAAGTTGACGATTTTGTAAGTACCAGTCTATGACTGCTTGTCTTGTGTGTTCTTCTGACCCCGTTTTTTGTTCCAAACATTTTTGCATTATAATTTTTTTTACAACTAAAATGCCCACCAGTCAGCCATCTTTGATCGCATCGCGAAACAAAATGGCGTGCATATGTATACCACCACGTTTTGTCTTTTTGCCGAGTACAAATAAAATCGGTCCATAAATGTCCGAGATATGGTTACGAACGCAGACATGCACGGACACAAAAATCGAGACCGAATCCATAAGCCCCCATTTCGGACTAAGTCCAACGGGGGCAAATAATACATTTGGAAATAATAATAACGAACGTGTAATGCCTCCACCATCCCCACCCTGGCCAAAACACATCTGGATTTGGTGAAAGTCAAGCTAATTAATGCTCAAACAGTATAGCAAGCAGGTATGCTTCAAGGCCGTGAAGGAAATGGCTAGCACCAGCGCAGGTCCCTTGAGACTGATATTCCAGAAATCTTTCGATAAGGGTGTTTCATCTGAAGATTGGAGGATGGAAAATGTCACCCCAATCCATAAGAAAGGGAGGAAAAAAACTTGCTAAAAACTACCACCCTGTAAGTCTGACTTTGGTGGCAGGAAAAATTATGGAGAGTGTTGTAAAGAATGCTGTATAAAAGCACTTGATGACGCATGATCTGTTTGTGGGCAGTCAGCATGGATTTACTCCCAACAGGTCATGTATGTCTCGACTACTTTGTGCCTTGGAGGAACTGACTCAATTGATTGACTGTGGAGATCCTGTAGATATCATGTACTTGGATTTTCGTAAAGCATTCGATGCCGTCCCACACAAAAGGCTCTTGAATAAGTGGCAGCATATGGAATTGAAGGAAAGCTGCACAGATGGATTGAGGCATTCCTATCCAGCAGAACACAATGAGCGGTCATTAATGCAGTGAAATCCGAATGGAAATCAGTAGGAGGTGGAGTCCCCCAATGGAGTGTACTGGGGCCTTCGCTGTTCTTGATGTTTATCAATGATATACCAGATGGGCTCTTAAACTCTGTGTATATATTTTTTCTGATGACACAAAATTCATTGGTCCAGTAAAAAGCCAAAGTCAAAAGGACTCGACGCAAGATAATTTGAACGAAGCAAAAAATTGGTCAGACAAATGGCAACTCCCTTTCAACTCAAACAAATGCAAAGCACGACATGTCAGAAGATCAAACACATTGACTGCTTATCAGATGAGTGGAATAGACTGCAGGAAGTACAAGAAGAGAAGGACTTGGGGGTGGTGATAGATTCAGAGCTCAAATTCCACAAGCATGTTTGAGCAGCTGCACTAAAAGCAAAGCAGAAAATTGGAATTATCAAAAGGACATTCACAAATTTGACAAAAGAGACTCTCCCTGTAGTACACTCAACTATGATTCGACCACACCTTGACTATGGAAATATCCTTTAGTATATGTGATATAAAATGGATCGAGTATATGTGATATAAAATGGGGACAAGATCGAGAGGGTGTAGTGAAGAGCAACAAGAGTGGTACCGGAGCTATGTGGTATGACATATGAACATCGACGACAAGCCTTCATTCTCCACTCTCTGCACTATCGACGTAGAAGAGGTGACATGATCACAGTTTACAATATCATTGTAGGTGAAGTAAGAATACCAGCAGAGATGTTCTTTGCAAGGGCAATCCACCAAAGTAGCCGAGGACACACATTCAAGCTGCACAGACAGGTTGACACTGGATATCAGAAGCAAGTTCTTTAGTCAGAGGATTATAACAGATTGTAACAATCTCCCTGAATGTGTGGTTGAAGGAAAATCGATTCAATCCTTAAAGGCCAAACTGGACATTCATTGATGGAATCAAAAGTTCCTGACCGACAGTCCTTAACGCATGCACATATGATATGTAAAGTATTGCCAGACATTGTAGTGAAGACCTGGGATGATTACAGCAATATTCCTTATTTCCCATATAATGATAATGATGACGATGATGATATACATCAACACCCTAAAAGGAAGATCAAAATGAAAATGCAAAATGGAAAGCCCAGCGTTGAAGTAGCATTAAAAAATTGTCGCATGTAGTGGCTACAATGAAGACTTCTTTATTGTAGAACAACAGCTCACAAGATGATGAGATAAGAAAAAAAAACCTCAGATTGTTGGGGAGACTCACGGAAATATAAACAGAACTCCAATCAACCAATCAATTAATCAATATTTGTGATTGGCTAAAAAGTGTTACTTATTCACGATTCTCTTCCCACGCAATGCCGGGTAAATCTGCTGATATACAATAAACACAATAAAACACGGGCCCACACGAAAGTGGTATAGAAATACTGTTCAACCAACGATATAATCTGACTTCATTAAAGAGGGAACTATCAGTTAATTATCTCAAAATGCTAACTCAATTTGAATGCTACATTACAGAATTCCGGATATGATTATGCATTGACCATTTCACAGGGAATCACTGGGTTATCGAATCTGATGAAACCCATCATTTAATTAATAATTTACAAACTTTCCTCCAACATTTTCCTTCATTCCCACTACTGCATACTATGGTGGACCATTAACAGCGAATGTAAATACATGTAATAGTGAGAAAGGCAGGGAGACCGAGTTAATAATGTAGAACTAGTAGATTAGAGAAAAGCCTTTCGATAGAGATTTCACATGAAAACACATGGGCACATCCAGGTTCTCTGAGCTCAGTTGCCCGGAAGGGTGATGGCGGACAAGCTTTCTCATGTGGCCATCTGATTTGTCCATGCTGAATAGGGAGCGCGCACTCTAGTTGGTGGTTGTAAGTCGATGGCTGGACACAGCTCCTGTATTTTAGTTAATTCTTGTGGGAAATAGCTGATCAGTAAACAGACATCGTATCTGTTTAAGTCGTGTTTTCCAGGAATGTAACCCAGACTTAAACTGAGCATTCCCAGTGGTTTGTAAACAATCGATAACTGAAAAAAGAAAAGCAACCATCTCGAATGCTTCCATGAAATCAAATAATAAGCAGTTGTGAGAATAAAATCACATGACAGCCCTCAAAATGTTCTGGACGTCTAGTGAGGTGAGAAAAACATCGGGTGTGCCGAGTGGTGCGCGGTGAGGTGCTGTGTGCTGGAAGCTCTGTTTGTAGTGCTGAAGATTATGTGGAGATAAATGTGTGATACAATCAAGGAGTGAATGCTGACTTCGATTCGGTGTTGTAAACAGACCTTCAGATTTTATGGTTTAGTGTCACCTTCATTTCCCATTAAGCCAGGTGCTAGAGCAGCATTGTCCCTTTAATACTACTCATACACCTGCTCCCTATGGGAGTGGCAGGAAGGGTCATGTTATTATCCTCTCTGCGGTATATAGGTTACAATAGATATAGGCTCGGGTCCGAAAAGTAAATAATGCCTCAAGAACGTCGGGTTTCCTTACTTTCAGTTTAGTGTTAAATAGCAGTAGTGACTGTTTAAAAAGGTAATCAAATGTGTTTGTGGTTTCTAATATTTTTTTACTTCTGGTATAGATGTCCCACGAAACACCGCGATAAGCTATTTATACATGTTAAAAAGGCGTTTGTCCAAGGAGGAAAACCCCTTGGGGAGGGAGTTATTATTAGTGTTAATGTTGTTTTGTAATAGCATTAATATTATGCTACTATCATGAGTGTTGTTATTACTTTGGTTTTGAGAAGCTGCCTTGGAAAAACTCCATGATTAGCTATCTTAACGTGGATATACACCTTAACATGGATTTTGCCCAAGGCTGAAAACCCCCTTCAGGAGGGGGGCAAATGAAGTCGCTACAACCTTGATCGTGTGACTCTTAGTCTTCCTGTCTAGTCTGGTTGAGATTGGATAAGTAACGACCAAATGTATCATGGTCAAAAATACACACAGACAGACAGATAGACACCAAATTACATATTTTATTATTATAACCCTAGGGTCCTGAGTTCAAGCCCCGTTGGCCGCTGAATTAAAATACACCAGGAGGTTGACTCAGCCTGTCATCCTTCCGAGGTCGGCAAAATGAGTACCAGTGTACTGGTAAGGGGGACACTGCATCAGCGGCATAGCCGCGTCCCAACCAATGATGCAACCAGCAGCCACAGGCTGCACTCGATAGAGAGATTATTATAACAAAAAAATAAAAATAAAAAACATGTTTTTGGAGGCCCCCTTATTGAGGAGGACCAGGGCAGCTGCCCAGTCTGCCGTGCCCTAAATCCGGCATTGCTCCTTCATGAAGAGTAGGTGAACTATCACTGGCATCCTGAACATATTCCAAATTACTGCTCTAACTACTAATGGGAGAGGGATCGAAAACCACCCAGTATGACCCCTGGCCATGAAACTGCTTCGGCAGAACCAACTCTCTGCAACACAGACTACAATGCATCAATCAAAGTTTTCTCTCGTTATGATTTAAAATTCTTGTACCCAGCAGATGGCGATATACGATACACATTTACATAGAGAGAATTGGGCTCCTCCCCCCACTCCGATTTCCAAAGACTATTAATTTTTTAATTAACTAAAACCTACCGAGGCACACTCTGAATGCACCACCAGTTTTAAAGTCATTCTGTTGAGTGGTTCAGGAGTGCATACAAGTTAAACAAGCACAAAAAGCATAAAGAAACACAAATAAAACAGACACTTCTCAAATTATACAAATAGTATGATTCTTTGTGAATTAAATAAAGTGATCAGTGTTTTGTTTATCTGACAGGACCCTCCTTTGATAACTATAATGCTTGTAATTTCTTCCTTTCATGTCAATCCGTGCATTCCATGCTATGTCTGTGCAATCTTTAACCATCATGCCAGGAGAGACTCCTTTGATGTGTACGTAAACAGTCAGCCCTCATGTACAGAAAAAAAAAACTATCTCCAGGAAAACAAGGTGCTGGCTACTTTGACATGATATCATCAATCAGGGAAAAGTACGATTGTTTCTGTACATAGGGGCAAAGTCGGCAAACGGAACCAATATTCCTGCCATCAATGTGAACGTGCGGTGAGAAGGTTAACTTTGCCATTGAGCAGGAAATTTTATTGTCAAACTGCACGTGATTGCGAATGAGATATTGCCACCTGGCAAGAAACTTTGAAAACAAAACTAAAAAAAAACTTTTAAAAAACTTTGGGATTGAGATGGAAAACTTACCACTGCATGAAAAACAACTACGACAAAGCGAGAAAATATAACGACCACACTGGAAAACATAGCTACAGGCAGACTGGGAGCTTACTTCATGTACAAGCACCAACATCACTACGTATGTGTGACCTCAACATTGCCTCTTCTTTATTGCTGCTCCATTATGTGTTCTAATATAAACTTTAGCTGGTTTCTTAAAAGCCTTGGCTAGTATATTAAAAACCTTGACTGGTGTAGTTAAAACCTTGGGTGTTCTAATATATACCTTGACTGGTATATTACACATAGAGGCAATACCTCTGGGCGCTCACCTGGTAGTGGCTGGATAAGATAACCAGGGAACCAATGGTAAGCATGGATGAACCACAAAAATATTGTTCCGGTTGAGGCGGGTAGATGGAGGAATTTCATGGGAAAGTTAGGATTAAATAGAGTTGTTTGGTCCATGGACGTGTAGGAGAAATCTTGATGTAATTAAGTTGGTAAACTGTCAGCTTAAGTGTTACGTGTCACCGCACGGGGGGATGGTGTTGTGTCAATTAGACAGGGATTAAGGACAATTTCCCCAGTATGTGATTGCCCCCTGTGACATATTCCTATGTTTTTGCATTGACAAGCCAACCAGGAAGAAGTGCGTTTTTATAATAACCACAATGATAACAAGCGAGCCAGGCATGCCAAACCGGCAGAAGCCCCGCTTTCCCGGATTTTGTGCAAGTAAGCCACGCCCCGGAGGTGGAAATGTTGTTCGGTGTTACATCAGGAGATATCAGAAGCGAGGAGGTTGTTGGCTCAATTGGACGAGTTTGGATGAGGAACGCATGTGTGCGGAGTGAGGGATGCATGCGGTCGAGAGAGAACGTCGCTAGGATTCCGAATATGGCTTTATGGCTGGCTTTCCTTCGACACATGAAGAAGATTGCACGATTCTCATATTCGTGTTGAGGTGAATTGGCTCGCGTGCTGAGCAAGACGCTGCCCAATGACTCTTGGTTGGGTCACGAGAGACGGACCACAAGCCTCATGTATGTTAAACAGCGGGTCGGTGAGGACGATCGATGCACGAAGCAGCTGCATGGGGTCTCTGAGCCTTGGTGTTGAATACCTCTCACGAATTGCCTGACAAACGTTCCCGCTGTGAGAGAGTGGGTCAGCGCCATTTTGTGCGCGTCCAAACGTGCAGGACAAAAGGCCTCGATTCCAAGTTCCATAAAGACCATCTCTGGACAAGCTAAGTGCCAGAATAGAGGGAGGATTTGCTTTTCTTTTCTTTCCCCTTGTCTGTATTTAAGTCTGTGTGTAGTGGCGCCTCCACTTGAAGGTTAATTTATCTCACGATTATTATTATATCTGAATTATTGTCCCTTGTAAATGTTTGTCCATTTTCATTAAATCCCGTGTTTATTTAACACTGATGTGTCCATGTATTTGTCGTGGGGTTCGAGTATAAACCCCCCTGTGCTGTGCTTATCCATGCCTCTGTCGCTCCGCGATTGCGCCCCACCCCTCCTGCGCACGTTATAATCTCTGATGATCAACATGTCCGCCTCCTAAGGAAAACCGCTCGGCTATCCGGGCTGGCGGTTTTAACTGCCCGTCACCACAATTTGGGTTGGGGGTTTAACCTAACTGCCAGGCCCGTGACAATATGTAACGGAGAAGAAAGTAAATACCGATGTATGTTTTTTTAATGGCGTGAACAAACCTTGGTACATCATGGGTGATGAAGGTTGGAATCAAGTTTCATCGAAATTGTGTGTGTAGTTTCAGAGAAGAAAGCAAATACTTATTGTTGTGAGTCAACCCCCTTACAGTCACTTAGACCGCAATTTTTTTATGTCGTGAACAAACTTTGGTGCATCATGGGTAATGAAGGTTGTGGTCAAGTTTCATCAGAATTGTTTGTTGTTTCTGAGAAGAAAGCAAATACCTCTTTTTGCGGAGTACCCCCCCCCCCTGGAACTCTCTCCGTAGACCCCCTCAGACCCCGATTTTTTAATGCCATGAACAAACTTTGGTACATCACGGATGATGGAGGTTGTGGTAAAGTTTCATTGAAATAGTCTTTGTAGTTTCAGAGAAGGAGTTGCAAGTATTTGTGAATGGACAGACGGACGACACACCATCCCATAAACTCCCCGAAACCAAGTTCCAGGTTAGCTACAAACCTTGGCTGGTATATTAAAAATCTTGGCTGGTATATTAAAAAATCTTGGCTGGTATATTAAAAATCTTGGCTGCTCAAATAAAAACTTTGGCAGTGTGAGTAAAACATTGGATGGATGAGAAACAACTTTTGCTGCTCTCATAAAAAACCTTGGCTGGTGTCGTTAAAACCTTGGCTGAGCAAGGTAAAACCTTGGGCTGGTGCTCGTTAAAACCTTGGCTGAGCAGTAAAATCTGGCTGGTGTCGTTAAAACCTTGGCTGAGCAAGGTAAAACCTTGTGCTGGTGTCGTTTAAAACCTTGGCTGAGCAAGGTAAAACCTTGGCTGGTGTCGTTAAAACCTTGGCTGAGCAAGGTAAAATCTTGGCTGGTGTCGTTAAACCTTGGCTGAGCAAGGTAAAACCTTGGCTGGTGTCGTTAAAACCTTGGCTGAGCAAGGTAAAATCTTGCTGGTGTCGTTAAAACCTTGGCTGAGCAAGGTAAATCTTGGCTGGTGTCGTTAAAACCTTGGCTGAGCAAGGTAAAATCTTGGCTGGTGTCGTTAAAACCTTGGCTGAGCAAGTAAAACCTTGGCTGGTGTCGTTAAAACCTTGGCTGGTGTCGTTAAACCTTGCTGAGCAAGGTAAAACCTTGGCTGGTGCGTTAAAACCTTGGCTGAGCAAGGTCAAACCTTGGCTTGTGTCGTTAAAACCTTGCTGAGCAAGGTAAAATCTGCTGTATTGTTACAACCTTGGCTGAGCAAGGTAAAATCTTGGCTGGTGTTGTTACAACCTTGGCTGAGCAAGGTGAAACCTTGGCTGGTGTCGTTAAAACCTTGGTGGTGTAATATTGTTGCTGGCCGGGATCGGCTGTGAGCACGACCGCGAGGTGAGCAGTAGGGTCGACTCTACCGAACACCCGGAATCTAGATCGTACCGTTCGGAAAACTCCGAGGGTACGGGTCCCTTACAGGACCGTGATTCGTCAATAATTCCACCACGTGGTACAGGGTTATTTGCCAAACTTCAAAATACCTAGAGACCCACGTGGCGAGCTACCGAGTATTCACACCCTCGACGGGACTCGTACGGGACGAGCTGTATGCGTGCTCGACCCGTGCGTAACCCGAGCAGATGGTTACCGAAGTCCCGTCGGTCCAAATGTACAATTTGCTGCTTCCCCAAATTTCCCAACACGCACCCTGCTGAACCAATAAAGAACACACAAAAACGAGCTGATACATTTAACACCGGGATATTTATTTACAATGGGTGGGGAAGGAACACATAAGAGCAGAGTTAAACCGACTAAAGCAAGGCAAATAATGTACAGCGAAAGCACTTATCCAATTCCTACTTACAGACAGGGCCCACAGACAGACGCACACACACAGATACCCAGAAGGACATGGACCTTCCCGCCTCGTGCGGTCTTCATGAGACGAGCGAACCAGGACGAGACCAGCCGCGTCGAGATGCGACCAGGCCAGCACCAGTGATGACACAAGACCAGAAACGTCGAGCGATGCGTTCCGCGCTCAAGCAGACCACGCGCTCGACCTGACGGAGAACCTGACTCCAGCGACAGGACGAGATCAGAGAAGATGAACCAGGCACCAGCGAGATGCGTTCCGTGTTCCAGCAGACCAGACCCTCTCGACCCCGCGCCGTCCCGTCTCTCTCTTGTCGTTCGAGGGCGGGGCTTCCCTTCCCAACCACCCGCCTCCCGAGTGGACGAGGGGTCCTCACGCGACTCGTGGCGGCCTCCCGATTGGATGAGGGTGCGCGTGTAGTGCTCGCCCTCCGCTCATTGGCTGGAGCTTCGAGCCGAAGCAACGGAGGCTCAGCCCACATCCTCAGCTCTGGCCACATGCCTAATGGCGCTGGTGCTGAGTCAGAAACGGGGCGGGTGAGACGCCCGCTCCTTGCGATTTCTGGGAGGAGACTTGCTATGTTAGGCTCCACACGCGCGCGTTGCTGGCGAGTGCGCGAAGAATGCCGCGGCGTTATGGCGAAGTCGAGTGGGGAAGGTGGCTTGTGGTAGTAGTAGTAGTTGTTGTAGTGATGTAAAATCCTAACTATAAAATAACTCCGCAGCGCATCAACATCCAACGCCCACGAGACTAGGAGAGGACCCTAACTAGAAACACACACTTACGATAAACGTGTCTATAGACTGAAGTTGATGTTCGGCTACAATTCGAACAATATAATCTTTCGCCGAGTTAGTAATATCCATGGCTTACTAGTAAAAAAAAAACAACAACAACCTTGTCTGTTGCAATTGAAGCTTTGGCCAGGCTTGTAATAACTATGGCTTACCGAGTAAAATACTTGGCTGTTCGCAAACCAACTTTAGCCAGTCCAGTAAAAAACATGACTTACTGAGTATAAAATTATTGGCTGCTGTAATAGACACTTTGGCCGGGTGAGAAATAACCATGTCTTACCAACTATAAAAGCTTGGCCGCTGTTATAGCCATTTTGGCGGGTATAGTTAAAAAAAACATGGCTTACCAAGTAAAATCCTTGGCTGCTCTCATATCAACTTTGGCTGGGTTAGTAAAAAACAGAGCTTACCGAGTAAAAACTTTGGTTGCTGTAACAGCATGCAAGATTTTAACTTGGTAAGCCATGGTTATTGCTAGCCTCACCAAAATGTCTGTCACAGACACTTTGGCCAAGCTAGTAATAACCATGGTTACCAGATAGACGGTAATGAAGGTTGTCGTCAAGTATTACTCTCAAGCTTTGACAAGTAAAAAAAGCTTGGCCGCTGTAATAGACACTTTGGCTCGGCTAGTAACAAGCTTAGTTGGTTTTCGTAACAACTTAGGCTGCTCTAATTTAAAAAAAAAACCTTGACTGGGCTAGTAATATCTTTGACTGCTCCAATCAGAACTCTAGCTGTGCTGGTAAAAAAAAAACAAACATTGTGCTTGTAACAACTTTGTCTAAGTGAAAATGTTGGCTGTATCAGTAAAATTGTCTGCATTATTCGAATATTTTGGGTCGATTTTATGAGCGAGAGAGAAAAAAATTACTCTCAAGCTTAGACAGCTAAAGTAACGGCCAACCATTCAGTGCTTCAGATGAGCATAGTTTGTATTGAGAATGTCTCCATATCTTTTGTGTACACTCAATATTGACTCATGGAAGAGCAAGAAGACAGGGTAAAATTGTAACATACTGACAGTGGGGCCACAGTTGGAGACAACAAGAAAGGGAAATAATTATCAAGAAGAGGAGAGTGATGAGGGGAGGATAAACAATAACGTGCCAGTAAGAGGGTTAAATTAGGTTGGTTAATGGGGGTAGATCGTGGATAGGATGGGAAATTACAAGAGATGGTGGTGCTTGGCCTGCTGGAAGTACTGCAAGGATTTTGGGAATGTTTTCAGGAATGGTTTACTGGAAGAATGTGTGTGTGTGTGTGTGTGTGTGTGTGTGTGTGTGTGTGTGTGTGTGTGTGTGTGTGTGTGTGTGTGTGTGTCCTGGAGGAGCTGGGGAAGGTCACAACAGAGGAGGTACTGATGTTTCTGTGATGTGAGAGGAACAGGCCTTGTGTTTTGGCCTTTCTTGTGGTCTAGTTCATTGTGCTCTCTTGGCCTTCATTGTATGGAGATTTTTTTTAATGTTGCTATTTTTAAATTCCACAGAGTGCAGGTGGACAGCACTCCTTTGTACTCAGCGAGTAGTTCTGATTCTCCAAATGATGACTTGGAACAGTCTGTGCATGGTGGTGGAAGCCAGCTTTGCTCAATGCTCGGCCCAGGAGAGGTCATGGCTGAACACCAATACTTGCAACAATTTTCCATTTCCCCAATTTAGTTTACATTTGAAAAATAAGTTTTCATCCATTTACCAGCACGATAGAGTTTATAAAATGTGTTAAAATGAAAAATCATCCTTCATTATAATTTTGTGGTGACAGCTGTGGAGAATGAATCATATGCAATGCAGAATAAATCCCATGTATGACAAAGACATTAGGGGATATCAGTGTACTTTAACAGGAATTACAAAAGAGAGATAGTATATGGGATTTGATAGTATATGGGATAGATAGTATATTCCCAGCATCAAGAGCTACTGTATGGGTTCAGATGAAATACTTAACAGGCAAGTTCAAACAGGTAGAACAGACAATCAGGTTGATTTAGAACAGGTACATAGTCTATTTTACCTTGATTAATTATAGCCGATGACACTGAGTGAAAAGTTAATTCAAAGTAAAGATTTTTTTAAAAAAAATTCATCTTATCTCATTTTAAATTGTGTAAAAGTTTCTCAAAATGTACCTATTCAAGGCTAAATTGCTATAGAGATCTGCATGGGAACACCTCCACGAGTCTCTTCCCTTGTCATGGCATCAGCGTGTACGATTTAAAGTACAGCTCGATTTGGTGCGACCATTGTGTGCAAGAAATGCTCGGATTGTTTCGGTAACGGGAAGCTGCGCGGCATTGCCTGGTGTCACACGCTGTTGCCTGCGCAACACGACGTGGACAATGCTGCCTTGTTTGTGACGCCGGTGTCTGTTTCAGCAACCCCGAAAGGAGACCGGCTGCGCACAGCCGATAGCATCTCTGGCAGCGATGAAAGTACGAGCAATTGTCGCCAGCAGGACTGGCATGTCGGCTCAAGCGCTCAAAGAAATCCTCAAAGAACAACAACCACATAATTATCTTGTTCATGCAATCGGCCTTTTTCTTTCCCTCGGCCCAGGGATATATTTTCTTAACATCGAGTACACATGATGTTATTGATAAAACAAGAATGACCGCACAGTGGTCACAACCTGCGGCACAAAATATATCTTTTTCACCTCCTCTGTCCACTCAACTACCTCATCCATACTACTGTCCAATGTAAGCCTGGCGTTGGCTTAACCGTTAAGGTGGCTGTCTTAAGATCCTTGGGTATTGGGTACAAGCCCCTGTTATTATGTTGAATTAACACCAGGTGGGTTGACTCAGTCTGTCATCCTTCCGTGGTCGGCAAAATGAGTACCAGCTTACAGGTAACAGGAGGCACTGCATCAGCGGCACAGCCACCCCCCCCAGAAAATGATGCAGCCAAGTAGCCACAGGCTGCGTACTATTAAATGAAAATGTCCCATGTGACTATGTGGTGAAGGCTGTGTCTGAGAAGAAGAAAAAAATCATTAATCACAGCTCAGACTGCATTCTTTAATCTGTCTCATTAACAATGTGCCGTGTCTGTCCCATGTTCCCATGTGAATGAATATGATTAGACAGAGCAGTGTCTGTCCCATGTTCCCATGTGAATGAATAAGATTAGACAGAGCAGTGTCTGTCCCATGTTCCCAGTGAAATGAATAAGATAGATAAGAGCAGTGTCTGTCCCATGTTCCCATGTGAATGAATAAGATTATATAGAGCAGTGTCTGTCCTGGTTCCATGAATGAATAGCAATAGATAGAGCAGTGTCTGTCCCATGTTCCCATGTGAATGAATAAAATTAGATAGAGCAGTGTCTGTCCCATGTTCCCATGTGAAATGAATAGCAATAGATAGAGCAGTGTCTGTCCCATGTTCCCATGTGAATGAATAGCAATAGATAGAGCAGTGTCTGTCCCATGTTCCCATGTGAATGAATAAGATTAGATAGAGCAGTGTCTGTCCCGTGTTCCCATGTCAATGAATAGCAATAGATAGAGCAGTGTCTGTCCCA
>CM068957.1:11926604-11941477 GCA_035128595.1 Eptatretus atami
GAGAGAGAGAGAGAGAGAGAGAGAGAGTTGGGAAGAACCCGAAGCATGAGTGGCCGAGCTCATGCTTGTTTTTTGGTGCCAAGATGTGCTGGCGCACGGTCTTAAGGGCTCTCCTGCTCAACGATCTCGCAACCCAGACAACTCAGCACACCATGAACAGTGGAAGAAGGATTGCTCCGGCGAAGGAGACGTCGCTCAGCCACCAGTCACAGCATTCATGAGCAAGGGCGACCAGCATGTGAAGGGTTCAGGGAGAGAGAGAAAAAGCGAGAGATCCAGAGAGAACAAAAGAGGGAAGACCAGCCCAGCCACAGTTTCTACTCGTAGCAGCCTTTCATGCAATTCCCCATGGGGTGGAACTCAGCCGCCTGTCACACGCTCATTGGCCCACGCTACTGGAGAAAGGGACCCTCACGTCACGCAGCTTCGAGGTTTTCCATGCAGGAGTCCTAATGGGGATGAGTGGATTCTACCACCCCACATGTTGCCTGATCCATGTGGCCACGCATGCTGCTCTCTCCTCTGAGCCAATTGGAGCCTTTGTGTTGTTATTATTAAAGGAAAACACATAATGGCAGATTACAATTGGGGAAACCACAATAAACACAAAGGTGGGTATATAAGTGTGTCAAAACCAACAGGCTGGGATGGAAGATGAAAGGAACTTCACAAAAACAAACTTGACCCTGACTGTCATATACTTATTATGTAAGCTTATGCTGAACATGTACTATTGAAATAACTAGTATAATCTAAGCCAAATTACCCCTAAACAACATTGATAATAATACTGTATCAATTGTTACAATGGTCACACCGGCCAATTGGTCCATTATGCTCCAAGCCAGATAAAGGGCCTATTTGCACCTATACCTAGCTCATTTTGGATCGTCTGTGGCCGATCGGGCAGCACGCCAGATTTCCCTCCACGCCGGGCAACCAAAATAGTGGCACAAGCGGATCGGCGTGCCCAGAGGGAGAGTAATTTCAATGAAGCGTTAGTTGCCGAAGCTCTTTTATTCTCGAAAGGATTATAAAAGCCAATGTGGCTATTTCCCCAATGAGCGTAACAATCTGAAGAACTCAAGGAGACCCAGTGAGTTTGTAAAATGTATTGCAATGGGGAAGGTGACAGGGAAGGCACACAAGGATTCATTCACTTTATAGATCTATATAAAATTGGGACACATGCCCCCGGGGAATCGTACAAATGGGAGTTCCCAGCAAGATAAGTCTTAATGCCCCAGTCTTGCCTCTGAAGAAGACCAGAGAGAAATGGCCAATAAAGGAATACTTGTTTATGGTCCGTTGGGGCACCGCCATGTCCCAGCAGTTTGTCCTAGCAACTTGTCCTGGAGTGGGTGAGAGGTACGCAGAGATGGTGGCCCAAGCCAGGACGGAAGAGGCACAAGGGTGAAGTCACCGTTGCTATCGGGAGAGGAATGGTTTGGGTGATGGTAAGGAATACAGGCTACACTTCTTTCGAGAGCTGCATAACATGTCTTCCTCCACTGAACCCCAGACCAGATGGACACATTTCCAGCCGCTGCCCCTTTTAACCCCTAGGCCCACCCAATGGCGTCAATTGGCATGGACCCGCTCCACACTCATTGGCAATCCCGCCATCAATCAAGCTGAGGCCCCGCCCCTAAGCCAATGGCTCACCCTGAAGGTTAAAAAATGATGAAACCACACCAATACCTGTGCCTTGGTAGTTTTGCAAGGCTGATACAAAACAAAGCACATTTAGGAAGGATTGCAAAGGATAAAACATTGAAAGGGTACTGTGGAATAAGCGGGTTTAGCCACAAAAATTAGGAGAGACGACAGACCTTCTCTACAAATATTGACGCATATTCGATTGCAATAAATTTACCTCACTCTAACGCTAAACAGGCACTATGGAAATAACTATTTCTAAGCTATGCATTCTTAACTCCGAGAAGGTATATATACCGTATGTATATATATATATAAATATATATATATATATATGTATAAAAGACCCAACCATATCTCTCACCTGTGAATGGAGGGAATAGCCAATCAGCTGTCACCTCAACTAAACCCAGGTGTCTAGGATTATATAAATAATCAACACCTCCCACACTCCTGCAGCCAAAGCTGCTGCATCAAGCAACTAAAGAAGGGTTACACAAGATAAGCGATTTGCTGTTTCAAACCCTTCTCAGAGTTCCTCTACAGCTATAAAGATGTTCACACATCGTACACACATGAGAATCACAGAGCTACACACCCCCTCAGCTGCTGGGACCAGTTTCATCACTTATTGGTGAATCTTCAGTGATAGCATAGACAGCAATGCATACCAATGAGGCTCCCAAGCATGTACCATGTGCAAACGTCAAAAGCAGTCAATATATAAATAAAGAAAGACCCACCCACATCTCTCACGTGTGAATGGAGGGAATAGCCAATCAGCTCTCACCTAATCGACTAAACCCAGGTAGCTCAGACTATATTAATAATAATAATGATCAATACCTCCCACACTTCTCCAGCCAAAGCTGTTGCATAAAGCAACCCAAGAATGTTTATTATTTAAGTATCGACTGATTTTGACATTTGCACGTGGTACATGCTTGGGAGCCTCATTGGGATGCATTGCTGTCTACGCTATGGCTGAAAATTCGCCACTAAGTGATGAAACTGGTCCGGCAGCTGAGCGGGTGTGCAGCTTTGTGATTATCATGTGTGTGCAATGTGTGAACATCTTTATAGCTGTGGAGGAACTCTGGGAAGGGTTTGAAACAGCAAAGCGCTTACCTTCTGTAGGCCTTCTTGGGTTGCTTTATGCAGCAGCTTCGGCTGGAGTGTGGGAGGTGTTAATGATATATATATATATATATATATATATATTATTATATATATATATATATACCTACATACATATACATAATATAAAAATAATCCCAACACACACACACACACACACACACACACACACACACACACACACCTGACCATTGATTATAGAAGATAGTGGGATATATTTATCAAGCATTTCATTATCTTTGCATAATTTAATCAACAATGTTGTTCCATCATTTTAAATTGCATAAAAACACCTTTTAAAATCTATTTACATGCTGATTAAAAATGGCTATACAAGGTCCACAGTATGTGGGTCACACTCTATCTTTAGGGTGAGAATACAATTTGAGAGCCTTCCAAAGACTGCACACCCTTAGCTTTGTGGACAATTACCACAATGAAAAGCCTTCCCTGCTGTATGGCACTGGATCCATTAAAAAACAAAAACATTTAATTACTTCCCCTTTTATATTCAGATTCCACTCAATTGGTAAAATATCTGTTGGCAGTTTGAGATAAATATATTAAAAAACAAAGAATGTTAATTTTAAAATACTTAATCATTATAATGTCATGCCTGCGGTTTGATATTCAATTTGTTTATTGGCTTAGACCAGACAACGAAGAAGGGACTTACCTGTATCGAAAGACATGGCAAAGGTCGTTGGAAGGACCTTTTCATAAAGGCAAATGGATAGTGGATATGTCATTGAAATGTGAAAAGGTGTGAATATTGTCCTGTATGCTGAAACCACCAGCACTTGAACTTAATTAAGAGTGTTTTTTAATGGTTCCTTCCTCGCTGGTGGCTTGTTTGAGGAAGCTTAATCTGAGTAACACTGTCCAATACAATCATGCGCTATTTCAGGCTTGCACTTGCTAACAGTCATGCTCTGCTTCAGGCTTGTGCTTACTTTCTAGCTTTGTATACAAGTTTTATCTTATTTTTTTCTACTCGCTCTCAGAAGAAACCCTGGTGCGTTGAAAACAGTCATTTCATTGCAAATTTTCCAAAAAAAGATTTCTCCAACTTGCTGTTATCAAGCATCTCGAAAAGTGTTTCATTAGTAATCACTGTCAGGTTAACTTTCCACACCACTTTTTTGTAATAACTCTGGGCTTTCATTTTTAAGCCTTTCATTCAAAGTTTTTGGCTCATGGAGGAGTTAAACAGAGGACAAATGTTTTACAGACTGATGGCGAGTAAAGAGGAACTAGTGGGGCAACTTAGCTAAATATAGCATAACAATTGTGCATTTTGTGTGGAATGCACCAAATTTGGCACACTAGTAGCCTATCATATTATGAACAGATTTGGATATTGGGCCATCTCAAATTCAGCCGCTGATGGCTGTGGCAGCCATTTTCCACTGCCATCAAAAATTTGAGATGGCCCAATATCCAAATCTGTTTCATAATATGAAGGCTACTAGTGTGCCAAAATTGGTGCTTTCCTCACAAAATGCACAATTGTTATGCTAAGTTGCCCCACTAAACTGGCAAATGAAAATGCACAGATACAGCACAAATGAGTAGTTGAGTAGCAGGAACAACAAATAAAATAATTAAAATCGACGTTCGAGGGAGGGGGTGGTTAATGAGAGTGGAAGAGATCAGAGGGAGTGTAGGAGAATGGATGAGATGATAATGGGCAGCATGCTTGAAAGACTGAAAAGGAAAAGCGTGAGGAAACAGACACAAGGAATGGGTTTGATAGATGAGAGGATTAAAGGAACGAAAGAATTGAGGAATAGAGGTGAACGTTTATCCTCTCCTTGGGGAGGAAAAATAGGTGTGGAATTCTGAAGGAACTAATATGACCTGAGGGATGTGGGAGGGCAGGTGGAGCAAGGCCAGAAATGAGGTGATAGAAAACTGAGTGTCTGACAATGCACCTGCAGTGGGCGAGAAACAGACCCTGTGACTAAATAATGTTGGTCCTAAATTGATCCATTGCAGCACCGCAACCTCAATAGGAAGTTCACAATAAATAATACCATCAACAATGACCTGGTGTTTCCACTCATGAAGTAAAATTGGATAACCGTTCAAGCAGGGCCCCTGAATACCATTGACTGACAGCCTGGAAAGTCAGATTTGATGCCAGACAGTACTTGAAGGCTCAAAAGATGTCCAGAAAGATTACCCTGATATCTATATTGAGAACAGAGCTTATCCCATGGTTGAGTTCAAATAAACAAGTTATCAGGAGCCTATACAGAAGGCCTTAGCTTCAATATACAGTATTGTGGACTGTAGGTTGAGGACTGACTACCAGCTAAACTGGAATGATGGCAAATTAAGTCTCCACTATTCTAATGAGAGACCTGGAGTGGGAGGAGAGCAGATATAATCTATGCTTGAGGTGAAGGACTTGTACATGGAGCTTGGGAGTAGGGGGGAGGGGTGGGATTAAATTGCAAATAGGAATTTGTTATGGGGAAAGAAACAAAGCCAGAAATGCTCTTGGGGTCGTGGGGGAAGGTGGGGGGAGGAAGGGGCTCGGGTTCTGGAGAAGGAAGTTGCAAGCATAGAAAGCAGCATCATCACCATGATGAGAACTAAATCTGCAAAACCACAGGAGGGAGAAGCCAATGAGAGAGACGAGCTGAAACATCCTGTGTTTGAAAGATTTCTCTCAGACAAATAATGTTGGGAGATGGAGAGGCTACCAAGATGGAGAGATGTAAGAAGTTAGTTCAGAGTCATCTGTTTCTGGAGTCTCAGAGAGTGAAGGGGGTGGGGAGGGAAGTGTAGATACTGGAGGTTATTTTTTTGTATGCTGGAGTGCCGAGGCTCGTGGAGCTAAAGCTCAGAATAGACCAGGACATAACAGAATGAAAAGAGCAGAAGAAAGACAGGGGGGGACATACTAATAGCAGGGTTGAGGAACAAATTAGAAGAAGACTTGGAGGGATTGGGGATGTGGGGACGAATGACAACAAGGGGAGAACACAGGGGGTGAACAAGTTCGATGCAGCCACAAGCTCTCAACTACAGAAGTGGTCGGAAAAACTGGAACCCCGGAAAGAGTTTGGCTTGGTGAGGGTTAATGGGGATAGAAAAGATCATGGTTGTGGATGGGGTATGACCTGAAGTGGTGGTGAACAGCTGTCTTGAAGCCCTGGAGGGAAGATTGAGCTTGGCAGAAGAATGAGAACCGAAGCTCGACAGCTCAAAGGTCAGTGTGCATATCTCCAGGCTATCTTGCCAGCCTACACAGGACTCACAAAGCCAGTAATGAACTCAAGAACATTTATCAATGCAAAAACAAACATTTACAACAGTTAGGCTCAAAACATTCCGACAGGTAGCACTTATATATTTATAGGAACGAAACAGGTCTTGGCTGCACAGCAGCACTTTCTGAACAGCAATTTATAGTGAATAAAAAAAAAATCATGGTTTTCCTTCCTTCATCATCAGTTATAAGCAGACGTGTCACCATTTGTAAATAATTGTTGGATGTGTAAATGTCTATCCAGGGGATCCTTCATGCAGTGGCCATGTTGTGGCATAAGGGGTGGACTCACCCCTTACGCACTTCTAATGCCAACTAATCTTACCTCAGGTAGGTTAACGGAGGGCTGACCCTTCTTCCATCCAAATGGTTCACATGAAACTGGATCAGGGAATGTCAACCCCTTGTTATGGATACTCCTATGGATGATAACTCGACTGATCTACACATTGAAGCACACAGAGATCATGGAGAAGAATCTGAAACTTAACTTACATAAGCAAATGAGATGTGCAACATTCAATGTTCTCACCCTCCGTAAAGATGGCAGAATTCCTCTTCTTTGCCAGAACTCTCTCACTTGAGGATTAATCAAGCCGGTCTTCAGGAGATGCATCTCCTAGATCCAGGTGAGGCACTGAGTGGGGGGTATTATTACTCTGGTCTGGCACAAATTATGGCATTCACTGGGAAGGAGTAGCCCTAACCCTGGACCAGACAATGAGAAAGGTCCTCACTCAAAGGAATTCCTCATCACCTCACTTGTTATCAGCAAGATTCCAATATCATCATGGGCACATGACTGTCTTCGTTTGCTATGCACGAACCGAACTGGATGACAAAGCTACGAAGAACAATATCTATGACTCATTGCATATGAACTTTCTCCGACAAGCTGCCATTATCTAGTAGTTGTACGAGGGTATTTTACCATGGCTACCGGATCAGACTAAACAGGAGAGGTATTATTGGCCCTGTTTGTTCAGGCATTGCAAATGACAATGGCACCCACCTACTTGACTAGTTTGCATGACATGATCCTCGTGTTGTCAGCTCTTGGTTTCCAAGAAGACTGATCTTTTGCATTACTCTCTTTTGCATTTTGCTGGTTTGCATTACACAATCTTCGTGTTGGCAGCTCTTGGTTTCCAAGAAGACTATACCAGTACACCTGGTATAGCAATGATGGATTCACCTACAAGTCCAATGGCCATGTCTTGATCTTGCACCAATATCCTGATCTCACACCCATGGTTCTCAGGTAAGCAAACCTGCAGGTTTTACAGAAGTGCTAAGATTGGTTCTTCTGACTATAGACTCCTGTTCTTATCTCTCCTTATTCACCTCAAAGCAAAGCTTGAAGTACCTAGTAGTTGGCACATCAATGCAGCTGCTCAAATCCCCAAATATATGATTGAAATATCCATCTGTTCCACCATGCTCAACAGCTCTGAGGACCCCGAGATTGCATAGACAGACTTTAAGACAGACGTAACTGCCTCTGCGAAAAAGATACGAGGAAATTCCTGATGTACAAAAAAGCATGGATCTCTAAGACTACCCTCGAAGCTCGAAGGTTAGCTTGGCTGAGAGTCCATCACAGTAAAACAGGTGACGGCCTTATGATCAACATCAGGCACTTTGGCAGGATGTTTCTACCGATGGGGATAAGAAGGTAGAAACCCTCAAGGCCACAGCTATTGCTCACAACCAGGATACTATCTACAAACAACTTCATTCTTTCCACATTCACATGAAAAATCAATTAAATATGGTCAAGGAGGCAAATGGATCAAGACTGACAAATGCTAAGGACTGCTTGAATAGATAGCAACAGCACTTTTTTCACTTCATGAACAGCCCACCTGGCACACAGGCCCTGACACTGGCAGCCACTGATGGTAACGCTTTGAGTGATCCAGATTGCATCACCAGCCCTGCGACTTCCTGTAAAATCCCCCATCAAAAAGGTGAAAAGCTGGCAGGTACCCAGCATCTGTGCTTTCACTACTGACATCATTAAAAATGATGGAGATGAAATGGTTGAATGGCTTACTGACATCATCAGGGGTCTCAGCCACGAAGACTACACTGATTGATTGGAAATGAGGAATAATCCTTCCATTTTGGAAAGGAAAGGGAGACTGAAACATGTGTCGCAATCATTGTGGCATCATACTCCTCTCTATTCCTGGAAAGCACTTGTGTCCTTCAACCTGACGATTTAACACTGTCATCGACCATTTGATGTGCCATCTTCTGACTCATACCGATTGTTTCTTAGATCGTGGTAAGGTTAAGGTTCACCAATCTCCACTATACCAATGACATTGCAATGTTTGCACACTGCCCAATCATCCTGAAACAGAATGTCTTTGTCCTGCAAGGAGGAGGCAGCCACATCTGAAGCAATATCAAGGTAGTGGCAATAACACCCAACAAAACAAAACCCCCCAACACCGTCATCTCCTGCGAAGTGGTTGAATATGTCAACGAGGTTACTTATCTTTAATCAGTTATTGACAAATCCAGATCGTCATCCCATGACAACTTGCAATATCACAAAACCAGGTATAGCATTCAACCGTGTCTGTGAACTGCTTCTCAAGAAGCGACAAATCCTAAAAACCATTAAGCTGAAGATGTATTGAGCATTGATCATTTCTGTGTTCTTGTACAGACCTGAGACCTACCACAACTTCAACAAATGTACGCAGGCTTGATTCCATTGAAATGTCACGTCTCCAATACATTGAGAGCATGCGGTAGCTCCACCATATCACGATTAATCATATCCAAAGAACACAACACCATCTTTCCTCATCTCTCCTTTGCCAGCACAGTCTCCGATGGCATGAACCTCTCTATTGTATGCCACCCTATCTGCTCTGTTACCAACTCTTCAACATCAATCCCTCCCAAGCCGGATGGTGTCGACCCAGCGCTCGACCCAAAACAAAGTGGCTCGACTCAATCAAACCTGACTTGCAGATAGCGAACATCAGCCCTATCCTGGCCCCTCACCACATTAGAGACAGAACAAAATGAAGAGAGAGTGCTGACACTTAATCGGTCCTGGGTGCTAACACTGGATCCCCAACAAGCCTTTAAGTCATGTAAGTCAAGAAGCCCATGTTGCATGCACCATGACTCCTAATTATATCAGCAAACAAGACAATCAGTGCAGAAAGGTGTAATTCGTGTACAAAAGCAAATGCTTTGATGGAACATGAAACAATTATTCAGTCTTGTGGGAATGGTTTTGTTTGTGGGTTCGGACATACAGTATTATGCTGCTGCGCTGCTCCGCATGCAAGGTGTTGCATCAGAGAATGAGACATCTTTCAGGGCCAGCCTTGAGATAGCTTCATTCTCCACTTGTACTTGTTTAACGTAAAATAAAACAATGACAATTTATCAAAGGATTAAATCATAACATGTTGTAAACAACTATGTGAAGACTACTAAAAACGGATGCATATAATCATCGGGAAATGGGCTTGCATTTCAACATCAAAACTGTCCAAGTAAACTTGAACAAAGTTTCGAATTCGCAGGAATTATGAAATTCCAATTAATTTGGATGCAATGAGATGCCAGCAGCACGAGGGGGTCAGCACTTCTGTGCTGACACAATCTTCTTTTGTGAGATCCTTCACTGGCATGTTCTCACACTGCATCTGCCAGTGTTTGCTAATTACGCTACAACCGAACGCTGGACAGCCTTTGAGGTTGCCACTACTGTTCATCGGCCTTTGTGGTTCTCACGCTTTTCAATCCAGTGGTATACATCTCGAACATCTTTCTGGGTGTGGTTCTAAAAATTTGAGCATTTATGTGCCAGACCTTTGGGACACATGCGGCTGAGATTAAAGAATCCATTTTGTATCTCAGACCATCCTGATCCACCCGTGATGTTATTTGTCATTTCATCAAATGTGGACTCGGTCATGGCTATGTTAATCTTACTGAATTGCAGAATTCTTTTTCTTTAAGTTCACACCAAATTCAATCAGGTGTTTGGATTAACCGATAAAAAAAAACAACCAAATTTGACTGTGATTTCAAAAATAAATGTTTCATTGTAAATATGGTTTCTGTGAGTAAACAACTCAAGTGAGTAATTAATAAATAAAGTAATTGTCTGAGATCTCATTTTTTTTTTTTTTTATTTTCTTCAGTGTTGGTGCTGCCGAAGCACTTTCTTGGAAAGGGTTAAACTGGGTGGTTTGCAAATGTCTTCCCAGCATTGATCCTTTTAAATGCTGAACGTGATTAATTAAGGAAGAAGCACATACCTGCTGTGTTCTTTATTATGTGTTATGTTCTTTCCAATTTTGTTGTTGTTGTTTTGCTGGATGTTCGTGGATTGCTGGGAAGGGACATGATGATGGAAGAGAGAGTGAGGGAGTGAGAGAGTGAGAGAGTGAGGAGAGTGGGAGAGTGGGAGAGTGGGAGAAAGCGAGAGAAAGCGAGAGAAAGCAGAGGAAAGCGGAGGAAGCGAGAGAAAGCGAGAGAAAGCGAGAGAGAGAGAGAGAGAGAGAGAGAGAGAGAGAGAGAGAAGAGAGAGAGAGAAGAGAGAGAGAGAGAGAGAGAGAGAGACTTGTCTTCATGGCTTGTAGCATGAAAAGGAGTATGAAAAAAAAATGAAGAGAGAAAGGTGAGGGGTGGAGGTGGGGTTAGTAAAGAGAATGATACGTTATGCTTAATGACCGAACACACACACAAAAATGAAAAATCACTCATAGAGTGACAACTTGGCAAAACAGCACAAAGTAGAATGGCACACAGTGGAGCGTGTACTCTTTCCAGGTGGAACAGTTCACGTTTTGTATCCCACCGATGGGCTGGATCTGAAACAAAATTCAATCCGCTTTGTCTTGCCACCTATTCAACTCATCAACAACTTTTTGGGATATTGTGATATATTTAGTTTTTAGCCCTATTAGTTTTAGAAATCAGGCAAAACAGCACAAAGTAGAATGGCACACAGTGGAGCGTGTACCTCTTCCAGGTGGAACAGTTCACGTTCTTTGTTATCCCCACGATGGGCTGGATCTGAAACAAATTCAAATCCGCTTGTTCTTGCCACCTATTCAACACTCATCAACACAACTTTTTGGGATATGTGGATATAATATTTAGTTTTTAGCCCTATCAGTTTTTAGAAAATCAGGGGCCTGTGTTGACCTTTTGACTTTAAAATTGATTGGTAGTTGAATTCAGTGACCTGACATGAAAATGGTCTTCAAATTTCAAGTCAATCAGATGAAAATTAGAATTTTTGAAAAATTGGCCCAAATTGGCCTTTTGGCCTATTTTGACCTTTTGGCCTATGTTTACCTCAAAGTTAATAGGTGGTTGAATTCAATGACCTGATATGCAAATGCTCTTCAAATTTCAAGTCAATCGGTATGAAATCGAGGATTTTAGAAAATTTGGCTTAAATTGGCCTTTTGGCCTGCGGTGATCATCTAAATTAATAGGTGGTTGAATTCAGTGACTGATGTGCAAATAGTGTTCAAATTTCAAAGTCAATTGACCATTGAAAATTGACTATTTTAAACAATTTAAAAATTTGGCCTATTTTGTGTTGACCTTATGGCGTATCTTGAAATGCTGACCTACAATAACCTCAAAATTATAGGTGGTTGAATTAAATGACCTGATATGCAAATCTTGTTCAAATTTCAAGTCAACTGAATGAAATTTAAGGATTTTAGAAAATTTGGTTCAAATTGGCTATTGGACAATGTAGACATTTTCCGTGAACCGAATTTTACGAAACTTCAATGCGGGACCGTCGCAGAGTCGGTGACATTAATCTCTGAAAATTTCAGAACGATCGGTTGAGCGGTTTGGGCTGGAGGCGAGCGGACAGACAAACCACAAACAAACAGTCAAACACACAAATGAAATTGCTCGTTGAGCAAGGAATTGCTGGAATAACTTTGTCATATCTCCCTCATTATCGCTGAAAAAACAAAAACCTGGAAATCAATTTTGGTTTTATAAATCGATAGTGCTACTGTTTAATGAGTTATAGCACTTAGTTTGGTCATGATCAATAACTTGGAAGTCAATCAGACTTGAAATACGCATTTTTATCGCAATTTGAAAGTTTTGACCTGATCCCCTGACATTCGACCCCCGGACGCTAAGAAGGGTGTTGGTGTGACACCACAATGAGACATATGGTTGGATGCAGAATGGGAAGATGCACATTTTGGATTTGGTTTGAAGTCGCTACAACCATTTTAGCGGACGTTATTGCAAAGAAATAAGAGTTTCGGTTTTTCGGTGACCTTGACCTTTGACCTAGATTCACCAAAATCGAACAATGTCTAAGTTGGACCATGGCCGACGTCTGTACCCAGTTTGGTCATTGATCGCTGAAACGGTGTGGCTGCTACAGGGTAAATAAACACCAAACAAAACAGACAGACAGACAGACACACAGAATGACACACACAACCGACCAACATAATTGCCGAAATCCGAAGGATTCCGGCAATTAACAAACAAACGGAGGCGATTAACCTACTTGTCAAAATTTATTTATTTTTGCCAAGTAACAAACTCATGTCAGAACAGCAGTACACACAAAACAATCAGTTTATAACGTAATCAGCTGGCACATCTGCAAAAACTTTGATGTCCCAGTTCCAGAAAATTTGTGGGAACATTAACCAAAAGTAATCACTGAAAACATGGAAGTACCTTCCACTCACGTATGACCTAATGATCCATCGAGTGTGAACATCGAAAACAAAGTGTTGCGATCAGATATCATACTTAGGTACAAAAAACAGGGAAGAAGAATTGCTTATTGAGGTGTTAATAGCAGAGAGAGTTTTGGACTAAAGATGCAGAATCAAGAAAATGACCAAACACCAAGACGTCAAATGAAGAGAAGAGATCCTGGAAGCTGAAGAATGCCAAAGTTGTACCAGTGATAGCTGGACCTACAGGAATGATGAAAAGAACCTCACCATAACACTAAACATAGGGACAATACCCCTGGGTTCTCTACACACAAACACATAACACACACAGACACACACACACACACACACAGACAGTAAGCCTGGTAGGTCTTTGTTTCACCTCCTGATTGTTTCACCTTTCACCACATGGACCTACATGTGGAGATAGCAGGAAATAGCAGCAGCTCCCAACATATGTGTGTGTACACAGTATACACACACACACACACCACACACACACAATTTTTTCGGGAATCGGCAGGTTGGAGTCGGTTTGATTACTGACTACATTAGGAACGTATATACAACCCAGAAACCTTGAGTAGCTTTACCGAAAACCAATGTTAATTTATATACACGTTTCAAGGATGTGATCAAAATATTAATATTTTTAAACAACTGCGTGTGATGGATGGAAAAAAAAATTGGCTCGGTAATTTAGAAAACATGTTAAAATTGCAAACGGCTTGTAAATCGAGCGTTATCAAACATATTTTGTCTTAAACTCACAAAGGGAGACATACAACCCTTGTTAATAAAATCCGATAACCAAATGCTTTTGAAACAGGCGTGGGACAAAGGAAAACCTGAAAGAAGCTCCATAAGATAAACGGGATGAAACTTTACCCCCGGCACCTGTAACAGGTATGGCATGTCCACACACCCGCGGAGAGTCCGTCACGATCCAAATCTACCATATGTACCTCGTCGTGTGTGCTGTAAAACGGACCTCCACTGGTAGTAACTTTCGACTGTACATCCGCGATACGGACACGAACTGCACTGCACAGCTCGGTAAGTGTCTTAAGCACTCAAGCACTCCAATGGAACGCCTGGCTTGGCAAGCGGTTACCAATTGTCCTGGAGAGGTATGCTGGAGAGGCTGATCCATTTACCAAGGCTCAAAGTGGGGTTGGAAGGACGTGGGTTTGGAGGAGATATGGGGGAGGGTACTGACATGGAGGTGTTTGACACCGCGAAACATATGAACGAACGTGAAGAACGTTGAAAAGAACATGAAGAACGTTGAAAAAGGACATGATGGGGATTTGGATACCATAACAGACAACCTCTGAAAACTGAACTTCCTCAAGATTCCGAAAATTGAAAATATGGTATGGGAGATAAAGATATGGGTGGGTGGAAGGAATTTTTCTTGAAGGTCGGAGAAAGGTGGCGCTGTAGGAACAGGAGGAGGGTAAAATGGAACCAAGAGATTAGATGAGCGACAGGTTATAAAATATTCCTCATTAATGAAGGAGGAGAAGAGAAATAGATGGTGATGAAGTAGAAGAACAAATGGGGTTAACAACAGTGGAGAAACAACCTCAAAGACGAGATAATTTTGCTCGCGCGCGAGGAAGTAGGCCTGAACTACATAAAACAATTAGACATATAGCAAAAATGTACGTTTTGACAATGGTAAAATGGGCGATAACACAGCAAAACAGCAACACAGGGATGACAAGAATGGCACTCTTTCGAGCAGCATGCCTTCCTGCTGGGCTGAACAGTCTACCCATTTGTACCACTGACAGCAGTGGAAATCCAGGGGGGTTTCCTGGTTGCCCGAACCCCCTCCAACAAAAAAATATTTACCAATTACAGTGGCAAACCCGAGGGGTTCCCTGGTCACACCCAGAACTCCTTCTCCCCACGAAAGTGTGCCACAAAAAAGGCCAGAAGCCCTCAGAAAAACTGTATCACATACAGGTACGGAACAGACGATGGGAGCTATGTGTGGCGAGACACTCCGGCTAGAGGGGTTGCAAAGAAGCCTCGCCGCCGCCAGATACTTCCGAAGGTCCACT
>CM068957.1:11959746-11985284 GCA_035128595.1 Eptatretus atami
AGAGAGAGAGAAAATGAAATGAGAGAGTTTGAGAAAAACGAAAGGAGGGAGAGGATGGAGAGAGAGAGAGAGGAAGAGAGAGAGAAAAGAGAGAAAAAAAGAGAGAGAAAGAGAGAGAGAAAAAGAGAGAGGGAAGAGAAAAAAGAGAGAGAGGAGGAGAGAGAAAAAGAGAGAGGAGGAGAGGAGGAGAGAGGAAAAGAGAGGAGAGAGAGAGAGAGGAAAAAAAGAGGAGAGAGAGGAAAAGAGAGAGGGAGAAGAAAAAAGAAGGAAGAGAAAAAAAAAAGAGGAGAGAAGAGAGAAAAAAGAGGAGAGAGAGAGAAAAAAGAGAGGAGAGAGAGAGAGAAAAGAGAGAGAAAAAAAGAGAGGAGAGGAGAGAGAAAAAAGAGAGGAGAAGAGAGCAAGAAAAAGAGAGGAAGAGAGAGAAAAAGAGAGGAGAGAGAGAGAAAAAGAGAGGAGAGGAGAAGAAAAGAGAGGAAGAGAGGAGAGAAAAAGAGGGAAAAAAAGAGAGAGAGAAAAAAAGAGGAAGAGAGAGGAGGGAAAAACAGAGGAGAAAAAGAGAGCAGGAAAAAGGAAAAAGAGAGGAGGAGAGAGAGAAAAAGAGAGAGAGAAAAAAAGAGAGAGAAAAGAGAGGAGAGAGAGAAAAAAAAGAGAGGAGAGAGAGAAAAGAAAAAGAGAGGAGAGAGAGAAAAAAGAGAGGAGAGAAAGAGAAAAAGAGAGGAGAGAGAGAAAAAGAGAGGAGAGAGAGAGAAAAAGAAAAAGAGAGGAGAGAGAGAAAAAGGAAAAGAGAGGAGGAAGAGAAAAAAGAAAAGACAGAGGAGAGAGAAGAAAGAAAAGAGAGGAGAGAGAGAGAAAAAAGAAGGAGAGAGAAAGAAAAAAGAGAGGAAAGAAAGAAAAGAGAGGAGAGAGAGAAAAAGGAGGGGAGAGAGAGAAAAAAGAGAGGGAGAGAGAGAGAAAGGAGAGGAGAGAAGAGGAAAGAGAGAAGAGAGAGAGAAAGAGAGGAGAGAGAGAAAACGAAGGGAGAAAAAAAAAGAGAGAGAAAAAAGAGGAGAGAGAGGAGAGCAAAAACAGAGGAGAAAAGAGAGCAGAAAAAGAAAAAGAGAGAGAGAGAGAGAAAAAGAGAAGAAAAAAAAGAGAGAAAAAAAGAGAGGAGAGAGAGAAGAAAAAAGAAAAAAAGAGAGGAGAGAGAGAAGAAGAGAGAGGAGAAAGAGAAAGGAGGAGAGAGAGAAAAAGAGAGGAAGAGAGAAAAAGAAAAGGGAGGAGAAAGAAAAAGAAAAAAGAGAAGGAAGGAGAGAAAAGAAAAAGAGAGGAGAGAGAGAGAAAAAGAAAAAGAGAGAGAGAGAGAAAAAGAAAAAAGAGAGGAGAGAGAGGAAAAAGAGAGGAGAGAGAGAAAGAGAGAGAGGGAGGAGAGAGAGAGAGAGAGAGAGAGAGGAGAGAGAGGAGAGAAAAGAGAGGAGAGAAGAAAAAGAGAGGAGAGAGAGAAAAAGAAAAAAGGGAGGAGAGAAAAAGGGAGGAGAGAGAGGAAAAAGAGAGGAGAGAGAAAAAAAGAGAGAGAGACAAAAGAAAGAGAGAGGAGAGAGAGTGAAGAAAGAGAGAGAGAAGAGAGAAAAAGAGAGGAGAGAGACGAATAAGAGAGGAGAGAGAGAAAAAGAAAAGAGAGAGAGAGAGAGAGAAAAAGAGAGAGAGAGAAACGAGAGGAGAGAGAAAAAGAGAGGAGAGAGAAAAAAAAAAGAGGAGAGAAAAGAAAAGAGTGGAGAGAGAGAAAAAATAGAGGAGAGAGAAGAAAAGAGGGAAGAGAAAGAGAAAAGGAGGAGAGAGAGAAAAAAGAAAAGAGAGGAGGAGAGAAAAGAAAAAGAGAGGAGAGAGAGAAAAGAGAGGAGAGAGAAGAAAAAAGAGAGGAGAGAGAGAAAAAGGGGAAGAGGAGAGAAAAGGGAGGAGAGAAAAGAAAGAGAGGAGAGAGAAAAAGAGAGGAAGAGAGAGAGAGAGAAAAGAGAGAAGAGAAGAGAAAAAAGAAAAGAGAGGAGAGAGAGAGAGAGAGAAAAGAAGAGAGAGAGAGAGAGAGAAAAGAGAGAGAGGAGAGAGAAGAGCGGAAACAGAGAGAGGGAGAGAGAGAAAGAAAAAGAGAGAGAGAGAAAAAGGAGGAGAGAGACAAAAAGAGAGGAGAGAGAGAGAAAAAGAGAGAAAAAGAGAGGAGAGAGAAGAGAAAAAGAGAGGAGAGAGAAAAAGAGAGGAGAGAGAGAGAGGAGAGGAGGGAGAGAGGGGAGAGAGGGAGAGAGAGGGGAGAAGAGGAGAGAGAGGAGAGAGAGAGAGAGAGGAGAGAGGAGAGAGAGGAGAAGGAGAGAGAGGAGAAGAGGAGAGAGAGAAGAGAGGAGAGAGAGGAGAGAGAGGAGAGAGGGAGAGAGAGGGAGAGAGGAGAGAGAGGAGAGAGAGGAGAGAGAGGAGAGAGAGAGAGAGGAGAAGAGGAGAAGAGAGGGAGAGGAGAGGAGAGGAGAGGAGAGAGAGGAGAGAGAGAGAGGAGAGAGAGAGGAGAGAGAGGAGAGAGAGGAGAGAGGGAGAGAAGGAGAGGAGAGAGAGGAAGAGAGAGAGAGAGAGGAGAGAGAGGAGAGAAGAGGAGAGAGAGAGGAGAGAGAGAGAGGAGAGAGAGAGGAGAGAGAGAGGGGAGGAAGAAAGAGAGAGGAGAGAGAGAGAGAGAGAGAGGAGAGAGAGAGAAGAAAGAGAAAGAGAAAGATATGTTTTTGATGGCAGTGGGGTGAGGAGGAAACTTAAGGGTGGTGTGAGTTGGAAGCTTGGAGAGGACACGGTGAGGGGAAGCCTTGAGATGGTGGGATGGGAGTGCAGAAAGAGGAGACAAAAAGTGGGGGGATGCTGAAGAAGAAGTCAGATAGAAGGGTTGGGGTTGGAAGGACGAGGGTTTGGAGGATATGTGAGGGAGGGTACTGACATGGAGGGTCGTTTGCTAATGACAACCAAATCCCCTTCACGTTATTTTACGGTGTCAGACAGCCTTTGCAAAATGGACTTCTCAAGACTCTGACAATTGGAAATACAGAGATAGAGCTTAAACCAGAAATCTGACTCCAGTCCATTAGTTTTATATTGTCTGTACAAATAAGTTCACTTGGTTTAAACTTTCTGATTCTGATGTATCATGCATACTTTGTTACAGAGCATCAGTGCTGCCGAAGCAGTTTCTTGACAAGGGTTAAACTGGGTGATTTGTCATTGCCTTCCCAGCAGTAGTTAGGGCAGGAATAATTAGTAATTTGTTCTTGGTGCCGGTGATAGCTCACCTACTCTTTGTGAAGGACACGATGGGATCTTTGACGTCTACCAACGAATGCTAGCAGACGGGACACCAAGTTTAACGTCCATCTGAACGACAGCATTCACATTGATGGATCACCCTACCTGTGAAACACCGGGATGCTATTTTATACCTGGATCGGGATTCATACCCAGGGTAAACAGCTTAGAGTTGGGTGAGCTTACCTCTCGAGTCTCGGCCATCCTGCCAGCCCAAGACATAACTAATGAGCAGAAAATGGCCAGGTGCACTTTTCGTTCATTATCCTATGAGGAGGTTCTTGAAAAGAGGACAACAATGATGCACCATCATCAAACAATTTAGTGTCTGTCTGACCATGATACATTCGGTCGTAACCTCACCAATCTCAACCAAACTTGCCAAGGGGACTAGGGGACACATTACGGAGGTTGTAGTGACTTAATTTGCCCTTCATTAAATGTGACCTCATTAAACCCATTCCATTCATTAATGTTGATATACTGGGAGACAACTGATCATGGGAAACATCTGGTGGAGAATGACACAGGAAATGAGTGTTGGGGTGGACTAGAAAGCATTGAGGTCGGCCGATGCAGTGGAATGACTTCGGAAAGACAGCGCACAGGAAAGAAGAATTTAGAAAAGAAAACGAGCTTTCATAAGAGCAACACCAACACCAACATCGAAAACAACAACAACAAAATGTAAGAGAGTAAATCTCAGGGACCTCCTCATTAAGTTGACGATATTGCACACTGTGAAAAGTGTGGCACAAAATTTCACAGCCAAAGCCTCTTCGACGGGAACTCTTGCAGGTGTTATGCCTTTGAGCGGTTGTGGAAGAGACAGGCTGAGTCCGAAAAGTATTCATTTTAACCGCTACACTCGGACGTGACACCACTTGTCTGCACCCCCTGTCCTCATGGATCAGTGCCCACGCAAGATGGGTTCCGGAAGAATTCAGATCTGGCAATCTCTGGCATTAGCTCGCAGGCACGAAGGGTGCAACCACAAATTTTCAAAAAAGGGGTTGGGGTAGGGGGAATGAGAGGTGGCCCCCATGTTGCCTGTTAATTTGCAGAAATCGGTATAAATTAATAGGGAGTATCTGGCAGGTCAATTTATAGACATTACACTATAGTCTATATAGTCGATACCATAGCCAATGGGCCTGGGCCTTCTTCCCAACATTCCCTCACTGTGCTCCTTACTGCTCACAGGTAATCATTCACGTTAGGCCCAAGAAATTTTGGGGCCTGGATCATTCAACATGTGACAGCCTGGACCGCAGGCTTTCAGCCTATCGTGCATTAGTTTACAACGAGCGGAGTAATGACAATTTGTACATCACACCTTGAGCTTTGTCATTCTTGCGTGAATTGTGATTGACACACTCAAACCGAAAACCACTCAAATTCGCATTGCAGGCTTGGAAGGCCTGGACTTGCTGAGGCTCGCGGTTAGCGTCCGACTGCGATTGCAAGCCTTTCTGTCGATGTTAAGATCCTGCCCATTAAAGGCAAACAAAAGATTGTTAGGCCTTCCTGGCTTCTCTTTCCTTCTCATTGTTAAATGTCAGCTCAGAACAGAAACCTTTAAAGCTTCAGCCTGGTGGACTGACTGCATCATAGTTTACGCACGACCTCTCAGATTTTAACTTTGCACTGGAACATTTGGAAGGCACCCGAGGATTGAAAGGTATAGACGTGATAGGTGTGTAATCGTTTTTAACAAAATGATCTCATGAAATGATACAGTACTGGACTATGCAGCCGGGCAGCAATCTTCGACTCGCTCGGACTTGCAGGAGTCAATCCTTTTGCAAAACCGAATGGAAAAACATGGGGAAATTTCTCACCGTGTGTGTGTGTGTGTGTGGTGTGTGTGTGCACTCTATAAGGGGGTGTCAACAACAAAATTTAAACTATGCCATATAATAAGAAAACTATTTCAACTATCCTTCATCGAAAGAATACCGACGACATCATATAATATGAAGCTCAAAGCTTTGGTGCTGCTACATACAGATACTATCTTCCTTCTGTCAGTCAATGGGGAATCTGGGTGGAAAGTGGAGAGAGGGGAGAGGAAGGTGGGTGGTCATCCTCTTGGCTGCACACCATATATCATTAAAGGGTTTGTGTGCAGCTTTAGAACCAATACACATCTTTATATCATCACAAAATGTCCTTTTCTTTCCTTGATGGCTTTGTAATAATGGGCCATTTCAATCCTTTCCTATTACTTCTCCTTTCCACATCTTTTGCTCGATTATACCTCATCCTCCCAAATTCTGAAATCCTCCTTTTCCTTTATCCTTCACCTTTATCGCATTTTCTCTTTTGAACATAACACAAAAACAACCCCCAGAATCCTCACTCTTACAATGTACACTTCACGGCTAGTTTTACAAGAGGTGTTCATCAAGTTCTATGAACGAGATAAGACAATCCAAATTGCAATAAAGCTGTTTATTATTTAATACACAATCACAAATAATGGGGAAACATTTTTTTCTTACCAAATATATATATATATATATATATATATATGTATGTATACACACACATACATACAGTATATCCATACCAATAAATGTCAGTGTGTGTGTGTGTGTGTGTGTGTGTGTGTGTGTGTCAGTGTGTGTGTCTCTTCCATAACTCCAAAACCATGAAGCGGTGCAACCTGAAACTTTGCATGCATACAAAGAAAACTCCAAGGAAATGTATGAGTGAAAATTGGATGTTTGGGTTAATTTAAACATGCCTTTTGAAGATAATTAACGGCATTATTTAATTATCCTTTCTCAAGGCGTCATCCTTGGTCGACCCTCTGTCAGCTTGCTGGGGTCTTAATTCGCCATTTTGTTCAGCTGATTCAAACATGCCTCGATTTGGAAACACGATCAACTCTCACGGACTAATTATCCTGCACTCGCGAAACAAAAAGCAGGGTTAAGCGATCTGTAGTGTACGTACGACGTACGTATGTCATACGTATGTATGTCGTACGTAGTCCATGTCTGCATTTTGTTCAGAGCGTACATCGAAAACCGTTCAGCAGAGGATATTGAAACTTTACCACATGTTTGTCATATATGACCATGTGATATAGCGGTCACTCTTTTATTCCTGGTGTTGGCTTAATGGTGGTGGTGGGCATGGGATCTTAAAGTCCTGAGATCAAATCCCGCTTGCCGTTGAATTAATACCAGGTGGGGTTGACTCAGCCTGTCATCCTTCTGAGGTTGGCAAAATGAGTCCCAACTTGCTGGGATGAATGAACCATTCGAGTATCCTGCGTTGGAGTGGCGACCTGTCCAGGATTGTGTCCAATAGCCCAGGAGACTGCTTCAGCAGCAGCAACACTCTGTGCAGAGTGTGGTCCCATGGGATTGATGGTCACTCTTTTGAGGTCAACATAGGTCAAAGGTCAACATCGGCCAATTTTGTAAAATCCTCAATTTTTATCTGATTTACTTGAAATTTGAGGAGAATTTGCCTATCAGCTCACTGAATTCAACCAACTATTTTTGAGGTCAACATAGACCAAAAGGTCAACATCGGCTAAATTTCTGAAATCCTCAATTTTCATCTGAGTGACTTGAAATTTGATCAGAATTTTCATAACAATGACCATCGTGTGTCACGTGGTCTGGCAGCCATATTGGATCCAAGGGAAAAGCTTTGAAAATCTTCGTAGGAGAAACCGCTTAACCGATCAATGCAAAATTCAACTAATTGATCCAACTACCCATGGGAAATATGGTTTGATAAAGATGACATCATTGGTCAAGTAGTCTGGAAGCCATATTGGATCAAAGAAAAAAAACCCGTAAAAAACAATAGTTGGCTTCTTTGTTAGCTCAACTAAGCTATGAGGAGCAGCTAAAGGATACAGGGCTTTATACACTAGAAAGGAGAAAGTCACGAGGAGATATGATAGAGATGTTTAAGATAATGAAAGGTAAAGATAAAATAAGTGAAGATGAATTATTCAACAGAGTAGACAGTGGTAGGACCAGGGGCCATAGCCTGAGAGTAAAGAAGAGGAGAGTTAAGACGGTCGGAAGGCAGGGGACTTTTACTCAGAGAGTAGTGAATGCATGGAATGGTCGGTCTCCCTGGAAAGGTAGTGGCAGCAGAAAAAGTAGATAAGTTTAAATTAGAAATAAATAGGTACCTGGAAGTTATGGAGATAGAGAGGTATAGGAATGTTTATTGGATTTTTTAGGTAGTTTGAGCATTGGTAGGTGATTGGGTGCATGTGTACAGAGTGCTGTTGGTGGGGGTCTTGTCAAGGGGTGTTGTGTGGTTGATGTTGTGTGTTTTTAACCAAGTCTATGCCCCCTCTCCTGAGGGGAAGAAAAAAAGAAAAGAAAAAAAACGACAAAACGCAAAATAAATAGATTTAATTTTTTTTGTTTGTTTTTTGCATTTTCTTCTTTGAATCTTGCGTAGATAAATTAGTGTGGTGTTCGCACAGGCATGATGGGCTGAATAGCCTCCACCTGTGTCTGATTTCCTTGTATTCCTTGTTAAGTTGCTTCAAATGAATCAAAACATCTGAGAAAAAAATATGTATTTTTTTTTAATCAGACAAAAATTGAACGTTGGCGGTGTTTAAGGCAATAGTCCGCTGCCTCGATCGCTCCCAAAATTTTTTGGGTTTTTTTGCTGTTTAAAGAAATATGCTGCGATATCTTTGCTGTTAAGAAATTTGATGATTTTATAATTTCCCACGACTCTTTCCATCTATCTATATAATAATACGCTGGTTTGTCCTTCCGTTTTTGTGTAACATTCCACTTCACCCATTAAAATACATCATATTGCTACCATATTGGTCCTATGTATAGCCAAAGACATCTTCAGAGCTGTGATATTCACAATTGCCATTACCTCCCGATGCAAATGTGTAAACCGCCCAAAGGGATTGTTAGAAGGATAATAATCAAATATTAAAAGGTTGGAGCCGATATGTGTCACGGGCTTTATAGAGGTATAGGCCCCATGTTTCAAGCCTCTCTGGTATCTATGCGAGTTATATAACCATGATGCATTATATATGCACATAGGCAGTGACAATGGTTTAGCTTCAAACCCGGGTTATCTTTTATTTTTAAAAGTGATCGATGCAGCCGTTTGTTTCCTACAATTTTCTCTCAAAAAATCGACCAGGGATCATAATACCCATTTCATTAAAAATATGTGAAAGAAAACATCCGCCATTATTTACTTTTTACGATGTGTACAAAGCAAGTCGCTGAGGCAGGCACCATGGTGCTTCGGTGGAATGGCTGAGCTCATGATGTGACATGCTGGAACTCCCTCACACCCGCCAGCCAAATGGCAATTCGAGCCCGAGCGAACACCGCAACAGATGGGTTGTGCTTTCCGTGCGGATGCTCATCATCCCAAACCCAATCTCTCCTTTAAGGGACGAATAATAACTAAATCCATTTGCAATCAGGGCAACTCAAATCACTCAGAGATCAAGTGACTTAATGTGCATATTTAATAAGTAAATGGGGAGGGAGGACAAAGGACATCAAAAAAATGTACCTACATAGTTTATTCATAAAGATATGCACCCTTTGGGAGGGGGAGGTTGATTACTTGGGGTTTGTGAGGGGTGGTGGGGGTTGAGGTCTTGAAGTCACATTTTACATTGCACGGATGTTCTCCAGGTAACTGCTGTGTATATCTAATCTAATATATAAAGCTCTTTCTAACCACTGACTGACTGACTGACTCGCTGACTGATAAAGATCGGTACATTCCAGGTGACATAGAAAGCTGAAATTTTGGGTGTCGATGGACATCGAAGCCGGTACACTGGGGGAAAAAAATCACAGAATCGTTGGACAACATCCATCAATGAAAATATAAATAAATGAAAAAAAATACAGAAAAAAAAATAAATTAAGAAAATGCAGGTGAGCGACCCGAGACAATGGGGAAGCATGGTAATTTTGTGTGCCGACAGAAATCGAAGCCAATACACAGACCGTCGGAAAGCATCCATAAACGAAAATATAAATAAATGAAAAATACTTAAATTGAACGGTTTTTGTCTCTGTTCCCCACTGTTTTGTACTTCCCTCTCCCGCCCCTCTTGTCTCCTGCTCCCCTTGTACGTTCTGTGTGTTCGCTCTCATAGGAGCCTCGACACAGTATACAAAATAAAAAAATAATAAATAACAATGAAAAATCAAATGCAGGTGAACTACCCGAGACAATGGGGAAGCACGGTTCGTATGTTTACACAATATGTAAGCATACCCCCGCTAGTACCTAATAACCACTCACTGACTCACTGATATTAATGTTCGGTACCCTCCGGGTGAAGCAGAAAGCTGAAATACTGAAGCCGATACACCGGGGGAAAATCAGAACCATTGGAAAGCATCCGTAAATGAAAATATAAATAAATGAAAAAAATAAAATGAAAAAAACCACATATATATATATAGATATAGATATAGATATAGATATAGATATAGATATAGATATAGATATAGACATAGATATATATATATATATACATACATACATACATACATACATATAAAATACAATGTGTTTTTGTGTATTTGTTTGTGTCTGCAGTCTATTTTTCACTACAGTCTATTTTTCAGGATAAAAAAAACTCAAAACACATTTTCCATTAAAGAGTAATTGCGTCTCTTCTTTTGGAAATGTAGATGGTGACTTGCAACCGGGCCTCAATGGCGGTGTACAGAAGTGTTTTTTTTTCATATAAATTATCAGTAAATACAAGGTGCAGGGAGGTGAAATTCGCGGCACGTGATGAGCAATGCACGCAAAGTAAAGGGAGTGTTCATTTATGTCTATAGGATGTCTAATAAAAAGAGAAGATAAAAGCATACCTGGCACTAGGCCCAGGCTTCAAATTTGGCATGCCCACACAACTGCACTGAAAAGTAAACTGTTCCAACCCGTCATTTTTGACAGGCTTTATACCAGCATATATAAACATACTGTCGTGTCCACGGCTGGTTAGGTTATATCCCATTTCTGACCCAGTTGTGGTTGTATGGCCAATGAACACCAACCTTGAAGGATAGCTTTTTAACAGTTTTACCTTGGAGGTGAACAACTGAGATCTTGGGAGAATATGGCGCATGCGGGATGGAAGGTGGCAAAGCACGTACCAGAACGGAGGCACACGGGTTTATCCTCGAACCCACAACGAATAGACTAATACTGCAAATTTAACAAATGATGGTTTAATGAACATAAATTAATGAGTAATAATGGAAATAAATCAAAGCGTGAGGTGATGAAACGTGAAGTAAACTAAAGCCTAATTTGTGACGTCTCCACCCGGTTACAAAAAAGGACAAGGGGAAAGATAAAAATAAAAGAAAATCCTCCCTTTCTTCTGGCACTGAGCTATCTGTCCAGAGATTATCTTTTAGGAGCCTGGCGATCGAACCACGTAGTGACCGTGAGAAACGGCACCAACAATGGTGCCAAGTCTCTCTCTGTACAGAAACCATACATGAGGTAATTCATGCGGATGGCCTCTGATGCCAGGAACTGCCGTACAGTCTCCTTTCATGATCGCGATTGCTGATGTGTCTCCTCTCTCAACACCAGGGTTGCTCACCACAAAGGGCACCGCCTTTCTCCTTGAACATACCATGGGAAGATTGCTGAGGCTATCGCTGAGAGACACGCTCTTCTTCTCCTCAGAAACGTACAAACTTCACGAGCCTGCCAAACAGTCAATGGCTAGCGTCTTATTTCAGCAAGTGAACGAATTCACTCCAGCATGAGAAAGAGAATCGGCAGCTTTCTCATTATTCCGAGAAGAGCAAGCAAGAGAGACCTCCTTCTCTTCCAACCACCGTCTCCCTTTTCGATCCTTCCTCTTATGTCACACTGACTAATCATCAGCCTCAAGAGCATGCCCTGCCAGTTGTTCTAAAAACATCGTTCCTTTTGAAAGCCGGCTTTGTAAATGCAAAAACGTAGGACAAGGTCACGGGGGCAATCACACACTGGGGAAAACTAGCCTTAAACCCTCCCTAGTTAACACAGCCACACCCCCCATGTAGTGACATGTAACAACTTAAGCTCATAATTTTCCCAACTCGTTTTACATTAAGATGCTCCTACTACCATGCTACACTACACCATCCTACCTTTACTATGAAATTCCTCCATCTACCCCACAAACATTACAATCAATATATATATATATATATATATATATATATATATATATATAATATAATTAGAAGAGTTTAATTCTCTTGTCTCTTCCTGCGCCCCCCCCTTCCACCCCCTCCCCCTTCACCCCATCCACCTGAAACTCGGAAGTGCTCCTCGGAGAGAAAAAATATATATCAAGTAAAAGGTGCATCAAATTAATCTAAACTGATGGGAAAATTATAATATAAAAACAAAGTTGTACACATGAGATTTCACCTTCACACATATAAAGTGCAAATAGTGAAACCTTCAGAATGGAGATTTACCCAATCAAATGTTTAGAACAAATCAATAAGTTGTCAAACTCATTTTACTCTCTTCTTTTCTTGAAGTGTCAGGAGCATATGAAGGGCCCTACTGAAAGTCATGGGCATGTTTATTGTACAGTAAAACAAAGGAACATGGAAGAAACCTGATATTGTCAATAGCAATGGGACATGCCATATTACTTTTCACAAAAATCTCCAAAATGATCCAGTATTTCTGCCAGTGCTGCACGAGCTTAAAAATCCCACTGAGGTAGAAGTCCGTTCGAACACTGCAACAAGCTATGCATGGCCATCTGGGCTGCTTCATCGTTTTCATAGTTCTGATCCCTCATATGATCTTTCAATGGCCCAAACAAATAGTAGTCCGAGGTGGCCAATTCCAACTTCATGAGGGATGGGGGAGCACTTCCCAGCCATTATTTGAGATTTCCTCCAATATCAGACATGTGAGGTCTGGCGTTGTCATGTAGAAAGACGACAGGTTTTTATTTATTCCCCCCCCCCCTAATCGGGCACTTTTCCCAAAGTGCATGTTCAGTTTCTTGAGCGTATGAATGTAGCGAGCCACGTTTTTGGTTTCCTCTTTGGGCAGGAAATCAACCAGTATGTATCCTTCAGCATCCCGGAAGATGATTCTCATGCTGGCAGAGGGTACTCTTTTGGCCTTCTTCTTTTTTGTAGATGTGTAGTGAAGTCATTCCTTGCTTTGGTGCTTGGTTTCTGGGTCGAAATGGTGAAACCAGCTTTCATTACCAGTCACGATATGGATCAGAAAATCATCACCGCTTGTCTACATGCCGTTGAAGCAACTGTGATGACACATCCATGCATGTGTATTTGTGTTCCTCTATCAGCAAACAGGGAACCTAATGGGAACAATCTTTCTGATATCCCAATGTTGCTATCATCTCCTGTTCAACATGGTGCCCTATGCCATTGTGTACTGCGATCTCACTCACCATCACTCTTCGGTCCTCACTGATGAGCGGATCAACTTTCTGCTTCTTGCGTTCAGTTGGGATGTTTCTCGACTGATGACAGCATGGCTAATCGATGATGTCTGTGTTTCGGTCATTGAAGTGTTTCACCGACCATCTGACACTGCAGGCGCCCATGCAGGTATCTCCGTACACCTCACTCAATCGGCAGTAGATATCTGCAGCTTGGTTCTTCTTCACGAGGAATTCAATCACTGCACATTGACGAAACGATACATCGTTGACAGCCATTTTGTCACAATTGATTGTAGGAACGCCCGCAGCGTGCATGCGCCGAGGCTGTGTTTATATTGCAATGGATAGATGTCGCTAATAACTCGTGTTCAACTACACTCAGTGTGCAAAACATTAGGAACATCTGCTCTTTCCATGAAATAGAGTGATCAGGTGAAAGCTATGATCCCTTATTGGTTGTACCTGTTAAATCCACTTCAATCAGTGCTGATGAAGGGAAGGAGACAGGTTAAATAATGATTTTTAAGCTTTAAGATGTGGATTGTGTCGGTGCGCCATTCAGAGGGTGAATGGGCAAGGCAAAATATTTCAGTGTCTTTGAAATGGGGTATGGTAGTAAGTACCAGGTGCACCGGTTTGAGTGTGTCAAGAATTACAACGCTGCTGGGTTTTTCATTCTCAACATTTTCCCGTGTGCATCAAGAATGGCCCACCACCCAAAGGACATCCAGCCAACAGCAGGCCAGTGGTCAAAAATGGCTCATTGATGAAAGAGGCCAAAGGAGGCTGACACGAATTGTGCAGAGTAACAGACGGGCTACAGTTAGACAACTGACAGTCCAGTACAACATTGGTGCCAAAAGACCCATAAAATAATGCTCAACTCGTCGTCTTTGACACTATGGCGTATGGGAGCCAATGACCACACAGAGTTCCACTTCTTTCAGCAAAAAACAAGAACCTGGTTGCAGTGGGCTAAGGAATGAAAACACTGACACTGGAGGACTTTGGGAAAACATTGCGTTGTCTTATGAATCCCAGTTCCTGCTGTTTCACACTGACGGAAGGACTAGGGTATGGAGAAAACCACATGAGTACGTGCATCCATCATGCCGTGTGTCAACATTGCAGGCTGGTGGTGGCGGTGTGATGATGTGGGGTGTGCTTTCATGACACTCATTGGACCCTTGATAAAAGTGGAGCAATGTTTGAATGCCACAGGATATTGATCATCAGTTGCGCGAATATGTGCAATTCGATTTCATGACACAGTTGTACCCATCTGTGAATGGATTTCTTCAGCAGAGCCACCATCCCCGTGGAACGCTTTCGCACCTTGTAGAGTCCATGCTCCGACGAACGGAGCTGTTCTGAGGGCAAAAGAGGGTGAAACTCAATATTAGGAGGTGTTCTAATATGTTGTACACTGACCGTACATATATAATATATTATATATATTTATATATATATGTATATTATATATATTATATATTATGTACATATGAGGTCTGTCTAAAAAGTAACGGGACTGAGCCTGCTGTGTGCGCCACTTACACAACTTGAATGTAGAGTTGCGTCACAGTTCTTCGCAACATTTCAGCAATATTGTTACGGCTGTGGAAATTGACAGAACACCATAAAGTCCCTAGATCAGTGAGGCCGATAAGTCCGTGTCCAGATAGATTTCCCCACCGTTGTTTAAGGGAACTATTCATGTTAACCGGGCTGTGATCTTTGAGTTAGCCGTTATTCTTTACTATCGTTATTTTGGACCAACCACGTCCACACACAACATCTTTCTCAACAACCGCTTTACACAACCACCACCACCACCAAATCGCTCTCAACACCGCTTCAGACCAACCGCCTTCCACCACCACAACCACACCTGCCTCTCACCACCACGCCATCACTCACACCCCACTTCGCCAGCAACCGTCAACATCTCACACCAAACATCGCCTCACCTTCGTCTCCGAACGACGCCATCTTTGCGCCAGCCGCGGCGAGTCCGCATCGAGCGGCGTCGCTGCAGGCCGACGGCGGACGTTTGCTCGGCGGATCAAGCTTGGTGATCTCGCGCACGTCGCTTTCCGCGCAGAGGTCAGAGTCGAGGATCGGAGGCCAAACCGCGACTCACCAGCCCTATAAAAGACGAGCAGAGCGCCAAGCTCACGTTCGAGTTGTCGAGTCGAGTTGATCGTCGGTCTGAGTCAGTCTGGAGAGGTCGGGGAGTCGGGAGGAAGCCAGAAGCCAAGTTGCTGCGTGGAAGTCTGGGCTCGTGGCGGAGTCGGGAGCTTGGAGCTTGCAGTCGGTGGAGATTCGGCGTCGCGAAGGAGACGCGAGCTGGAGGCGCAGCTTTGCCTGCTGTGTCGCGCGAACCGCGCGTTCGTGTGGAGAGAGCCGGAGAGAGCTCGCCAGCCAGCGACAGGCGGTCCGAGGTGATCGGGCTTCGGCGCAGTTCGAGCATCACTGAGGGACGGACGGGTTCTTACAGAGCATAACACTCTAAGAGAGCAAAGACCGTTCGTTCCTCTCAAACGATTGCCGACTGAGACCGAATCACCCGGCTGCTTGTAAGGCCGCGGCTCGACCGCGGCTACGCTAGCTGCCGTGGGAAGAGCATCGCGGGTCGCCAGAGCGTTCGTGTGGGAGAGCGGAGAGAGCTCGCCTGCCACACGAAGGCCCGAGCTCGACCGCGGCAACGCTAGTCGGTGGGAGATGAAACAAGCTAATCGGAGTCGAGATTCACAACCAGCAAACAACATTTTAACCTGCCGTGGAAGGAGCATCGCGGGTCGCCAAGCGCGTTCGTGTGTGGAGAGAGCCGGAGAGAGCTCGCCTGCACACAAGCCCGAGCTCGACCGCGGCTACGCTAGCTGTGTGTGGGACGGGACGTCGCGGGTCGCCCAAGCCAGACACCGAGGGTGCAGTAGCTCTGCAACGGTCTCGTGGGACTGTTTGGTCTGCCAAGTCCACGCCATAAAGACCAAGAGGTCCAGTCTGACCCCATTGCCTTTGATGGGGTCTTTTCCTGCTTTTCTTTCGAATGAATGTTGTGGCGCCGAGTCCGTAAGTAAACTGTGTTAGTGACTGTACATTAATAATTACTTATAGACGGTTGTAGCGCTTCGTCTTGCCCACGTGCCGTGCCGCATTCATGCTTGTTCTGTATACGTGCTGTTGGTGTTTTTGAATGACTGCATGATTGTTCCTGCATACGTAGAGTAATAAATGTGCTGGTTTATGTAACCTGTTCGTTGCGTCCATGCCCCATTGAAATGCCATCTTGTATTGCGGAATATTAGTTGGCTTTTAATAGCCGGTAAAGTGATCGGGTCCACGGGACTGCGCGATATTACCGCCTCCGCTCGGTTATCGCAAAGGAAGCGGCTGCTTAAGCGGCTCGTTCCAAGCGGTCCGTTGAGGTACAACCTCTCGTAACCTACCTGCGCGAATAATTGGTAAATCGAAGATTTGGCGATCGGACCCTGTAGCCACGCGGGTAGGGTACGGACAAGGTTGTGGTGGGATTGAAAACCCATCCGTGACTGGTTTCTGACGCCATTGCAGAAAGTCACGACTGGATTGTCCGTTCGGTGGGCGAACCGGCTGCTATTGGTGAACGCGGTCGTTCGCACGCCAGGCGGCGCGTGAATACTACAACAATATATATGATTGGTGATGGTTGACTGCGCTCATTGTGCGATTTTTTACAGGTCGTACTTTACACGTTGTCTGTCTGAGTTGTCGCGCTATGAGTCGTGAGCAGAGAGCCAATCTGAAGTTTCTTGCCAAGCTTGGCAAAACACTTCTGAATCCTTCGAAATGCTGTAGCAAGTCTACGGGGAAGAAACGATGTCAGTGCACGTGCATTTGAATGGCACAAGAGGTTCAAAGAGGGACGGGAGGAGGTTGAAGATGATTCACAAGACATTTAACGAGCAGAATGGCGGACAACATCGAGCGTGTGAAGCAGATGGTGCGTGCAGATCATCGACTCATGGTGTGAATGATTGCTGAGGAACGTTCTATCAACAACGACACTGTCTGGAGCATCATCACTGAAAATCTCGAAATGCGTAAGGTGTGCGCAAGAGATGGTCCCCAAGCTGTTGTCTGAGGACCAGAAACAGCAAAGAGTCACTGTCTGTCAAGACATTTTCGAGCGTCTCAAGGACGATCCAGACCTGCTCGGGAGAGATATTACTGGCGATGAATTGTGGATATTCGAATACGATCCCGAGACCAAACGGCAGAGTCGTCAGTGGAAAAGGTCCAGCATCACCAAGACCAAAGAAGCAAGGATGTCGAAGTCGAAGGTCAAGGTGGTGCTCATCACGTTTTTGACATCAAGGGACGTCCACTTCGAGTTTCTACCACAGGGTCAAACAGTGAATCAATACGTGTACAAGGAGATCCTCCGGCACCTCATGAGATCAGTCCGGGACAAGAGGAGGATCTGTGGAGAACAACGCCTGAGTGCTCCACCATAACAATGCCCCTGCTCACAGTGCCTTGAGCATCTGACAGTTTCTGGGGAGAGGAACGTGCCAACTCTGGAGCAACCCCCGTTTTCGCCCGACTTGGCCCTGTGATTTTTCCTATTCCCCAAGCTCAAGTGGGTGATCAAGGGGACCCGATTTCCTGATGTGGAGGCCATCAAAAGGGCATGACGACGGAGCTTCCGGCAGGATTCCAGAAGAAGCCTTCCGGGGGTGCATCGAAGCATGGAAGAAGAGGATGGACAAGTGTGTGAGAATGGAAGGAAACTATTTTGAAGGGGACAAGCTGTGATTTCATTATATTTTTTGAAATAATATTTCTGTGAAGTCAGTTCCGTTACTTTTTAGACGGACCTCGTTTTTATGGCACAAACTTGTATAATCCATTGATGCTCATGACTCTTGGTACGGCCCAATTACAATTACAATTCAAGACATTCCTAATTGAACCTCCAATCTTTGAGCTCTTTCAACCAGTGTAAGAATAAAAATCTTCCCTTTTTACCTTTTTCTATCGTGGTATTTTTACCATGGGCTTGTGCTCATTATATTTATTTGTATATTGAAAAATAAAAATGTGGGAGTTTATTGGACTATACTGTGAGTGTAGTATCTCTCTCCGAGAGTGTTGTTTACGTTCCTCATACGATGCCCATCGATGTACGTACATTTAGCACCAAATCGAATAAAAATGCTCTATCTCTCTTTTTATTTCTTTATTCGAATACAGCTTGTGGCTGCATCATTTCCTGGGAGCACAGCTGTGCCCCCCTGTTACCAGCACACTGGTACTCATTTCACCAATCTCAGAAGAATGGCAGGCTGAATCAACCTGCCTGGTGTTAATACAACGGAATGAGAGGGGCTTGAATTGAAGACCCTGAGATCTGAAGCCAGCCACCCTCACCGTTAAGCCAACACCAGGCAACTATCTCTCTAATAAGCCAGAACATCTCTCTGATAGGGATCTGAATATTCGCAAAACGCATTCATTTTCGTTGTCTGGATTTTATTAGTCATTACAAAAAAAGAAAGAAAATCACATTCGAGGTAATACCATGCAATGTGCTGGAACTTTTTACACAATTATGCTTTCCCACTGCATGTTCTTTCCTGCTCTGCGTTCAAGCATTCCTTTGGTTGTTCCACATAAATTAGAACAAAGATAATTCAGAAAATGACTGGGAATGGGGTTAAAGATACAATTTATCACGAGGCATGGATAACCTCGACTCCTAGAGGATGGCATACTCACCTCTGAACTGTCTCGCCTGCGTTAGAATCCCGACCCAGTTTCAAACTGTCATATTGGTGGTTCCCATGAAGAGGGGTTCATTAGTGTGTGTGTGTATGTGTGACTGTGTTGTGTGTGTGTGTGTTGTGTGTGTGTGTGTGTGTGTGTGTGGTGTGTGTGCTTGTGCGTTGTGTTGTCCCTCGGATGGACGTTAAGCCGGAGGACTGGTCGTTGGTGGACGTTAAAGACCCTCCAGTGTCATAAGGTGAGTTATTGCAGGTACACTCAACAAAATACAAATATCTACCAGTCAAAGGCCAGACCTGGCCATCCACTTTGTGAAAGACTTGGCCCAGAAACGTTGCCCAGGCCAACCCCACAATAATGTGGGAATAATTGGGGCCATTATCGAAGCAGGAGTCATAGTAGAAGTAGCATAATAGATACATGCATCACAACTAGTCATACAATTACCTCTAAACTGATAAAACGAGCATTCGGGAGGGGGTGAGGAGGAGTTCAAAATGTTCTTAGCCTGACATACATTCCATGCACGATAATATTTGCTAGAAATTCCACTAATTCAGATATTCGCATGATATGATGCTTTACAAGACCACAAGTTGCACCATGGTTGTCTAATGATAATTACACCCTGTTTAGAATCATTACTGGAGTTGACAGCAATAAATAGGTCATGTAAGGGAAAAAAATCCAAACTTTGCTCGTCGCTTTACTAATACACACAACTCTCCCTATAAGAGCACAACTCACCTCCGAGCTGTGTCACAAGGTTTCAATCTGGACCCAGACATAAAATGTCACCCTGGTGTTTCACATGCAGGACGAGGCATCCGTGTACTGGAACGTTCAACTGCACCCTTATATGCCAGCATGTTGGTGGACCTCAAAGATCCGACGGTGACTTTCACAAAAAGGAGGCAAGTTATCACCGACATTATAATCCTATCATAAATTCCTGCTCTAACCGAAAGGGGGCACTTTATCAGTGAGTGGAACAGCCACACTGCCTGCAATGTTGCCAACCCGCAGCCTTAGCAGGTTTAGACCTCGGCTGGCATGGCAGGCTCTGCTCGGCCTCTCCATCACATTAAGCATCAACAACAAAAAAAATCGTTAGGACTTTTCAATGCAAACCCGAATTTGATAAAAATGTAAAACCGAGCAGACTGTGAAAACAGCCACCCACATGGTACCGATGTCATCTCTGAAGGCCTTGGTTGCCTTTAATCAGAGCACAGATTCCATCAGCAGCTTGAGATGGCCCAGATAGGCAGTTCTCTCATTTCAAAGTGAAAAAACAATCTCTCAAAAACCGGTCACACAAATCATCTGAACGTCCCTTCCATTGCTGTTACAAAGGCGGAAAAAATGCTCACGGGCCCCGGTCGGGGAGGGGGTTCCAAAAGATCACTTGTGATAATCTCCTGAAATCCATATTCAACTCCCATGCCCTGTTGTTAATAATACTTTGATTCCAACAAGCTCAAATGAGCTAAGATCCTCGTCCTCTTAATGATGACGTCATAAAAACGAAATGACGTCATTTGTGATGTATCAGGTTTGCGATAAATTTTCTGTGCTAATGCCCGGCTTGATTCACAAAAAATTCAAACAGCTTGCCTAGTTTCGGAGATAATGGTATAGCGATTTCCATTAGCGGCGATATTATGACGTCAACTTTTTTATAGGAAGAATTTCCAAAATCGGAGATGGTTACTGCCTGCGCGTGGGCTTTCTGCATATACATGGCAAGTTCACGAAGATCCGATGAAAACTCTGGGTTGTGAAACAAAAAATGTCAAAAAATAGGAATGAGTCATAAAAATTGATATGACGTCATAGTGATGTATCATATGTGCGGTAATTCATCTCTGCTAATGCCCTGTTCGATTCCCGCAAAAGAATTCAAAAAGCTTGCCTAGTTTCGGAGATAATTTTTTAGGCGATTTTCATTAGCGGAGATATTTTGACGTCATAATTTTTTTCTAGGAGGAATTTTCAAAATCGGAGATGGTTCTGTCTGCACAGGGTATTTTTACATATATATGCCAAGTTTCAGGAAGTTTCGATGAAAACTGTAGGCTGTGAAACAAAAAAGTCCACAAAAGAAGATGAAGAACAACAACGTGAGTAAGACTTAGAGATCCTCCACGAGGATCTAAAGAAAATCTTCCAAATTGCAAAAAATGGGCAAAATATTCCCTGTTAACTCACATTTACCTAGTAATGTTCGACACCAATAGTCACTCTGTACACCAGTATTCCCATGGAATCACTCATAAATAACCTTCTTTCATAATTCACCGGGCAACTGACTATAAAGTTTCAAGGGAAGATTAGGAAATTGGAGAAAAGAAATGGAATCAGGGAAGACATAAAAGAGGATAAATGGAGATTTGGAGGGGAGAGGAGCAAAAGGATCGGAGGGAGTGGAAATGAATGATGTGGGAAGAGAGTGAAAACTCCACAAAACTAATTAATTAATAAATTTCTGCCAACGTCCAAATGCTGAATTAACATTCCTATGATATCCAGCTCATTATTTATACAAACGATATTATTAGTGGGGCAACTTAGCTAAATATAGCATAACAATTGTGCATTTTGTGAGGAAAGCACCAAATTTGGCACACTAGTAGCCTATCATATTATGAACAGATTTGGATATTGGGCCATCTCAAATTCAGCCGCTGATGGCTGTGGCAGCCATTTTCCACTGCCATAAAAAATTTTGAGATGGCCCAATATCCAAATCTGTTCATAATATGATAGGCTACTAGTGTGCCAAATTTGGTGCTTTCCTCACAAAATGCACAATTGTTATGCTATATTTAGCTAAGTTGCCCCACTAGTTAGGCTACTAGTGTGCCAAATTTGGTGCTTTCCTCACAAAATGCACAATTGTTATGCTAAGTTGCCCCACTATATTGTTATCTATATAAAACTAGACAAACTTTTGTTGTGCAGTATCTTAATATGGAGAGAACTCTTCCTTTCTCTCTCAACTTTTTGTCCCCTATCCGTTTAAAACACTCCCCCTTTGTCCAACTGGTTTAGCCAATAAATAGAACTATTCATGGATCAATATCTCATATTTTGATGAAACATTCTAATTACATCTTTCCAAACTGATGTTTTGTCTTTAACCACTGCCATTTGCTTCCTGTTTGTTTTCTGCTCCATTTGCTTCCTGTTCCTCAGGAAGCAAACGTACATTCTCTCAAGCAGTCGTGGAGTTTCCTGAAGCTCAAAAGGGTGCTTTGTGATGGAATATGTGCAGCAAGGACACCCTTTCGAAGAGCGCTATGGGATCCTTCCACGTCCATGGCAATCAGAAGATTTAAAACCAATGAAACATGTTTTAAATAAACTTGGAGAACTTATACATCTATTTATGCCTATACATTTTGTGCGAGTTCTGTGGCATATTAGCGGAGAGATCAATGACCCTCAAGCCTCAATGCATGCATCTTGTGGATTTGTTTTGACGTCACTTCGACAACACGAGCAAGAGAAACAGTGGTCTCTTGAGAGGTCTGTCACCATAGCCTGTCAACTTCGACCCAACAAACTGCAATTTATTTTTCCTTCGAGACAATGTATGCATAATAAGGAAGGTGACTCATTCATCTCCACGCAGTTTGAGAAAGAGCATAACCTGCTCTACCTGGCCATTCCTCGAGAGGCTACACCAGCTGTAAAGTAGTACGTTTACAATTAATGAGTCAAGTAAGGCATGACAAGGTACATTGGGGCTCTGACTCTCAAATTCCTTCTGCAAACAATGTGAAAATAAGTCCTGGTGGGAGGATGGAATGTGTGACTGAGTTTTTGAAAGCTAAGTGGATTCTTTTCACCTGCCCTCGGTATACAAAGTGTACGATATAATGAATGGGTCTGCTTTTCCTCACTTTATGGCGTGGAAAGTTACTCCCGAAAATCGCCAAAGCAAAGATCCGAGCACAGTGGGTGCACTTTGTTCGAACTGCTTGTAATATTGTCCGAAATTGTGGCTGGGACATTTCCCACCACCAGCTGTCTCGATCGATGTGAAGAATCTTGCGATTTGCAAGAAAAAATAAAGACTCAACCAAACAAAACATTGAGACAAAGGTAGATTGTATCTGCTCTCATGGCACTTTGTACAGGTACCAGTCAGTGTCGTCCACAGGTGAGCCGGACGATTGTTCTTCAAGACCACCCATTTTCTTTAATCTCAAAGTTTTCTTCCACCGTGGAGTTATTTTTTTTCACCCATTTAATCTGAAAACCATCGAGGAACACTCTCCTTGCCAAAGCCACTCCAGTCCGTCCAATTCAAGCATGAGGAGTGAAAGAGCTTAGTTCGATAATCCCATCCACACTAAACGAGACTTACATTTCACAATTCAAATCTTCGTTGGGTATACATAGCTTACAGTATATCTGAGAATGAACGGTCTATATGAAAGTTGTGTCTAACCCTAACAAATTGCCTGTGGACACTCATGCCACTCACATGCCTCGCTGATTGACAGACAGATTACAAGAACTCGTGTTTCTTCGGGAACGGGAGAGGTTATTAATTCAGATCCGTTGGTAAAACGGTTTGCAAAATTACACTTTGATCAACTTCCTATGGAGTATAGACAAATCCATTAAAATTTCATATGTGGCATAAGAGCGAAGTAATCTGGTTAAATTACAATTAGTAAATAGTGAATGTGATTGTTTGTTGACGTACACCAAGTTTTTGATGTTGACATACCACTGACCATGTTGTGCCTCAAAATCAACATGGAAGTTTGGGTTTATTAGCCCCTGTTGGACTTTGTCCAAAACAGGGGCTTACGAATTTGGTCTCGAATTTCGTGTCCGTGCATCCGCAACCATATCTCGGACATGTCTGGACCGATTTTCTTCGTGCTTGGCACAAGGACAATACATGATAGTAAACATAAGCACGTCATTTTTTTCGAGATTACATCCAAGATGGCCAACTGGTGGCCATTTTGTTACTTAAAAGTGTCCCCAACCATTTATCAGACATACATGGTTCGATTTTGTTCAAACTTGGCACAAGCATGGTATACACGTGCCCCTCACTTTATTTTGCAATATGATCAAAGATGGTCGACTGGTAGACTGGCGGCCATTTTTGCTGTACATAAATATGGGCTAGCACTTTAACTACATGCAGCAAAATTACTTTAACTTTAACTACATGGAGTGGATTAGCTGTTCGAGCGGCGGTTGATCTTTATGCTCATTGAGTGGAGGAGGTCCGAGTTTGGGAGTCGAGGAGTGTATTTGCGTGAGCATGATGGGGATCGAACTGAGTGATTTTTTTTTCAGTGTGATTTTTGTGAAAAGCATTTACTTGTAAGCTGAATAAGCACAAATGAATGTATTAAGGAGAGTGGGGAGAGTGGAAGATAAGGAAGGGGGGGGAGGGAGGAACAGAAGAGTGAGTGAGTGAGTGGGGTGGGGGTAGGGAGGAATACCTCAATGGTGGAGGAGAGGGGTCAAGTGTGGAGGCGGAGGATTTGGCAGGTGGGGGGGGGGTAGGGGGGAGCAAGTGGATAAAGAGCAGTGTGTGTGTGCATATGCACACACAGGATTATGATAACAGGCTAGGGTAGTAGGTCCAGTAGGTCAGCCAGGGCAGCACTGATGATTGATGACCTGAGCATCCCAAACTGATCAAGATGATACGAGCTTGCCAGGTGGGCAACAGTTCAGAAGCAAGGTCAGGCTTGGTCATTTGAATGTTGGATCATTATGGGCGGAGTGTAGTCGAAGTGGTGGAAATGATGCAGAGAAGGAGGTTGGTAGTGGTGTGTGTGCAGAAGACCAAATGGAAAGGAGACAGGGTGAGGAGGTTGGTATGAGGACACAAGCTGTTGCACATGGGTGGGGATGGAAGGAGTAATGGCATGGGAATAACAGTGTTGGAAGAGATCAGTAAGCAGGTGGTCAGATAGCTATGGCATGGTTGGTGGTATAGAGGCAAATGGTGTGTGTTATGTCGGTATATGGGCCACAGATGGGAAGGATTGGGGTGGAGAAGCAGGAATTCAGGGACACACCAGAGAGAATGATGGAAATGGTTGAGCTGGATGTGATGCTGTGCATTGCGTGAGACTTAACCATGCATGTGATAGTAGCGGAGCTGGGGGAAGAGGAATGTTTTGGTAAATTTGCTTGTGGACCAAGGAATAGAGAGGGTCAAGAGCTGGTGGGGCTGGTGGTAGGGAATAGGATGGCAATAGCTGGTTCATTCTTTCAAAAGAAGGAAAGCTACAAGATTACCCAAATGAGTGGACAATCTAGAACAGAACTGGATTTGGTGGTGGTAAGGAAGTGACAGTTATATAGGGTTAAGGATTGCAAGGCAGTGGTGGGAGAGCATGTTACCACCCAGCACAAGCCTGTTAGTGTTTGTGGTACGGATGGAGAAAAAGAGGAAGGTTAAGAGCAGGGTTCGGAAGATTATTAGGTGGGGAAGTGTAGTGGAAACGTCATCGTCGAAGATGAGGGCCAGATATGATCAACTTAATGAAGAAGTGGAAGGTGACGAGTAGAGAGGATGTTGAAAGTTGTTCCAGCCTGGGTGCGAAAAGTTTTCCAGCCTGGGTGCGAAACGTTGTCGAGCCAGGGTGTGAAACGTTGTCGAGCAAGGTGCGAAAAGCTTTCCAGCCTGGGTCCGAAACACTGTACGGCCAGGATGCGAAAGGTTTTCCAGCCTGGGTGCGAAAGGTTTTCCGCCTGGGTGTGAATCGTTATCGGAGGGTGAGCCAGGGTGCGAAACTTGTCGAGCCAGGGTGCGAAAAGTTTTCCAGACTGGGGTGCGAAACCTTGTCCGGCCTGGGTGCGATACGTGTACGTCAGCTGGGTGCGAACGTTGTCCAGCCTGGGTGCGAAAAGTTGTCCAGCCTGGGTGCGAAAAGTTGTCCGAGCTGGGGTGCGACTATCTTAGTTTGCCTATGCATGCCTGATGAGCGGGCCGTAGTTCCATCACTGGGTTGTCTTAGAAGGTTGTCCAGCA
>CM068957.1:11998473-12016340 GCA_035128595.1 Eptatretus atami
CATATATACGTCAAAACATGAGTGTGACGAGCACTCCGCTGATCCCCATTGGACACAGTCCACACCAAAGCGTCGCCTCTAACACAGAGACTTCGGCCCGGTGACTGTCAAGGAGACAAAGATTATATGGTCATCATCAGTTAAACATCAAACGGAACCACTCGTCCGGATTTCGGGCTTATTTGCCCTCATCAGGATGGTATACCGATAAATATCTAATCATGTTTCAATTTTCCCGCTGGTCACATCACGGGCCTTCTGGTTGAATGGTTTGCATAAGCCAGAACAATTATCTGGGTGGCAGACGGATGGTTGTTCTGTGCAGATTATGCGGTTTTACTGTGTGAGACATAATCTGCGGTGATGCTCACCATAACAGTCATGAGGTGCGTTTGATATACATATACATATACATATACATATACATATACGGTGGCCTGAAAGTCGCTTTACCGCTGCAAAACTCCACAAACGTTACACTAGATGTCTAAGAGGACTGACGACGATTTCAGTGGTGCAAGCAAGGAGAATGATGGAGTGCATCAGATACAACGATTGATTAATTAATTATTATAAGTACTTCACAATATACCTTTTTATTAAAATAGTTTAACAACGAATGCTTTTACTGGGGAGAGGTAAAGTAACTTTTAGGCCACCATATATATATAATATATATATATATATATATTATATATATATATATATATATATATAATTATGTCACAAAGTATGAGCTCAAGCAATATCATGAAAACCATTGACTGAAGAATAAGATTCAAAATTATGCATTTACTCAAATATCAACCTTCTAACTTATCCAACGGCAACAACATCTTTCATTTAATTTATGTAAATGTATTCCCTTTAGTCAGAGTACATTGCAAATAGAGTTCAATTTCAGCAAAACAAAACAATTGCGAATTCTGTGCTCAAGTCCAAAGTGAATGTTCAAATTCATTTGAGTGAAAAAGTAAAATGTCACTCAGTAGCTTAGGGCGAGTATTGCTATTCCACCATCGAGATCACTCATCAGCAAGTTAAGACACTGTCAAGACATCAAGAAGTCAAGACAAACAATTGTCACTTTTTTCTGTAAAATGTAAATAGCGATAACAGAGCAGCAAGTCTGAAAATCGAAGATACAATCTGTGTGGTCAAACAAGCGACTCCAAAGGCATGGTCAGGTCTGAGTCTTGACTGTGCATTGAACTCAAACCAGTGTCGGAATCATCATCAAGTGCTTCCACGCCACAGCCAGCACCAAGAGGCTTGACGACAGTGCATTGAGGTACCATCAGACAGTTCCTTTCCACAGGTGATTCGAGTGTAAAAGGTCTTACAATGGCATGAAAAGCACAGAAGGTCTTATTAGCTGCGTCTTCCTCCTCCACTTCAAGTGAGCGCAGCTTTTCAATCAAAAAGGCAAAGTCTCGATGGCGTTCACAAAGGGCTAGCTCGCTTTGTGCCAGAGCTTCACCAGTGAGATGCAACTCTCCTTCGAGTCGCTGACTTACATAGGTACTGGCTTCGAGTTCCATGGTGAGGTGCATCTCAGCATCACTATGCATTTCACAACCAACCTGCTCTATCTCTTTTTGGAGTTCCTGGGCTCGGCTCTCTTGCAACATCATGTCTTCTTCCACCCTGATGAGATCTCCAAAAGCTTGGCAGCAAGCCTCGAGTTTAGACATTGATACATCATCCTCTTCAGTTTGTCCTCGTGATGTCATCATTGCTGCAGCACCTTGGGTCTCATCAATTGGTGAAAGGTAAGCTGCTTGCAGGTAATTTTCTCCTTCGGTCTGTATGCGACATGCATGCATTTCAGCCTCTCGCTGCTCAATTGCACTGTCAAGCTCTGAAATGCGCTCCAGCTGCTGTCGAATGTCATGGTCTTGGGAAAGCACGAGATGAACCAACGACTCGAGGCGGCGCACTGCACTCTCCGTACCCACCACACCTTCCTCTGACCCATTGGCAGGACCGCCAGATTTTCCAAGTGTTGCAAGCTTGCGAAATGCCTTGTGCACAACTCGCCGCTGTTTTTCCGGTGAGAGGCCTAGGATAATATCAACAGTGCTGCAAGTTCCAGGCCCAGCGTGATTCTTCAAACTGCTCTGCACCACCTGCGTACAATTTGAGAGAGGAAAGGATGCAAAGTGTGTGCTAATCCATCAATACAATTATCAAAGAACCCTCAACATCACTGAGACAATGTTTATCAAAATAATCATCATCATCATAATAAGTGGGTGAAAATGAGGAGAATGACTGAGAAAAGAGAGCAGGTATGGAAAACAGACAAGCAGCAGGTCAAATCAAGCACATGTGTAAACCAAAATAAATTGGAAGTTTATCAAGCAACCTTTGAAGAAGGTTGCTTGATAAACTTTTTTCTTTGAAGAAGAAAAAATAGAGAGTAATGATGTAATACTTGTCCGAATTAGAAGCTTTGATTAAGGTAGTGAGGTTCTCCTTTAGTCAAAGTAATTAGGGGGACAACAGCTTCCTGGTCCAGGGTGAATGTAGAAAAGGTTGTGCCATTGAAAACAACACAACATTGTATCGCAGGTATGTAACAGGGATGACATTCAAATCAAGGCTGAAATCAAACACGAGTTTGATCCCACAAGCCCTCAATGCACATTTGCTGTTCAAACAAGACTTAGCACTGTCCACGGTATATGAACGGTACATGTATGTCTGTGTGAGCTCTTAGGCAGGCCAAGGCCTTGAGGACACAGAATTAGCTGCAGCACTTGGCTGGGCATTAACTATTCACAGTTAAATGTTAACAAAAAGTTGGAGAGCTTTCTTGCTTTCAAACTTGCTTTGTGTTGTTAAAAGTAGACGAAAGTCAACGGCCTGTGCGTAGAGCAGGAAAGGGTGGATGTTGTCTTGAGGGACCCTTTTTAGAATGAGCGACAGCAAGTTGTTTGTTTAAAGGAGAGGAAGTGCACTAATGAATAACAGCACAATCAAAACAAAGCAAATCCTGTAAACTTCAGGGAAATATTGTTAGTCAAAAGCACATTATGGCATATAGAGTAGGCCTACACATGACATACTTCTCTATATATTTGCTCACGTCTACTCTTTAATTCCACTTCCTCTATTGTTGGCTATTTCACCTTCCGGGGTTTGTCAGCTTGCCGATGGCTCTTGATCGATGGAGCTGTCAAAGCAGAACTTCGGTTCATAACCCATATTAATTCAAAACTACGTTTGTTTTAACATATACAAGTACATTTACTGTTATTATACTTCAATACTCAGTTGAGATGTATCATCCCTTGCATAATATCCTCACAACTTGTGTCGAGTGGGAGGAACAAAGAGATAGAGGTGATGGTGGGTTAAAATGATGATGAAAAGGTAACAGGCAGTGATGAATTGTCTGCTCATGTAGCTTTGTGATGCGTATGGCGGCACTGGACAGGTGAGCGTGAAATGGAATGTGGGAGAGTTTGTGTAAAGCAGTTAGAAGTTGGTGTACGTGGGATGTGGCTCCATTGCAATGGAAGTCTTTCCACCGAGTTATAAGGAAATTCTCATTTATATCCCCGCATTGCCCGTCTGCTTTAATCCTTCTCCTAATCCATGCCCTGAGCCAAACCCTAATTGTCCCCAACAGAGGTAAAAAGAAAGGCATATAGGTCTTGACATGATTTCAGCGACGTTATGCTCGCTAAACTTCACTAAAATGTTGCTTTCCTAACAGGTCAATGATAAGTTGGAGTTACTGCTCAAATTATCCCTCAAAGTTGCTCACTCAAATTACTCCCTCATTTTTTTTTTCTCCACTGGTTCCCTCTCACCCCTCCCCACCTTGATTTTTCTCTTCTCCTCTTGAGACAGTCTGCTGTCAATATAAACTTATGTAAATCCACGTGACATGGCACATTACGTCCTTTGGTGCAGTTGTCCAGTGTAATATCTTGGAGAGATTTATTTCCCTCTCTTCCGCCTGCGCTATCTTCAGCCATATGATGCCACATTCCATGTGTGCACCCGATTGTTGTGGAGCATTGCAAAGAAGACCAGCAAATGTCCCAGATGCACAACAGGCTGAAAGAGGAAGCACCAGAAGTCGGCTCTGAGATGAGGCAATGATTGAGGCAAGCCACTGTATTGCAAATAAAATTTGGCATCAATTGCAGCTTCTGAAATGCAGCTTGCAAATGCAATACCTCTTCAGGTCTGTTCGATTGTTTATTTTCACAGACAGAATGTCTGACCAGAAAAGCGAAGCCAATGATAGATCTGCAGCAAGATAAGACGATGATGCAATGGTTCAGCAAAAACATGCAGCTCCTGTCGGATTGTACTGTTAACTCCTATGCGATGACCTGCCTCATCAGTTATTTTCAGACAAATCAAGAGAGCACAGATGTGTGATGTCCTAAGGGCAGACCTATTGTATCGAGCTGACTGTTCCTGCTAAAGTGCTGTGCTAATGCCTGTCCTGTTCTTGGACCAGCAAACCTTCTCTTCCAATCCCACAGCATCTCAGAGCCCAAAAAGACTCCCAGGTGTCCCAGATTTTCAGGTGTCATTGGAAGAATCTCCACAATATACTGCAGATGTATTTTGTGGTGGAGAGTGCAGTTGGCTGTGATGCGATCAACACAAACATTTGGGAATCGGGATGCCATTGAGGCCTGTCATTGCCGGATGAAAAGGCGAAGACATTCGAAGAAAAACAAGGTGTGAACATTTCGGCATGTACCATTCAGAACAAAATGACTTTTATGTGACCACATATCGATATAAGCTTTAACAAGGTGGTTCAAATTTGACCTGGACTTTAGTTTACATTCATGACTAAGCTTGAATGTACTGTATTGTTAAATGCACTGGAAATAGGGGTGGGCTGGTGGTGGAGATAAGTGTTATAGAAAATGTCACCATGGGGTTTGTGCAGCGGGCTTCACCTTGGTGTGACAGGGCTTTGTAACTATACTCCCGAGGTCCCATGTCAATTAATGAAGAGCTGCAAGAAGTCCTGAAAGCCTGTGCTTGCCTGTTTACCTCCCCTCTGTTTTTTTAGGATCATAACCCTCCACCCTCCTCCCAATGCATATTTCGCTATCCATCCCCATCAAGCTTTTGAGGTCTGGGTCCACTGGCATGCAATGTGGAGTGATTGTTTCATGTTGTGCTTGGACTCGTATTTGCGAAACTCCACCCGGCATGCCGGGTTATGAAAGGGAGGCTGTGAGAGGTAAAGAGAAATTGATGACAGTTGGTGTCTGAGTAGGATTATTGAATCAATTATGGGAGGGAGAAATTTGGACATTTGATCATCGATAAGTTACGTATTAAATGTTGTCAAAATTAGGAAGTTTGAATTTAGTGCATCCCCACACGACATTGGTGTCAGAAGTTTGGGATTCACTCTTCCACGTCCTACCACCCCACTTACCTCTGGTGAGATATTCAGATGATTGATGTTGGCAAATCTCTCATGTTGGCAAATATTGCAAAAGGCATCTCTTCTGAAGGATAATGACTCGACTAGTTTCCGGATTTCAGGGTGAACTTCGGCTTACACATGCAAGCATGGAAACGGCCGTAAAACAATGATGATGGATGATGATGATCTTGACCAGAGAAAGAAATTAAATGAGAAATGACATCACAAAAGCCAGAGGAGAGAACAGCGGGGCAGACAGTTACCGATTGGAAGATGTTGGTGTGGCTCTGAGCAGAACAAAACTAGAAGCTGAGTGACAGATTCCAAATTAAATTGATGAGTGCCCTGGCTGGTGACAGATATCTGAACACTTGAACAAGGTGACCATCGAGATGGCTGAAGACCAGAGAGTGCCAGAATCCCCCCCCCCCCACCTCCCCAAATCACATAATTAGTGACGCCGTAACTGAAAAAGCTATTTCATCAATATCTCCAAAACTATGCATGATAATATGACAAATAAGGTGTCTACATCCATGTTTTCAAGATCAATGGTTACAATGGTAACACTTCTAGTGTTAGAAAATGTGTAGTTCACCCTGAAATGTGCATATTGGAGCAACACTTGCTCTTTTGTTGCAATGAGACATATAATGATGTCTTACACTCCTTTTTTCAGAATTTCAGAAACTCATAGTGCCTTCAGGAATTGGTCCATCACTCACACCCAAGGTAGCATGGCCCTGACAGAACTTTGTCCACAGATGATGAGTCGTCAGACAATGCATGGAGTGAGGCCAGTGATAAGGGTGATGGAGAGGATGTGTAATGCAGAGAAGATTCAGAGCAGTTACTGTTATAGAATAGTGCGATTTTCCTTCAGAAGGACAATGACTTGACAAATTGCTGAGTTTCAGGGTGAACTACACATTTTCGAGCACTAAAATTGTTGCCAATTTTGTGGTGGATACCAACAGATCAACCATGAAAACCCATGAAACCATTGCCCATGAAAACATGGGTGTAGACACCATATTTGTCATATTATCATGCATAGTTTTGGAGATATTGACAAAAAAAATTTTTTGGCAATGGCGTCACTAATTGGGTGATTTGTTTTTTTTGGGGGGGGGGGAGGAGTCACACCCCAGACCCGGAATCAATTTTTGTGATGTTGGGAGATGGTCCCATCAGTCCATGAGGTCAAACGTTTTGGCGCTTTAAACATAATTAAAATTTCTGGGCTCCCGCTCTCCTGGTACGAAGGCCGAGATCCATGAGGAAATGGGATAACTGAGGGCGATTATGGATCATGGCCTGCATGACTTCAGGACAATTTGAATAGTGCTTTGCAGGGCCAGGACCAGCATCTGGATACTGTCCAGGAGGAGTGCGACAACTTGGTGGGGAAGTGCATCGACTTGGAACAAGACCTTGAAGAGACCCTTGAGTAGGTTCTTGCACTCAGCCATGGACCAAAGCAAAGGAATGGTTGGGGTCGACATGAGGTTACACAGTAGGGTTAATGACAGGAGATAGGAGCAGTGATTGTACAGTTGATAGAAAAGTTGTGGTTTGGGTTTTAGGATCAGCAAGACTCAGGAGGCACAGAGAGATGGACCATGATTAGGGACAATGAAAGGGAGAATGGGAAAGAAGGGTGTGGGAGGTGGAGTGGCAGAATGGGACATAATAGGATGACGAGAGGTGGCTAACAGATGGGTAGGTTTCGTGAGGATGGGTGGCACGGCCACGAGGCAAGTAGGCCACCTCTGGGAGAGACATAGCAGGGCGATAGGAGAAGTTACATGTAGATGAAATGGTTTACTCCTGCTTTGCCTCATCATCGTGTGCATTAAATTGGTTAGATGAGAGGGACGACTGTCCCTCCTGTCAAGGCAACTGCACATGCTCAGACCACATGGTAGTATCCCTACCATCAACAATGCTCTCTGCTCTCCAAAGACAAATCCATCAGTGTGTGCTGCTTGTACCGAGGTGCATGCACTGCATCATCACCTGTCTACCCGTCTGTCCATCAATACTTTCCAACATTACAGTGACAGTCCACCAAGGTGACCTTTTACACGAATGTCCTTAACAAGCAATGTCACTGTTCTGGGCAGCCAGTCGTCTGTAAATTTCAACGGGCTTAATTAACAAGAAATTTCATAATTATTCGCTGTTCCACCCCAGTTATCTCACTTGCCATCATCTCGATATTCACACACTTCCTCCTACTCGTTATTCGCATGTTATAGATCCTGTGGCAACGTCTGATCATCCCAGATCATCATTGTAGCTCGTGCTGCCAGCCATTGCCTGCGGGTATGCACGCTCGCCTCTGAACTGTCTAGCCTGTGTTTCAGAGCAGCCCAGATATTAAATGTCACCCAAGTGTTTTGCAGGAAAAACGACACATTCATGTGTGCACAATAAAGATGGCTAGTTTGGCATCCATCCGATGGGCGCTAAACTGGGCGTCACGTCTGTTAGCATTAGATCCGGTGGTGTCCTTCGCAAAGCGTCGGTGAGTTATCGCCAGCACCCTGAAAAAAATTACAAATCTCTATCTTAACCGAAAGGGGGCACTTCATCAACGGCACAGGTGTGTTCCCATTCATGATGCAAACCACAAAAAAAAATATGATCACTATACTCATTCAGCTAAACATCTAAAAATGCACACGGTATTTGTTTCATGTGGTTTATATACCACATATGTGCAAAGGTGCTTCCTTTTTTAGGCAATATATGACTGTGGAATGGCATTGGTTTTTACAAGAGGTGGAAGAATAACACAGTTTAAAGTACCAGTGAAGTCACATTGTCGTGAAACCTTGTCACGTGATTTCTGTAGTCCAACATGTGAAGGATATTTGACAGTTTAGTTAAATAAACGTTTCTATGCCTTAAAACAATTGCTTTCACAGATTGAGTGTCAAAGTGGGGCATAAATTGTTAAAAAGGGACAAAATAAAAAGGGAAAACGAGAGAGGTCACAGAACGCCTTCTCCCATGCTTTCTTGAGACACAAGGACATGGGTGGGGTCGATGAGCGACAAATTTGATTGGTCCTGATGACGTAAAATGGTGTAATATTTTTTCCAAGTACAGCTAAACAGAAGAGTTTCGAAATTGTCAAAAAGGCGATTTGTGTTCTGCGGTGTTCAAGTACTGCATGAAATTCAATTGAAATGAAAATAAATGTTCGAAAAGGTTGGAGAAAAAGAAATTTTGAAGTTTACCGCAGTTGGTGCAGCGTCTTTTACACCACCTTATTTAACACGCGACATTAGTTCTTCATCCCTGTTGTTTGTGTCCTTTATGACATCCTTAAAAACAGTAAGTTTCCTGTTTGCAATGATTTTCAATTCTGTTTGCGCATGTGCAATCGGGATGGATTGAGAGCCAAAGTACTGTTAAAAGGCAGGTTTGCTTTCAATTAACGTTCAAAATATAATACATTCAAGTGAAATCACGAAGAGAGGGAGCAAGTTTGGAAGAGTTGAAGGAATCCGAGGAAGGTGAGGAGGGGGTGGGAATTGATGGAGTTTATGAGTAGAAGGGGTTTGAATCGATGCGTAAGAGAAGTAGAGGAGAGAAGAGGGGAAGGGTAGAGGCAGAGTTGAGGGGAAAGTGGGTGGCAGTGGGGTAGTTGACATTTCTTTGCTACATTTCCATGCATAATAAGTAGGTGTTCTCGAAACTAAATAAGTTTCTTTAACACACGGGGAAGGAAGACACGCGCACACACGCACACACACACACACACACACACACACACACACACACACCCCAAATAAAGTATTAATGAGTACACTGTACTGATAATTTGGTAGGTGAATAATTAGAGAACGCTTGGGCTATAATTTCCTGTGCATGGTTTGCTTTTTATTTTGTTCCTTTATTTTCTCGTTTGATCACTGACAATGCGGCAGCGACCGCGTGGAAGAAGACGACATTGCTGGTATGTATCCATAGCAACCTCATCACAACAGGCCTCTTGGCACAGCAAATAGGCATCATTGTCAAAGCTAAAGGGGTTTTTTCTGATATTGCGGCGATGAAAGTTTGCATTTCATCGATGTTTAAACAGGTTTCGCACTTTAGGGGTCTTTGTTGTGGTGGAGTCTACTTGAATCGGCAGTGCACCTGTCGAATCCCCCCTGAATGTAATGGAAGCATTATAAAACTTATCCACAGGGTTGCTTTGTGAACAATGAGGTGAAAAGGATGGATTGCAGTACCTTAGCCTCCGAGGTCCTGGCGGTGTTGCTTTTACGCACGAGCACGAAGCGCACGTCGCTCTGTTCACCCCCCCAGGCCCACCAAAGGCGCAAGATGCGGGTCCGCTCTGGTAACAGCCTCTCGCAGCCTCTCCACTGCTCCAACAGGGCGAATTCCTCACATAGAGCCGGCACTTCGTTCGGAACTAGCTCTCCCTCGTTGCGCAGCAATGCTCGGACCACATCGGTACTCGTTGTGCGGGCACTCAGTCCGGAGACCAGGCGTCTCTCACCGCGCAACCAAACAGGGACACAGCGGGGCTTGGACATTATTCCGCATGGGGGTTATGAGGGGGGTAGGGGTGTAAGGGAAGTGGGATGGGAGGGGTGGTACTTTAGCTAAAACTCGCACACGCTCGTTTTTCCCGCGCTCGTCCTTTCATCCGCTTTACTATAGGTACCTCTAAGACCGCCCCGTAGTCCACCCATTATTGCTCGTATCTCCTCCCCCACTCTGTCTCCTCCTCTGTTACTCCATCCAACCTTCCACATTGCTCTCAACCGTGCAAATCTGCATCAAGCACGATCATGCCAGGTCATTACAAATGGTCTTTTGCATCACGGTTTTGCACAACGATTCAAGTCAATAGAAGCAGGTGCTTCTTGGTGACCAATGAAGTATTCTCAATTAGGGACTCGAACCTGAGCTTGGAAGATGACTAATAGTGGAGCACTTTGCTATGTTTTATTTTCACGAATAAACTCTCCAACAATTAATAGTCTTCCATCAAAGTGGACCAGCATGCATGAAAGGCTCACAAACCGAATGAACGGAATGTGACGACTGCAAGATGGCATTCAGGGAGGGATGTCCTGTTTGCTGGTCCATGTCAGTATCTCAAGGTAACCAGGCACGTTCTTGGCACATCCTTGGCGACCCAGACATACCAGCCACTCTCTCGCGCCGCTTCCCGCAGACAAAGAGTCGTATTGTCCCTGTAATGCCCCGGCCAGGGATTCAGCCAAACAGACACTGAAGGGTCATCTCTTCTGTTCTCCTCTCGCACTCTGTTCCATACGGACCAAACCAAATGACAGGAATCCCTCGTATGCAAATACATGGGATGAAATGTCAGATAAAGTACAGGTGCTTAGATCATCCTTTTCCTTCTTCCATCCTGGAAAATAAAAAATAAAATAAAAACTTGCTGCCATTGAAAGAATTACCTCAATGCAGGTAACCAATTAGCACTTACTGAAGGGAGTTGAACATTTCACAAACTCCGGAACTATGTCCAATTACGACACCCAGGCAGAAGCTGTTGCACGGAAGTTGCACTTACGATGTACCTGGAAGAAACTACACATCCTAAAATGTTTTCAGCTTGACAGGTGTGAATCGCAAGAAATCACTTTTCATGGCAATTTGTTTTATAAGCAATTGTCGGTTTTGGAGGAGACGTGAAATAAACTTCACGGAAAAAGAATACTTCTTTACCAACTACATCTATAATATAAGGTGTGTGTGTGTGTGTGTGTGTGTGTGTGTGTGTGTGTGTGTGTAACAAGCACAATATGTCACGTAATACGTGTGTATATATATATATATATATATATATTACAAATACGTCACGAATAATGTGTGTACACAAGTGCAACACGCCATGCACATTATGTGTGTTCACAGCAACGTGCACAAATCACAATCATGCACGTGATGTGCAAACCACAACCAATGCACACACGTGCGCATGCGCGCCATCACCACCACCACCCACGAGTCCCCAAGGCGGAATGGAGCCTACCCCAATCATGAATCATCCATCTTCACCCCATCAACGAACCATGAATCAATGGACCAAGTCGTCTCCTTATCCATGCTGCACCAACGGAGCCCGCCCCAATACAATCATAAATCATTCAGCTTAAACACAGCGAGGAACCACGACTCATGGACCAAGCTGTCTCCCCATCTCGAAGCATCCAGCTTCAACCCAGCAAGGAACCATGAATGATGGACCAAGCTGTCTCCCGATCTGTGCTGCCACCAAGAGCCCTCCCTGGCCTCAAAGCCGTGTGTGTGTGTGTGTGTGTGTGTGTGTGTGTGTGTGTGTGTGTGTGTGTGTGTGTGTGTGTGTGTGTGTGTGTGTGTGTGTGTGTGTGTGACATTTTTCTCAGATGGCTGAACAGATATTTGCCAAATTTTCAGAGGTTCATCAGTGAGTGCCAGGGAGTGTTTTACGCAAAAAAAGTTTTTGAAAATTAAGAAAAAAAACAAAAGGGGTTCGTGGTTTTTTTTGCAATTTTTTCTAAATTGCTCCACAGTGCTGAATCCTTTGGAGCTATGTGAGAGGTAATAATAAATAACCATGGCCCTATTGCTTAGTGGGTGAAGGCAAGTGTTTCAGCCCCCACAAAAAATTGACCAAGCAACACTGGGTAACACCAGGTACTCCTGCAAGTTTTTATTACCCTCGCCGAAGGAGAGGGTCTTGTGTTTGGGTCCGTTTGTTTGTTGGTTTGTCCACACAGAACTTTAGTGTTTTTCTCCACAACCGCTTGTGGCATTGAGACAAATTTTTCACCAAAGGTGAGACTTACTCATGTAGAATGTTTCAATGATAATTCTGACGTCATAGGTCACATGGTGTGAAAGCCATGTTGGTATAAAGGAAAAACTTTGGACCTCTGTATCTCTGAAACTGCACCAAGGAAAAAATTGAAACTTGGCACATAGCAAGTACTCATGGGGAATGGGTGTGATTTTTTATGATGTCATAGGTGCCTTCACTATGACATCATAATGGCATATGTAGAACGCCACATGTGATCAGAATGAACATTTTTGAGGGTCATACAGGGATAAAATAGTCCACAGAAATTTTTTAAAAATGATGTCATCGGTCAAGTGATTCGGCTGCCATATTGTTGAAAAAAACAACAAAAAAAAAACCTTCAAAAATCTTCTCTGAAGTGGCTCCACAGATCGAGGCGAAACTTTACACGTATGACCACCTATCCATCAGGAACAAAAGGTTCACACATATGACATCATAGGACACATGGTTTGACAGCCCTATTGGGTTTACCCTAAAACCTATAAAAAATACACTAAAAAGAAGTCCAGCCATATTGGATTGAAGAAAAATATTAAATAATGTTTTCTCTGTAACCGCTTCATCATCGAAGTGAAACTTCACAATTATGATCTAGTAGTGATGGGGAACACGTTTTAAATTTCATCAAGATTGGACACATGGTCTGGCAGCCAGATTTATTTATTTTTTTGATCTGGGTTCCTTTTTTAAGGCTCACTTTGGCTGTGCCTGGGTGAGTTTGAGGGTAGAGTAGCAGCTGAAATGCAAATCCTATCCAGGTTCCTCCTGATGACTTCATCTTTGCTTTTTGTTTGTTTTGGGTTCCTTCTGATGACTCCAATGCAGGAATGTTCTTATTTGGTCTTCCATTTGATTTGAGTTGAATTTATTTTAATCCCATTCTAAATTCAATTGAATAATAATTAAAAAACGTCATGGGTAGGGTCAGGTGTCCAATCAAAGCGGGACGTTTTGGTATCCGGTCATCACTGCCAGCAGTTATAATGTGGCAGTTCCAATTATGTCTCTTATTAATTACGTAACACACCAATATACAAACACCACACAAAACAAGTCTTGGCAAGGGTATGCAATCTCATAATACTCTTTTTTCTTATTTATGCTATAAAAGGAACCGTACGTCTGTCCATGCATGCGAGTTCCAGACACATCTATACCTTTATACCCCTTGACACCCTGAAGACCCCCCCCCCAAGACACCTTATGACCATCAGGGCTACATTTCCTTTTGGAGTTTAGACACATTTCAGACCCATAAGACCCTTAACACCCTTTAGACCCCTAAGACACTCAAGGCGCTTGAGACCTTTAAGATCCTTGAGACCCCCAACAATCTGTAAGACCCTAAGACCCCGTACATCTGATAGACCCCTTAGAACCCTTGGACAACCCTAAGACCTTCTGTTTGAGGCCTTCTGCAGTAACACTTGAGGGTTACCAGTCATAATCAAAAGGCCCCCCATTGGTAAACCATCTCAGGAGCAAGCTAGAGGGCACATAATATAATTAATTCATTTTTTTTTTCCTTTCATGTTTTTCAGGTTCTGCTCATTTTGGTTGGTAACATCGAAAAAGTCCCACGTGGAAAAGAGAAAATTCCCACATGGAAAAGAGAAAATTTCCCACGTGTAAAAGAGAAATTTCCCACGTGGAAAAGAGAAATTTCCCACGTGGAAAAGAGAAAGGTCCCACGGGAAAAGAGAAAGGTCCACCGTGAAAAGAGAAAGGTCCCACGTGGAAAAGAGAAAGTCCCACGTGGAAAAGAGAAAAGGTCCCACGTGGAAAGAGAAAGGTCCCACGTGGAAAGAGAAGGTCCCACGTGGAAAAGAGAAAGGTCCCACGTGGAAAAGAGAAGGTCCCACGTGGAAAGAGAAAGTCCACGTGGAAAGAGAAAGTCCCACGTGGAAAAGAGAAAGTCCTATGTGGAAAACAGAAATTTCCCATGTGGAAAAGAGAGGTCCCACGTGGAGAAGAGAAAGGTCCCACGTGGAAAAGAGATATTCCGCACGGGGAAAAGAGAAAGGTCTCACGTGGAAAAGGGAAGGTCCCACGTGGAAAAGAGAAAGGTCCCACGTGAAAAGAGAAAGGTCGTATGTGAAAACAGAAATTTCCGCATGTGGAAAAGAGAAAGGTCCCAGTGGAAAGAGAAAGGTCCCACGTGGAGAAGAGAAGGTCCGACGTGGAAAAGAGAATTCCCCAACGTGGAAAAGAGAAGGTCTCACGTGGAAAAGAGAAAGGTCCCACGTGGAAAAGAGAAAGGTCACGTGGAAAAGAGAAAGGTCCCACGTGGAAAAGAGAAGGTCCCACGTGGAAAAGAGAAAGGTCCACGTGGAAAAGAGAAAGGTCCAAAGTGGAAAAGAGAAAGGACCCACGTGGAAAACAAGAAAGGTCCCACGTGGAAAAGAGAAAGGTCCCACGTGGAAAAGAGAAAGGCCCACGTGGAAAAGAGAAAGGTCCAACGTGGAAAAGAGAAGGTCCACGTGGAAAAGAGAAAGGTCCCAAGTGGAAAAGAGAAAAGGACCCACGTGGAAAACAGAAAGGTCCACGTGAAAAGAGAAAAGGTCCCACGTGGAAAAGAGAAAGGTCCCACGTGGAAAAGAGAAAGGTCCTCACGTGGAAAAGAGAAAGGTCCCACGTGGAAAAGAGAAAGCCCACGTGGAAAAGAGAAAGTCCCGTGGAAAAGAGAAAGGTCCCACGTGGAAAAGAAGAAAGGTCCCACGTGAAAAGAGAAAGGTCCCACGTGGAAAAGAGAAAAGGTCCCACGGGAAAAGAGAAGGGTCCCACGTGGAAAAAGAAGAAAGGTCCACCGTGGAAAAGAGAAAGGTCCCAGCGTGGAAAAGAGAAAGGTCCCACGTGAAAAGAGAAAGGTCCCACGTGGAAAAGAGAAAGGTCCCACGTGGAAAAGAGAAAGGTCCCACGTGGAAAAGAGAAAGGTCCCACGTGGAAAAGAGAAAGGTCACAAGTGGAAAAAGAAGAAAGGACCCAGCGTGAGAAACCAGAAGGTCCCACGTGGAAAAGAGAAAAGGTCCCACGTGGAAAAGAGAAAGGTCCCACGTGAAAAGAGAAGGTCCCACGTGGAAAAGAGAAAGGTCCGCCGTGGAAAGAGAAGGATCCCACTGTGGAAAAGAGAAAGGTCCCACGTGGAAAAGAGAAAGGTCCCACGTGGAAAAGAGAAAGGTCCCACGTGGAAAAGAGAAAGGTCCCACGTGAAAGAGAAGGTCCCACGTGGAAAGAGAAAGTCCCACGTGGAAAAGAGAAAGTCCCACGTGGAAAAGAGAAAGTCCCACGTGGAAAAGAGAAAGGTCCCACGTGGAAAAGAGAAAGGTCCCACGTGGAAAAAGAGAAAGGTCCCACGTGGAAAAGAGAAAGGTCCCACGTGGAAAAGAGAAGGTCCCAACGTGAAAAGAGAAAGTCCACGTGAAAAGATAAAGTCCCACGTGGTACAGAGATAAACCATGCTTGCAAAGATAAAACGGTGTCTTTTTCTTGGTATCATGATAATTTCTCCCCATTATAATGAAATGGGATTTTTTTTGTGATTTTATTATTGCCAAACACTCAGAAAATTTCAGATATCAGATTGGAACTTAACAGCTTTATTTGTACGTATTTGTAGTATATAATACGTAAAGCTCATTCAAACACACTGACATATTAATGTTCAGTACCTTCCGGGTGATGAAGAAAGCTGAAATTTCACATGGCCGAAAGATGTGGAAAGCCGGTACAACCAGTAAAAAATCGCAGAAGCCGTTGGAAAGCATCTGCAAATAAAAATATAAATAAAATGGAAATAAAATAAATGCAGGTAAGTGATCCGAGACAAAGGAAAGCACGATAATTTTGTGTGCTGACGGATATCGAAGCCGATACACAGGAAAAATCACAGAACCATTGGAAAGCGTTCGTAAATGAAAATAAAAAAATGAAATTTTTTTTTGCAGTCGAGCGACCCAAGACAATGGGGAAGCACGATTGTTATTGCTAAGAAATGGTAAGCATACCCCACTATTATGTGTAATAAAATCTGGTTAAAATTAGTCAAAGTCAAGGTCAATGTGATCCAAAACGTGTAAAACACTATTAGGTCCACATTAGAAAATGTATCACCAAATTTGTTATGCACAACTTTCCATCATGTAAACAACCTGTTAAGTCAAAATTTTCCAAATTACCAAATTGCTGTTTCCATGGCAACTATTGGTTTATTTGGATTTTGCAAAGTATCGTTCGATGCCCATCTATTACAATTATTCACCAAAGATAGTATTTCTTCTGACCGGACCGCCATTGTCTCATAAGGTGAACATATTCCCACTTGTCATGGTCCACATATCATCACTTTACGTTGAATTCTCCATTTCTAACAATACACAATCCAAAAAATTACTCATGATGAGGTGAGACATCTACGAACCCCGTCAGAGACGGCTACCTCTGCTGGTGCCTCTATAACACGAGACCTATTTTATCATTATATCAATTCATTATACTTGGGACTTACATTTGTTTTACATCAGAGAAAAATAGGCACATGAAGAAATGGAACTTCTATAATTACCTCGTGCCATTTGTCTGTCTGTCTGTCCTGTTTGTCTGTTTGTATGTTCGTAGCTGTTTGTCCGCAAAGAATGTGTGTTGGTTTTCCTCTGGCAACCACTTGTCAGATAACAAAATTTTCACCAGAGGAGCGACTACTCATGTAGAATGTTATCTTGCAGGAAGAAAGCATGGGTTTTTAAATGCTCTCACTCCCTAGATCAATAGTGTGTGTGTTGTGTGGTGGTGTCTACATATGCAGGTTTCAGAATGTGGAATGAAGCCCTCGAAGTGCAGGCTGAAAGTGTCCACATTCATTTTGGTAAGGGGTCTAACGATCACGGACCAAGCTGTGAAGTTTTTCTGTTCTCAAAAGTTTTGTCCCGAGGGCTCTCTTCAGGATCGTCACTGACCCCCACTTCCAACTGTAGTTCGTTTGTAATAAATATTCCCAGGGAATGGTTTTTTAATATCTCTGTGAGGTTCTTTTTTCATCATTCCTGTTGGTCAGCTATCACTGGGACAACTTTGGCATTCTTCAGCTTCCAGGATCTCTTCACTTCATTCTTGAAGTCTTGTGTGTTTGGTCATTTTCTTGATTTCTGCATCGTTAGTCCAACATCTCTGGTATTATAGCACCTCAATTAAGCAATGCTTCTTCCTTTTTTTGTACCCAAGTATGATATCTGGGTCACAATGTTTTGTTTTTCAATGTTCACACTGCCTGATGGGATCATAAGGTCGTACGTGAGCGGTACTTCAATGTTTTCAGTGATTGATTTTGGTTCATTTTCCCACAAATTTTCAGGAACTGGGATTCAAAGTTTTTGCAGATGTACCAGCGATTACTTTACAAACTCTGTTGTGTCGTCGTGTGTACAGCTGTTCTGACATGAATTTTGTTTTTTTTTTTGTGTTTTGGTTATTAAGCATAAATATTCTCTTTACTAACCCCACCTCCACCCCTCACATTTCTATCTCTCCCCCCCCCCCCGCCCACCCCCCTTCACTCTCTCGCTCTCTCTCTCTCTCTCTCCTTGTCTCTGTCCTCTCCAAACCAAC
>CM068957.1:12016365-12043012 GCA_035128595.1 Eptatretus atami
GCGGCAGCAACAGGGATGTAACACATTGACGTCCAACTCGACAGCCGGGGATCAGCTGGTACAACCGCTCTAAAGTAAACGGCCCAGCGGGCCTTCACTTCAGGACTCCTCTGTTAGAGAGCCTACCACTCTCTGCTTAACTGCAGTGCTCGAGGGATGCGGCTTGGATGAACGCAATGCCGCGAATTCCCCTGTAAGCGGACGAGAATCACCTGTCACAGTGATGCGTCTACCCCCTCACAGATTTATTCCTCGCAACATTAGGCCTCGCTTGACAACCCTTAGTGCACGGTACGAGTTTTACGCCTCAGCTCCCTTGAAACAGCTCAGCTCTGCCATTCAGGCCTGCCCTGCGATCTGGTCAATGCGCGTATCTAGTGTCGCCTGAGGACAAAATCTCTTCTTTGCCCTGCGGTGAGTTCCAAGACATCACGCAACGATCAAGGACGTGGTCTGAAGGCATCCACAATACTCATTCAGATCCCCAAAGTCACCCAGACACCCCAAATGTCCACTCAGCCTGTCAACAACTGCCTCAGCTCCTCTCATCATCTTGAGCTTGCCAACAGTCCAGACTAGCTGGAATGTACCATTCTCCAGGATTTAAGGTGCAGCTTTAGAGTTGCTACAACATGCCGTCGGTCAGTATTGAAGACGGAGCACTCCGTAGACCTTCAGTTCTGGATCATCCTCCAGCGACCGTCAACAAGGACATGGTCAATCTCTTTGCCACACCCCAGCGTTGAAATGACCAAGTCACAGCGATCTGAGCTTGTCGGCGCTGAAACCATGACCGCGCCACCCTAAGTCATGAACTTCTTGCAAGTCCAAGAACTATAGTGCTATTCTGATTCATAGCTTCGACTCCATGGGGACCAACACCACATCTCATAACCATCCATATCAGTAAAAAACCCTGCATTCAGTCGATGCATTGTAATCCCCCAAGACTAGAAGTGTATCTCGTCTGGGCACTGGATCAACCACAGACTCTAGAGCGTGGCGTAGAATGCATCCTTCACGCTGAAGTCACTCGCCTAGCTCGGAGCTAAGACAGAGCACCAGGAAATGCACACCTAAGGAAGTGAGCGATCCTTGAGTCTCATAATACGTCGTTGACGTGTTACCTCAAGTCTATACATTGGGTTCAGTTATTGGACCAGCTACAGCACTCCTTGAGTAGTGTAACCATCAGAGCGGACCAGACCAATAGTGAGGTTCTCAACACCCACCGGATCTCGCCGCCAATCCGAGTCTCCGAACCTCAGAGTGTGCAATACCGATTCGTCCAAAACGCTTGAGCTCAGATGATCACCAGAGAAGGTGGATCATCCTCTCTTAGGGATAGGGACATTCCAGGCACCCACCCGAAGGACGCCTCAGGTTACCCTAGGGACACCGCGTCCTTTTCCTTTTTTTCTTATCTCCTTGCGGGTTTTGGTGGACGACCATCTCAGCACCACTCCGACACACTCTCTCCCGCAATCTGACCCAGGGGAGTTACCCCGTGCGTTGCCCTCCTTCATCAAAGATTTGGGGGTCCCGCAAGCTTTGCCCATCCGCCATCCGTGAGCTGCCCTCGCGAGGGAAGCTGCACAGGAGGTACTCCCGACGGTGGGTTTCAGATTTTTTTGCGTTTGTGTGTTTTGCGTTAATTGAAGGGTTTTACAGGGCCGGAGTTGCAAATCCTGCCACCAACCTCCTAATTAAAAAGCATACCCCAACTGCAGGAGACGTCCACAGACACAGTTGCGGCACGTAGATATGATGGCCGTTGGCTTCACAAGGAGCTCCTCCGCCCTTTGACAGGTTTGTTTTAATCCTGCTGGGTGTCCATTATCAAATACCATCCTCACCAGAAAACCTGGTTGGGGAAACCGTTAGTTCGCCGAACACCGACCATGGAACAGTTGTTAGTACAGGTTTTACATGGTACCTGGAGCCATGCGTCACAGACATTGACCAGGCTTTCAAGCCTGGGTCGATAATGCTGTTCCGGCCAGTGTCGCAAAGGTTTACAGCCTGGGTGCGAAAGGTTTACAGCCTGGGTGCGAAATTTTCCAGCCTGGGTGCGAACGTTGTCGACGCAGCGGTGCGAAACGTTGTCGAGGTAGGGCAAACATTTCGACCAGGCGTGCGAAACTGTTTCGAGCCAGGGTGCGAAAGCTTTCCAGCCTGGCAATTTTCCAGTCGAAACGCGTCTGGCCAGGTTGGAAAGGTTTTCCAGCCTGGGTCGAAGGTTTCCAGCTGGATGCGAAGTTAGCAGGCGACATTGTTCGAGCCAGGCGTGCCGAAACCATTGCTCGACAGGCGAACTTGTCGACCAGGGTGCGAAACTTGTCGAGCCAGGTGCGAAACGTTTGTCCAGCCTGGGCCGCTTTGAAAAAGTCCAGCCTGGGTGCAAAAACTTGTCCCAGTCTGGGTGCAAAAAGTGTCCAGCCAGGGTGTTGAAAGTTGTGCCAGCCTGGGTGCCGAAAAAGTTTTCCACCGTGGTGCGAAAACTGTTGCTCGAAGCCAGGGTGTTGAAACGTTGTCGGCCAAGCGTGCCGGAAAGCTGTTCAGCTGGGTCCGAAACCACTGTACGGCCAGGATGCGCGACAAGGTTTTCCAGGCCGGTCGAAAGGTCCTTTCCGCCGGCGGTGGAATCGTTTATCGAGCCAGGGTGCGAAACATTGTCGACCAGGGTGCGAAAAGTTTTTCCAAACTGGGTGCGCAAACCTTGTCCGGCTGGGTGCGATACGTGTCCAGCACTGGTGTGCCGAAACGTTGTCCAGCCTGGGTGCGAATCCAGGGCAAAGCTTGCTCCAGCCTTGGGTGCGAAGTTGTCCAGCCTGGCTGCGCTATATCGTCCAGCCTGGGCGGAATAAGTTGTCCAGGCCTGGTGCGACAATTGTCACCGGGTAAAGTTCGTCCAGCCTGGGGCAAAACGTGTCCAGTCTGGGTGCAAAAGGTTGTCCAGCTGGGTGTGAAGTTGTCCAGCCTGGTGCGAAAAGTTTTCCCAGCCTGGTGTGCGAACACGTTGTCGAGCCAAGGTGCGGAAAGCTTTCCAGCCTGGGTTCCGAAACAAAAACTTGGATTAAGGGCCAGGATGCGAAAGTTTTTCCAGGCCTGGTTGCGAAAGGTTTTCTGGCCTGGGTGCAGAAGGGTTTTCCGGCCTGAGGTGTGAATCGTTATCGAGCAGGGTGCGAACGTGTTGTCGAGCCAGGTAAGCGAACAACGATGTCGAGCCAGGGTGCGAAAAGTTTTCCAAGATGGCGTGCGAAACCTTGTCCGCCTGGGTGCGAACCTTGTCCGGCCTCGGGTGCAAACGTTGTCCAGCCTGGGTCGCAGGAAAGTATTACCCAACCCAGCCTTAAACTGTCAATCCTAGTGTTTCACAGGCAGGAGCTTCATCCAATGTGAGTGGCCATTCCCTCGGACTATGACGTTAACGATGTCCTCTTCCAGCCTTCTTTGGTGCACGTTGGGGCCTCAAGTTGTCGCACCTCCTCGTGTCTGAGCCCTGGTAACTTAGCAATCAGGCGACCGACAGCATCCGGAAGACATCTAGCGCAGTATCATACTAACGTTTATATAAACGCTGCTACAGCAACTCCAATGCACCTTCAGAGACCGCAGCCTGGTGTCAACCGCGGATCACGGGGGAGGGTGGGGGGTGCCCTTTTCAGGGCAGACATCGAACAGGATGTCATACGGGACAGGCCTCATTGTGCTGCAAACCTGAATGTGGAAGGCCTCACCTAAGCGCCGAAGATCATCATTAATTAAACATTTGCCTACAAACCATTAAAGTTTACTGCATATCCTCCAAGAGACCCATATAATGATAGCTCCCACTTGAAAGATTCCTGGCTTCACCTTTGGCTGCACACACACGAGAGTGAATATCCATGGGATCGCCACCTTTTGTGCAGAATACAGCAAGTGTAAAACATTGCTACTTCCCCTCAGACTCCAGCATGGAATGGGCCAGCAAACACAAATGGAAGGGCGTCACTGCCATCAATGTCTACAAGCACCAACATCCGCTTCATGCAGACTCCATTCCCAACCTTTGGCCCACCTGCATCTACGCTGGAGACTAAAATGCCGCAGCACCACCATGGGGCTACAGCAACAACCAACGACCGGATGCACACACTGAGGACTGGCCTCAGCATTGGGTGTGCAAACTTCTGTATGACCCCTAAACAACGAGGATATCTTCCACTCAGGCAGGTGGAACGACTTCAAACCCTGACCTGGCCTTCTTAAATATTTGAATAGGCCCTATATACCCCAGCGCATTTATCTGGACCTTCTTTTCCAAAATCACCAACATAGGCCGCTCATAATCATCCCAGAGATAGCCCTATTGAAACCAGTCCCGACTAAACGGTCAAGAGGTGTAATTTCTGCAAGGCTAACTGGATCTCAGTTACCAAACCTGGTGGATTCGGCGACAGATAGTCGTTCCAAACCCCATTTCTTCCAATCTGGATAATGCCTACTCAGCCCTCTGTAAACTCCTTATTCAGGTCAGCAAGAGACCATTCCCTGAGTTTCCGCCCACCGCTACATCCCCACAGCGATAGGAGTGTGAGCACACGACAACGAATTCCTGAATGCTGAACCTGAGAAGAGCAAGCCACCAAAGCATTAGTTTTTTTTTTTCAGCTGACAAACTGCCTGACAAAAAAACGCAGGAGCGTGGGAGAGAGACGGTTCTAAGGATGACTTCACACACTCCAGCAGGCTGGCTTGGAAGACCCCTCAAGCGCCTCACTCGTGGAAGTTTCCAAGCCAACTCAATGCCTGTGGACGGCCAACTCTAAGTGCGAGCAGCTTCCCTACCAAATGGCCCGATTTAAGACACGAACAAGGACTATACGTCGCTCCAATCAAGCAGGAAACCACAAAACTGTGGCCATGCTCCAGGTGTTGATGGCTCCCTTTCAGCACCCTTTTCAGCCGAAGAGCTGTCTCCTGCCTGCTTCAACTGAAAAGCGGGAAGGCCAGGGCCGATTAACATCTCTCCGGAGTTTCCTTCGACATTGTGGCCCAGAATGCCTGAACTGGCTCCAAGAGTTCTACTCCTCGGTTTGCCTCTTCAACAGTCCATACTAAATCTGGCGGAAGGCAACCATCATATGCTCTACCCACGAACAAGCTATGACGATTCAAAGAGCTATCGACACATTTCACTACTCTGTGTCCCCTTTTCAAAGCTCCTTGGAACGACGACTCTTGCCCGGGCTGGAACCAGTTGTCGACCCCAACTACCTGGGATTGAACAAGGCAGGCTTCCGTCTCGATGGACGCAGCACTGCCAAACAGATCGTGAAGCTGTCAAATGAATAGAAGACAGTTTTGAGAAAGGCAAACAAGGCGGGCGCGTGTTCTGTGTAGATCTTACTGCAGCTACGACACTGTTCGGTGCATGCAGGCGTCTAACTGTTGAAGCTCTTCCGCGACCATCCCTGATTGAAGCTCGGCGGGTTTGTCACAAACATCCTTGCAAACCGCAGCTTGTCCTAAAGACCCAGTGATGCGACAGTCCAGTAGGCCTCACGCCGCTCAGAAACAGAGTCCCACAAGGGTTCGTATTGCTCCAATGCTATTCAACCTTATACATCAGGACCTGCCACCTACAAGCATCATGACAGTAACGGCACGCTGACGACCTCGCTCTCTACACTCAGACATAAACTGGTCAAACATAGAGATAGATGACGTCAGACAGGCACTTGTTGTGCAGCGTCCTCAAGACCTGGAGACTGAAGCTGAGCGTGGCAAAAACCACTTCGACAGCCTTCCATCTAACACCAACGAGGCCCGCCGTCAGCTCACAGTCAACGTCAATGGGTCACCTCTGCCCGACTACCCCTCCCAACATACCTTGGGGTGAAACTAGAATCGGCAGCATGACATTCAAGCAACACCTTGAATCCCTTCGCGCAAAAGTGTCCTGCGAGGAATAACCTCTTACGTCATCTGGCAGGGTCATCATGGGAGTCAGAACATCACTCTCCACTAGTACTCTCGCCCTAGTCTACAGTGCTGCCGAATATGCCGCTCCAGCGTGGTGCCGGAGCTCACACACAAGGCAGGCTAGATGCAACTCTCAATGACACCTTGAGAATCATCACCGGCTGCCTGCGACCAACCCAACTGATTTCTGCCAGTGCTATCAGGCATCGCTCCTGCAGCCCTTCGCAGAGAACACCACGCACTATAGTCTGGTGAACAAGGCCCTGCTGGACACCAAGCATCCGTTACACATCTCGTACAGGACTCACAACAACTGGGCCGTCAACGTCTGCCTTCTCGCGCCCCCCTTCTCTCGCCACGCCGCAACCCTGTGTGGCTCTAACTTTAACACCTACATACATGGATAACTGGCTGGCAGCAAACCCTCGACCCACTCAATTCACTGTCAACCAAACATAAGTTGCCACCAGGCGCAGATCTACCCCATAAAAAATGGGTAACCCTGAACCGCTGTGCACAGGGGTTGCCGTTCAACGCCAGCATGCACCGTTGGGGGCTGCGTCCATCTGCAGCCTGTTCATGCAGATATGTGGAACAGACTGCGCAGCACATCATCTACGAGTGTTCCCACCTCCGCCCACCTGAGAATGCAATAATTGATCTGACGAACCCCAACCCACCAAGTGAGTTGGCTGCAGGCCTATGTGATACCGCATAGCTGCTCAAACGCATAGTAGTAGTAGTAGTAGTAGCGTAGTGGCACGTTAAATACCTCATGTTGTTCTTCATGAAGAGCACGCAAGCTATCACCAGCACCGTGGCCAAATTCGTAATTCCTGCCCTAACAGCAGAGGGCATTGCATCAGCGGCACAGCCGCACTCAGCCAATGATGCTATCCTGCAGCCTTGTGCTGCATACAAAAGAAGAAGATTGATGTGATGTGCAACTCTGTTGAGGATAAATATAATTACTTGTTTTGTAAAATACTGGAATATGTACCAGAAATTGTACCCATACACCAAACAGGAGGTAGCGATGAAGTCGGATGGAAAGGACGAGAATTACATTGAATAAAGTATACTTAATGGTCAGTTATTCTCTCGAAAAAAGGTTCACTATGCAGATTTGAAGCCCACTTTTCATTGCTTTGAAGCTTTACGATTTGACGACTTTGCCTTTTGTTGGAATTGTAAGGCTTCGTTTTTCAACACTCTATTGACACCTTCCTCCATTTAACGTTCTTTCTTTCTCTCCTTGTTACTCCGAGACCATTTATATACAGCTACACACTACATTGTCATTGCTTAACACAAAGCTCTAACCATCGTGGGCATTTATGACACTGAGCTGTCAGACCTACCTTGGGAGACCTGCCAGAGACCCCCGAGTATTGCTTGCCAAGTTTGTTCAATATTGCTAATAATATAGTAAATAACTCACAAAAGACATCATGCAGAGCACGACACTTGCAAAATCCAGAAAAAAAATTTTACCCAACAATAATTGGTGGTTGAATTCATTGACCAAATATGCACTCCTCTTCAAATTTTAAATCAATCAGATGAAATTGTCATTTTTAAATTTGGCCTATGTTGACCTTTTGGTCGATGTTGACCTCAAAACAATTGGCTAGTTGAATTCAAGTGACCTGAAATATAAATCCTTTCAAATTTCAAGTCAATCAGATGAAATGTGAGGATTTTGAAACTCTCACATAAGTTGTTGACCTTTGGCCTTGTTGACCTTTTGGTCAATTTTTCATTTTTAAATCGATTTTAAAGTTTAACCATGAGTTGACCTTTGACCTTTGACCTCAAAAATAGTCGATTTCCAAATTCAGTGATGCACTATGCAACTGGTCCTTGATACTCAAGTCAATCGGATAAAATTGATGATTTTGAAGTTTATAGGTTGAGTTCACCTTTGACCTTTTGATCTCAAAAATAGTTGCTTTCCCACTTCAGTGATGCATTAAGCAAATCCTGTTGAAATATGAAGTCAATCGGCTTGAAAAATGACGATTTTAGAACTTCACCAAAAAGTTACCTTTGACCTCAGACAATAGGCTTATCAGTTGAGACTACCTCTACCAACTTGGTAAGTGCTTCGTGAAGATCGGTTTGAATTGTGACTTGCAGGCGATTGAGAGACAGACAGACAGACGAGAAAGAATAACAAAATCGACTGACCAATATACTTGAAAAAATCTTCGATTTTGCAAGTACTAATAAAAAAACATTTGGGAGGAACTTTAGATCGAAGATCGTTCCTGGTTTATATTAATCGTGTGGAAGATTATAACATTAATGTAAAACATGATTAACAGAGATGATTGAGTTTGCGATTTTTATTTAGTAATATGTACAGGAGTATTTTATATCAAATTGTTTTACTAAATGAATGTGATGAAGACTGACTCTTAAATTACTTGACAAAAACTTTACTCGAGTACACTAAACGTGGCAACATTTTCACATCATAACATTATTTGCCAAAAACATTTACATCGTTTCATTATCGGTTAAGTTAACGATGGTTCAGCTTGTTCAACCTTTGTTAATAACCATTTTACAAGCCCCCATAAATACATTCCTACATCTCCCGTAAACGTTATTCACTTTTCACTTTCGTTCTTGTACGAGTAAAAGCAACGATATTCGTTTGCTGTAAAATTCCCCCTGAAACAATCACGGGTTGCCTCTTGCTCCCTTACAAAGTAATAACACAGAAAGCAAGCCAAGGTTTGATGGTAGGCTTCTAAAAAAAGGAAGCGGATACATTCTCAACAGATTTATCCGTGTGTCACATACCAAACAGATGTCAACAGATGTGTATCACAGATGTCAAGTCACATACCAACTCGATTCTTCGAATATCGTCGTGAATAATAACAAATTTGTCTCAGTGTGATTTGTCACGCGGAACAAATTGCTTAATTCGCAACATGAAAAGCTGTGCTGATGCTCCTTGTGTCCAGACTTCTCAGTAGAACTTAAAGTGCCAGACTGTCTTGTGTGTGCGCAAAAAAGTTCTGAATTCATCGAGATTAATATTCCCTCTTTTAGGAAGAAAGTCCTGCGAAACGATTGCATTTGTGTGTGATGACGTCATTGGTGCCCAGACCTTGAAAACCGTCAAACTTCAAGATAAGAGCCTCATTGTGATTACACGTTAATAATTAGGACTTCAGCATGAATAGCAATTGCTCAACATCAATAAAACTTTGGCTTCTCTTCTCATCGCATGACACCATGACGTAATGTATGTCGATATGTCAGTACAAACGAGGTTTCGATGAAAAATATCAAGATAAATACCAAGATTATATAGCCGGTAGTTTGGCTAAACAAGGCAAGACGTCCGTCATTTAAGTGATCAGCAGGTGCAACCCTCTTCAAGGTAATCTCCAAGATCAAGCTGTATAACTATGAATTCACCAAATAAACTCCAGCTTTGTTAGCTTGCCATTAGGGTAAAACTGGTAGAAAAGTAATTCCAGGTTTGATTGCCAAGTTTTCAGAGAGATATAAATCTGGCTTTTGGATCTGCAATCATGTAGAAGTAAAACAATCCCGTCTTGGTGTCGAACCCCGGACAATTCCCAATTCAAACGCATAGAGTTGGCCTCACGTGTCATTGAGACCCTTTCTAGTTTTTTGACTTCAATGGCAGCCACTGAGCTGCAAAAATAGTGAACCCAAGGGGAAATCAAATCAGAACCAACTAAAGCTCAAACAGGAAAAAAGTAAACTATCTTCCAGAATGAACAAGATCAAGAAATCATAATTTACAGTAGATCTCAACATGAAGCAGAGGGGTTTCAAAAGGAAAATAAGTTAAGTACATATTTATAATAAGTTTGTTATCATCCTACTGAACCAATTTGTAAGGAGCTGATGGATGTGGGAACACAAGGAAGTTTCAGAGAGAAGGAAGAGGGATGAAACAGAGGAGAGATGCTTACACCAGACAGTATGTTTACCCTACACTTGAATATGGAATTCATGAAGGAAGCAACACACATTGACATGAGGACAAGCACATCAGCACACACTAAAATAATTCAGAAGACTCAGGCAGGTACACGGTGCTTGGATAAACCGTGACTGGCAGTGCTGTGGACCAAAAACCCGTATCAACATTTCTGAGTTATTCAGTACTTCTATTTCCGACTGGGGGTAAAAACCTCTGAGTCCATGTCCACGCCAGAGACTTTTTTCCTACATTTAATACATCAGACTGTCATTGTCCTCTACTATATCCTTTCATTTTTTGCACTACGTTTTACATTCAATTATTTTACATACTTTGATGGTAGATTCACCTCATGCATGATGTCATCAAAAAATGGATCCAATAAAGCAACCAGGGTATATATATATATATATATAATATATATATATATATATATATATATATATTATATATATTATTATATCAACGAAAAAGCACGTGACTGACACGACGATGAAGTCATTGTGCATAAATTACACCCAACACATCACCTCCAAATGAGAGGGGGGCATCAGTATGGTCCTGAAGCCTTGCAGACGGAGATTAAGCCATATGTCTCAAATCGGTGAAAGTAGAGATGTCCGATCTAGATTTCGCCCTTGTTTGGGCTCATCAGGACAACATACTGCTTGTCGTTTATTTGGACCATATTAGGCTCATGATATTAGGCTCATATTAGTGGTGATGTGTTGGTGAATTATGTGCATACATCATCGTTGTGTCATAGCAGCATAACTTCTTTCGTTGAATTTAATGTTCCTGGCTGCAAACCTCTTAACTGGTGATCAGCAGGGCAGAGACAATGTGTTCACGTGGCAGGCAACGCTTGTTGCTGACAGGTTGTGCAGCAATTACTGTGATGGGACTCGATCTGTGCCCTGTTGCCTCATCAAGTTAGGGGGTTTGATTCAGATTAATATATACATATATATATATATATATATATACTATAATATATATACATTATACGTCAAAACATGAGTGTGACGAGCACTCCGCTGATCCCCATTGGACACAGCCACACCAAAGCGTCGCTCTAACACAGAGACTTCGGCCGGTGACTGTCAAGGAACAAAGATTATATGGTACATCATAGTTAAACATCAAACGAACCACTCGTCCGATTTCGGGCTTATTTGCCCTCATCAGGATGGTATACGATAAATATCTAATCATGTTTCAATTTTCCCGCTGGTCACATCACGGCCTTCTGGTTGAATGGTTTGCATAAGCAGAACAATTATCTGGGTGGCAGACGATGGTTGTTCTGTTGCACGATTATGCGGTTTTACTGTGTGAGACATAATCTGCGTGATGCTCCACTGATATACATATACATCTTACATATACATTATACAATACGGTGGCCTGAAAGTCGCTTTACCGCTGCAAAACTCCACAAACGTTACACTAGATGTCTAAGAGGACTTGACGACGATTTCAGTGGTGCAAGCAAGGAGAATGATGGAGTGCATCAGATACAACGATTGATTAATTATTATATAGTACTGCACAATATAACCTTTTTATTAAAATAGTTTAACAACGAATGCTTTTACTGGGGAGAGGGTAAAGTAACTTTTAGGCCACCATAATATATATATATATATATATTATATATATATATATAATTATATATATATATATAATATATGTCACAAAGTATGAGCTCAAGCAATATCATGAAAACCATTGACTGAAGATAAAGATTCAAAATTATGCATTTACTCAAATATCACCTTCTAACTTATCCAACGCACAAACATCTTTCATTTAATTTATGTAAATGTATTCCCTTTAGTCAGAGTACATTGCAAATAGAGTTCAATTTCAGCAAACAAACAATTGCGAATTCTGTGCTCAAGTCCAAGTGAATGTTCAAAATTCATTTGAGTGAAAAACAGTAAAATGTCACTCAGTAGCTTAGGGCGAGTATTGCTATTCACCCATCGAGATCACTCATCTTGTCAGACATCAAGAAGTCAAGACAAACAATTGTCACTTTTTTCTGTAAAATGTAAATAGCGATAACAGAGCAGCAAGTCTGAAATCGAAGATACAATCTGTGCGTGTGGTCAAACAAGCGACTCCAAAGGCATGGTCAGGTCTGAGTCTTGCGATGTGCTTGAACTCAAACCACAGTGTCGGATGATCCATCAAGTGCTTCCACGCCACAGCCAGCACCAAGAGGCTTGACGACAGTGCATTGAGGTACCATCAGACAGTTCCTTTTCACAGGTGATTCGAGTGTAAAAGGTCTTACAATGGCATGAAAAGCACAGAAGGTCTTATTAGCTGCGTCTTCCTCTCCACTTCAATGAGCGCAGCTTTTCAATCAAAAAGGCAAAGTCTCGATGGCGTTCACAAAGGGCTAGCTCGCTTTGTGCCAGAGCTTCACGTGAGATGCAACTCTCCTTTCGAGTCGCTGACTTACATAGGTACTGGCTTCGAGTTCCATGGTGAGGCGCATCTCAGCATCACTATGCATTCACAACCAACCTGCTCAATCTCTTTTGGAGTTTCCTGGGCTCCGCTCTCTTGCAACTCATGTCTTCTTCCACCCTGATGAGATCTCCAAAAGCTTGGCAGCAAGCCTCGAGTTTAGACATTGATACATCATCCTCTTCAGTTTGTCCTCGTGATGTCATCATTGCTGCAGCACCTTGGGTCTCATCAATTGGTGAAAGGTAAGCTGCTTGCAGGTAATTTTCTCCTTCGGTCTGTATGCGACATGCATCGATTTCAGCCTCTCGCTGCTCAATTGCACTGTCAAGCTCTGAAATGCGCTCAGCTGCTGTCGAATGTCATGGTCTGGGAAAGCACGAGATGAACCAACGACTCGAGGCGGCGCACTGCACTCTCCGTACCCACCACACCTTCCTCTGACCCATTGGCAGGACCGCCAGATTTCCAAGTGTTGCAAGCTTGCGAAATGCCTTGTGCACAACTCGCCGCTGTTTTTCCGGTGAGAGGCCTAGGATAATATCAACAGTGCTGCAAGTTCCAGCCCAGCGTGATTCTTAAACTGCTCTGCACCACCACCTGCGTACAATTTGAGAGAGGAAAGGATGCAAAGTGTGTGCTAATCCATCAATACAATTATCAAAGAACCCTCAACATCACTGAGACAATGTTTATCAAAAATAATCATCATCATCATAATAAGTGGGTGAAAATGAGGAGAATGACTGAGAAAAGAGAGCAGGTATGGAAAACAGACAAGCAGCAGGTCAAATCAAGCACATGTGTAAACCAAAATAAATTGGAAGTTTATCAAGCAACCTTGAAAGCGAACTTGAAGAAAAAATAGAGAGTAATGATGTAATACTTGTCCGAATTAGAAGCTTTGATTAAGGTAGTGAGGTTCTCCTTTAGTCAAAGTAATTAGGGGGACAACAGCTTCCTGGTCCAGGGTGAATGTAGAAAAGGTTGTTGCCATTGAAAACAACACAACATTGTATCGCAGGATGTAACAGGGATGACATTCAAATCAAGGCTGAAATCAAACACGATTGATCCCACAAGCCCTCAATGCACATTTGCTGTTCAACAAGACTTAGCACGTCCACCGGTATATGAACGGTACATGTATGTCTGTGTGAGCTCTTAGGCAGGCCAAGGCCTTGAGGACACAGAATTAGCTGCAGCACTTGGCTGGGCATTAACTATTCACAGTTAAATGTTAACAAAAAGTTGGAGAGCTTTCTTGCTTTCAAACTTGCTTTGTGTTGTTAAAGTAGACGAAAGTCAACGGCCTGTGCATAGAGCAGGAAAGGGTGGATGTTGTCTTGAGGGACCCTTTTTAGAATGAGCGACAGCAAGTTGTTTGTTTAAAGGAGAGGAAGTGCACTAATGAATAACAGCACAATCAAAACAAAGCAAATCCTGTAAACTTCAGGGAAATATGTTAGTCAAAAGCACATTATGGCTATAGAGTAGGCCTACACATGACATACTTCTCTATATATTTGCTCACGTCTACTCTTTAATTCCACTTCCTCTATTGTGGCTATTTCACCTTCCGGGGTTTGTCAGCTTCGATGGCTCTTGATCGATGAGCTGTCAAAGCAGAACTTCGTGTTTAACCCATATTAATTCAAAACTACGTTGTTTAACATTACAAGTACTTTACTGTTATTATATTCAATACTCAGTTGAGATGTATCATCCCTGCATAATATCCTCACAATTGTGTCGAGTGGAGGAACAAAGAGATAGAGGTGATGGTGGGTTAAATGATGATGAAAAGGTAACAGGCAGTGATGAATTGTCTGCTCATGTAGCTTGTGATGCGTATGGCGGCCTGGACAGGTGAGCGTGAAATGGAATGTGGAGAGTTTGTGTAAAGCAGTTAGAAGTTGGTGTACGTGGGATGTGGCTCCATTGCAATGGAAGTCTTTCCACCGAGTATAAGGAAATTCTCATTTATATCCCCGCATTGCCCGTCTGCTTTAATCCTTTATTTTCGACTTTCTTTTTTTCTCTTTTCTTTCAAAATTTTACCCTGTTCAATTCACTTTTTTTCTCCATTTAATCTCTTCTACAAACTAATTGTCCACAGTAAAGAAGCTATAGTCTTGACTCATTTACGACGTTATGCTGCTAACTCCTAAATGTTGTTCACAGGTCAATATAAGTTGGAGTATGTCATATCCTCAGTGCTCACTCAATACTCCTCATTTTTTTTCTCACTGGTTCCTCTCACCCTCCCCACCTTGATTTTTCTCTTCTCCTCTTGAGACAGTCTGCTGTCAATATAAACTTATGTAAATCCACGTGACATGGCACATTACGTCCTTTGGTGCAGTTGTCCAGTGTAATATCTTGGAGAGATTTATTTCCCTCCTTCCGCCTGCGCACTTCAGCCATATGATGCCACATTCCATGTGTGCACCCGATTGTTGTGGAGGCATTGCAAAGAAGACCAGCAAATGTCCCAGATGCACAACAGGCTGAAAGAGAAGCACCAGAAGTCGGCTCTGAGATGAGGCAATGATTGAGGCAAGCCACTGTATTGCAAATAAATTTGGCATCAATTGCAGCTTCTGAAATGCAGCTTGCAAATGCAATACCTCTTCAGGTCTGTTCGATTGTTTATTTTCACAGGCAGAATGTCTGACCAGAAAAGCGAAGCAATGTAGATCTGCAGCAGATAAGACGATGATGCAATGGTTCAGCAAAAACATGCAGCTCCTGTCGATTGTACTGTTAACTCCTATGCGATGACCTGCCTCATCAGTTATTTTCAGACAAATCAAGAGAGCACAGATGTGTGATGTCCTAAGGGCAGACCTATTGTATCGAGCTGACTGTTCCTGCTAAAGTGCTGTGCTAATGCCTGTCCTGTTCTTGACCAGCAACCTTCTCTTCCAATCCCACAGCATCTCAGAGCCCAAAAAGACTCCCAGGTGTCCCAGATTTTCAGGTGTCATTGGAAGAATCTCCACAATATACTGCAGATGTATTTTGTGGTGGAGAGTGCAGTTGGCTGTGATGCGATCAACACAAACATTTGGGAATCGGATGCCATTGAGGCCTGTCATTGCCGGATGAAAAGGCGAAGACATTCGAAGAAAAAACAAGGTGTGAACATTTCGGCATGTACCATCAGAACAAAATGACTTTTATGTGACCACATATCGATATAAGCTTTAACAAGGTGGTTCAAATTTGACCTGACTTTAGTTTACATTCATGACTAAGCTTGAATGTACTGTATTGTTAAATGCACTGGAAATAGGGGTGGGCTGGTGGTGGAGATAAGTGTTATAGAAAATGCCCATGGGGTTTGTGCAGCGGGCTTCACCTTGGTGTGACAGGGCTTTGTAACATACTCCCGAGGTCCCATGTCAATTAATGAAGAGCTGCAAGAAGTCCTGAAAGCCTGTGCTTGCCTGTTTACCTCCCCTCTGTTTTTTTAGGATCATAACCCTCACCCTCCTCCAATGCATATTTCGCTATCCATCCCCATCAGCTTTTGAGGTCTGGTCCACTGGCATGCATGTGGAGTGATTGTTTCATGTTGTGCTTGGACTCGTATTTGCGAAACTCACCCGGCATGCCGGGTTATGAAAGGAGGCTGTGAGAGGTAAGAGAAATTGATGACAGTTGGTGTCTGAGTAGGATATTGAATCAATTATGGAGAGGAGAAATTTGACATTTGATCATCGATAAGTTACGTATTAAATGTTGTTCAAAATTAGGAAGTTTGAATTTAGTGCATCCCCACACGACATTGGTGTCAGAAGTTTGGGATTCACTCTTCCACGTCCTACCACCCCACTTACCTCTGGTGAGATATTCAGATGATTGATGTGGCAAATCTCTCATGTTGGCAAATTTGCAAAAGGCATCTCTTCTGAAGGATAATGACTCGAAGTTTCCGGATTTCAGGGTGAACTTCGGCTTACACATGCAAGCATGGAAACGCCGCGTAAAACAATGATGATGGATGATGATGATCTTGACCAGAGAAAGAAATTAAATGAGAAATGACATCACAAAAGCCAGAGGAGAGAACAGCGGGGCAGACAGTTACCGATTGGAAGATGTTGGTGTGGCTCTGAGCAGAACAAAACTAGAAGCTGAGTGACAGATTCCAAATTAAATTGATGAGTGCCCTGGCTGGTGCAGATATCTGAACACTTGAACAAGTGACCATCGAGATGGCTGAAGACCAGGAGGCCAGAATCCCCCCCCCCCCACCTCCCCAAATCACATAATTAGTGACGCCGTAACTGAAAAAGCTATTTTCATCAATATCTCCAAAACTATGCATGATATATGACAAATAAGGTGTCTACATCCATGTTTTCAAATCAATGGTTACAATGGTAACACTTCTAGTGTTAGAAAATGTGTAGTTCACCCTGAAATGTGCATATTGGAGCAACACTTGCTCTTTTGTTGCAATGAGACATATAATGATGTCTTACACTCCTTTTTTCAGAATTTCAGAAACTCATAGTGCCTTCAGGAATTGGTCCATCACTACACCCAAGGTAGCATGGCCCTGACAGAACTTTGTCACAGATGATGAGTCGTCAGACAATGCATGGAGTGAGGCCAGTGATAAGGGTGATGGAGAGGATGTGTAATGCAGAGAAGATTCAGAGCAGTTACTTTATAGAATAGTGCGATTTTCCTTCAGAAGGACAATGACTTGACAAATTGCTGAGTTTCAGGTGAACTACACATTTTCGAGCACTAAAATTGTTGCCAATTTTGTGGTGGATACCAACAGATCAACCATGAAAACCCATGAAACCATTGCCCATGAAAACATGGGTGTAGACACCATATTTGTCATATTATCATGCATAGTTTTGGAGATATTGACAAAAAAATTTTTTGGCAATGGCGTCACTAATTGGGTGATTTGTTTTTTTGGGGGGGGGGGAGGAGTCACACCCCAGACCCGGAATCAATTTTTGTGATGTTGGGAGATGGTCCATCAGTCCATGAGGTCAAACGTTTTGGCGCTTTAAACATAATTAAAATTTCTGGGCTCCCGCTCTCCTGGTACGAAGGCCGAGATCCATGAGGAAATGGGATAACTGAGGGCGATTATGGATCATGGCCTGCATGACTTCAGGACAATTTGAATAGTGCTTTGCAGGGCCAGGACCAGCATCTGGATACTGTCCAGGAGGAGTGCGACAACTTGTGGTGGAAGTGCATCGACTTGGAACAAGACCTTGAAGAGACCCTTGAGTAGGTTCTTGCACTCAGCCATGGACCAAAGCAAAGGAATGGTTGGGGTCGACATGAGTTACACAGTAGGGTTAATGACAGGAGATAGGAGCAGTGATTGTACAGTTGATAGAAAAGTTGTGGTTTGGGTTTTAGGATCAGCAAGACTCAGGAGGCACAGAGAGATGGACCATGATTAGGGACAATGAAAGGGAGAATGGGAAAGAAGGGTGTGGGAGGTGGAGTGGCAGAATGGGACATAATAGTGTGACGAGAGGTGGCTAACAGATGGGTAGGTTTCGTGAGGATGGGTGGCACGGCCACGAGGCAAGTAGGCCACCTCTGGGAGAGACATAGCAGGGCGATAGGAGAAGTTACATGTAGATGAAATGGTTTACTCCTGCTTGCCTCATCATCGTGTGCATTAAATTGGTTAGATGAGAGGGACGACTGTCCCTCCTGTCAAGGCAACTGCACATGCTCAGACCACATGGTGTATCCCTACCATCAACAATGCTCTCTGCTCTCCAAACAAATCCATCAGTGTGTGCTGCTTGTACCGAGGTGCATGCACTGCAACTCACCTGTCTACCCGTCTGTCCATCAATACTTTCCAACATTACAGTGACAGTCCACCAAGGTGACCTTTTACACGAATGCCTTAACAAGCAATGTCACTGTTCTGGCAGCCAGTCGCTGTAAATTTCAACGGGCTTAATTAACAAGAAATTTCATAATTATTCGCTGTTCCACCCCAGTTATCTCACTTGCCATCATCTCGATATTCACACACTTCCTCCTACTCGTTATTCGCATGTTATAGATCCTGTGGCAACGTCTGATCATCCCAGATCATCATTGTAGCTCGTGCTGCCAGCCATTGCCTGCGGGTATGCACGCTCGCCTCTGAACTGTCTAGCCTGTGTTTCAGAGCAGCCCAGATATTAAATGTCACCCAAGTGTTTTGCAGGAAAAACGACACATTCATGTGTGCACAATAAAGATGGCTAGTTTGGCATCCATCCGATGGGCGCTAAACTGGCGTCACGTCTGTTAGCATTAGATCCGGTGGTGTCCTTCGCAAAGCGTCGGTGAGTTATCGCCAGCACCCTGAAAAAATTACAAATCTCTATCTTAACCGAAAGGGGGCACTTCATCAACGGCACAGGTGTGTTCCCATTCATGATGCAAACCACAAAAAAAATATGATCACTATACTCATTCAGCTAAACATCTAAAAATGCACACGGATTTGTTTCATGTGGTTTATATACCACATATGTGCAAAGGTGCTTCCTTTTTTAGCAATATATGACTGTGGAATGGATTGGTTTTTACAAGAAGGTGGAAGATAACACAGTTTAAAGTACCAGTGAAGTCACATTGGCGTGAAACCTTGTCACGTGATTTCTGTAGTAACATGTGAAGGATATTTGACAGTTTAGTTAAATAAACGTTTCTATGCCTTAAAACAATTGCTTTCACAGATTGAGTGTCAAAGTGGGGCATAAATTGTTAAAAAGGGACAAAATAAAAGGGAAAACGAGAGAGGTCACAGAACGCCTTCTCCCATGCTTTCTTGAGACACAAGGACATGGGTGGGGTCAGATGAGCGACAAATTTGATTGGTCCTGATGAGTAAAATGTGTGTAATATTTTTTCCAAGTACAGCTAAACAGAAGAGTTTCGAAATTGTCAAAAGGCGATTTGTGTTCTGCGGTGTTCAAGTACTGCATGAAATTCAATTGAAATGAAAATAAATGTTCGAAAAGGTTGGAGAAAAAGAAATTTTGAAGTTTACCGCAGTTGTGCAGCGTCTTTTACACCACCTTATTTAACACGCGACATTAGTTCTTCATCCCTGTTGTTGTTGTCCTTTATGACATCCTTAAAAACAGTAAGTTTCCTGTTTGCAATGATTTTCAATTCTGTTTGCGCATGTGCAATCGGGATGGATTGAGAGCCAAAGTACTGTTTAAAGGCAGGTTTGCTTTCAATTAACGTTCAAAATATAATACATTCAAGTGAAATCACGAAGAGAGGGAGCAAGTTTGGAAGAGTTGAAGGAATCCGAGGAAGGTGAGGAGGGGGTGGGAATTGATGGAGTTTATGAGTAGAAGGGGTTTGAATCGATGCGTAAGAGAAGTAGAGGAGAGAAGAGGGGAAGGGTAGAGGCAGAGTTGAGGGGAAAGTGGGTGGCAGTGGGGTAGTTGACATTTTCTTGCTACATTTCCATGCATAATAAGTAGGTTTCTCGAAACTAAATAAGTTCTTTAACACACGGGGAAGGAAGACACGCGCACACACGCACACACCACACACACACACACACACACACACACACACCCAAATAAAGTATTAATGAGTACACTGTACTGATAATTTGGTAGGTGAATAATTAGAGAACGCTTGGGCTATAATTTCCTGTGCATGGTTTGCTTTTTATTTTGTTCCTTTATTTTCTCGTTTGATCACTGACAATGCGGCAGCGACCGCGTGGTGAAGACGACATTGCTGGTATGTATCCATAGCAACCTCATCACAACAGGCCTCTTGGCAAAGCAAATAGGCATCATTGTCAAAGCTAAAGGGGTTTTTCTGATATTGCGGCGATGAAAGTTTGCATTTCATCGATGTTTAAACAGGTTTCGCACTTTAGGGGTCTTTGTTGTGGTGGAGTCTACTTGAATCGGCAGTGCACCTGTCGAATCCCCCCTGAATGAATGAACATTATAAAACTTATCCACAGGGTTGCTTTGTGAACAATGAGGTGAAAAGGATGGATTGCAGTACCTTAGCCTCCGAGGTCCTGGCGGTGTTGCTTTTCGCACGAGCACGAGCGCACGTCGCTCTGTTCACCCCCCCAGGCCCACCAAAGGCGCAAGATGCGGTCCGCTCTGGTAACAGCCTCTCGCAGCCTCTCCACTGCTCCAACAGGGCGAATTCCTCACATAGAGCCGGCACTTCGTTCGCGAACTAGCTCTCCCTCGTTGCGCAGCAATGCCGGACCACATCGGTACTCGTTGTGCGGGCACTCAGTCCGAGACCAGGCGTCTCTCCCGCGCAACCAAACAGGGACACAGCGGGGCTTGGACATTATTCCGCATGGGGGTTATGAGGGGGTAGGGGTGTAAGGGAAGTGGGATGGGAGGGTGGTACTTTAGCTAAAACTCGCACACGCTCGTTTTTCCCGCGCTCGTCCTTTCATCCGCTTTACTATAGGTACCTCTAAGACCGCCCCGTAGTCCACCCATTATTGCTCGTATCTCCTCCCCCACTCTGTCTCCTCCTCTGTTACTCCATCCAACCTTCCACATTGCTCTCACCGTGCAAATCTGCATCAAGCACGATCATGCCAGGTCATATAAATGGTCTTTTGCATCACGGTTTTGCACAACGATTCAAGTCAATAGAAGCAGGTGCTTCTGGTGACCAATGAAGTATTCTCAATTAGGGACTCGAACCTGAGCTTGGAAGATGTCTAATAGTGGAGCACTTTGCTATGTTTTATTTTCACGAATAAACTCTCCAACAATTAATAGTCTTCCATCAAAGTGGACCAGCATGCATGAAGGCTCACAAACCGAATGAACGGATGTGACGACTGCAAGATGGCATTCAGGGAGGGATGTCCTGTTTGCTGGTCCATGTCAGTATCTCAAGGTAACCAGGCACTTCTTGGCACATCCTTGGCGACCCAGACATACCAGCCCTCTCTCGCGCCGCTTCCGCCAGACAAAGAGTCGATGTTGCCCTGTAATGCCCAGCCAGGGATTCAGCCAAACAGACACTGAAGGGTCACTCTTCTGTTCTCCTCTCGCACTCTGTTCCATACGGACCAAACCAAATGACAGGAATCCCTCGTATGCAAATACATGGGATGAAATGTCAGATAAAGTACAGGTGCTTAGATCATCCTTTTCCTTCTTCCATCCTGGAAAATAAAAAATTAAAAAAAACTTGCTGCCATTGAAAGAATTACCTCAATGCAGGTAACCAATTAGCACTTACTGAAGGGAGTTGAACATTTCACAAACTCCGGAACTATGTCCAATTACGACACCCAGGCAGAAGCTGTTGCACGGAAGTTGCACTTACGATGTACCTGGAAGAAAACTACACATCCTAAAATGTTTTCAGCTTGACAGGTGTGAATCGCAAGAAATCACTTTTCATGGCAATTTGTTTATAAGCAATTGTCGGTTTTGGAGGAGACGTGAAATAAACTTCACGGAAAAAGAATACTTCTTTACCAACTACATCTATAATATAAGGTGTGTGTGTGTGTGTGTGTGTGTGTGTGTGTGTGTGTGTGTGTGTGTGTGTGTGTGTGTGTAACAAGCACAATATGTCACGTATAACGTGTGTATATATATATATATATATATATATATATATATACAATACGTCACGAATAATGTGTGTACACAAGTGCAACACGCCATGCACATTATGTGTGTTCACAGCAACGTGCTCACAAATCACAATCATGCACGTGATGTGCAAACCACAACCAATGCACACACGTGCGCATGCGCCGCCATCACCACCACCACCCACGAGCCCCAAGGCGGAATGGAGCCTACCCCAATCATGAATCATCCATCTTCACCACATCAACGAACCATGAATCAATGGACCAAGTCGTCTCTTATCCATGCTGCCACCAACGGAGCCCGCCCCAATACAATCATAAATCATTCAGCTTAAACACAGCGAGGAACCACGACTCATGGACCAAGCTGTCTCCCCATCTCGAAGCATCCAGCTTCAACCCAGCAAGGAACCATGAATGATGGACCAAGCTGTCTCCCGATCTGTGCTGCACCAAGAGCCCTCCCTGGCCTCAAAGCCGTGTGTGTGTGTGTGTGTGTGTGTGTTGTGTGTGTGTGTGTGTGTGTGTGTGTGTGTGTGACATTTTTCTCAGATGGCTGAACAGATATTTGCCAAATTTCAGAGGTTCATCAGTGAGTGCCAGGGAGTGTTTTACGCAAAAAAGTTTTTGAAAATTAAGAAAAAAAACAAAAGGGGTTCGTGGTTTTTTTTGCAATTTTTTCTTAAATTGCTCCACAGTGCTGAATCCTTTGGAGCTATGTGAGAGGTAATAATAAATAACCATGGCCCTATTGCTTAGTGGGTGAAGGCAAGTGTTTCAGCCCCCACACAAAAATTGACCAAGCAACACTGGGTAACACCAGGTACTCCTGCAAGTTTTTATTACCCTCGCCGAAGGAGAGGGTCTTTGTTTGGGTCGTCCTTTGTTTGTTGGTTTGTCCACACAGAACTTTAGTGTTTTTCTCCACAACCGCTTGTGGCATTGAGACAAATTTTTCACCAAGGTGAGACTTACTCATGTAGAATGTTTCATATGATAATTCTGACGTCATAGGTCACATGGTGTGAAAGCCATGTTGGTATTAAAGGAAAAACTTGGACCTCTGTATCTCTGAAACTGCACCAAGGAAAAAATTGAAACTTGGCACATAGCAAGTACTCATGGGGAATGGGTGTGATTTTTTATATGATGTTCATAGGTGCCTTCACTATGACATCATAATGAGCAATGATTAGAACGCACATGTGATCAGAATGAACATTTTTGAGGCATACAGGATAAATGTCCACGAAATTTTTTAAAAATGATGTCATCGTCAAGTGATTCGGCTGCCATATTGTTGAAAAAACAAACAAAAAAAAACCTTCAAAAATCTTCTCTGAAGTGGCTCCACAGATCGAGGCGAAACTTTACACGTATGACCACCTATCCATCAGGAACAAAAGGTTCACACACTATGACATCATAGGACACATGGTTTGACAGCCCTATTGGGTTTACCCTAAAACCTATAAAAAATACACTAAAAAGAAGTCCAGCCATATTGGATTGAAGAAAAATATTAAATAATGTTTTCTCTGTAACCGCTTCATCATCGAAGTGAAACTTCACAATTATGATCTAGTAGTGATGGGGAACACGTTTTAAATTTCATCAAGATTGGACACATGGTCTGGCAGCCAGATTTATTTATTTTTTTGATCTGGGTTCCTTTTTTAAGGCTCACTTTGGCTGTGCCTGGGTGAGTTTGAGGGTAGAGTAGCAGCTGAAATGCAAATCCTATCCAGGTTCCTCCTGATGACTTCATCTTTGCTTTTTGTTTGTTTTGGGTTCCTTCTGATGACTCCAATGCAGGAATGTTCTTATTTGGTCTTCCATTTGATTTGAGTTGAATTTATTTTAATCCCATTCTAAATTCAATTGAATAATAATTAAAACGTCATGGGTCAGGGTCAGGTGTCTCAATGCATCAAAGCGGGACGTTTTGGTATCCGGTCATCACTGCCAGCAGTTATAATGTGGCAGTTCCAATTATGTCTCTTATTAATTACGTAACACACCAATATACAAACACACACAAAACAAGTCTTGGCAAGGGTATGCAATCTCATAATACTCTTTTTTCTTATTTATGCTATAAAAGGAACCGTACGTCTGTCCATGCATGCGAGTTCCAGACATCTATACCTTTATACCCCTTGACACCCTGAAGACCCCCCCCCCCCCAAGACCCTTATGACCATTGGGGCTACATTTCCTTTTGGAGTTTAGACACATTTCAGACCCATAAGACCCTTAACACCCTTTAGATCCTAAGACACTCAAGGCGCTTGAGACCTTTAAGATCCTTGAGACCCCCAACAATCTGTAAGACCCTAAGACCCCGTACATCTGATAGACCCCATTAGAACCCTTCGACAACCCTAAGACCTTCTGTTTGAGGGCCTTCTGCAGTAACACTTGAGGGTTACCAGTCATAATCAAAAGGCCCCCCATTGGTAACATCTCAGGAGCAAGCTAAGGGGCACATAATATAATTAATTCATTTTTTTTTTCCTTTCATGTTTTTCAGGTTCTGCTCATTTTTGGTTGGTAACATCGAAAAAGTCCCACGTGGAAAAGAGAAAATTCCCACATGGAAAAGAGAAATTTTTCCACGTGGATAAAGAGAAATTTCCACGTGGAAAAGGAGAATTTCCCACGTGGAAAAGAAGAAAAGGTCCCACGTGGAAAGAGAAAGGTCCCACGTGGAAAAGAGAAAGGTCCCACGTGGAAAGAGAAAGGTCCCACGTGGAAAGAGAAAGGTCCCACGGTGGAAAAGAGAAAGGTCCCACGTGGAAAAGAGAAAGTCCCACGTGGAAAAGAGAAAGAGGGTCCCACGTGGAAAAGAGAAGGTCCCACGTGGAAAGAGGACTGGTGTAATCAGCGGAGCCGAGTATGGATGCACGGGGAAGGGGAGTCTTGGCTTCTGTTACTGGTAAGGTTGTCTCCTACGTAAGGAGTCTGTTGCTCAGTGTCAGTACAGACGGAGTGGTTAAGAGAACGCTGAGGCCTGGGCCTACGCATGGACGGCCGCTGAGTGTTAGTCCGGAGATTACCTCCGTACTGGTGCGTTCTCGAGAGAGGTTAGAGAAAACATTGTTAGGCCATTAGTTGATGATTGCCGGTGCTAGATCGGCTCAACCTGTGGAGAACTGTCCGTGCAGTTGAAGGCACACGGACGCTGAATAGATAGAGCGAGCCCGGTAAGCCACAGGCCTACGGGAAGGGAGGGTGCACAGTCCTTCTAGCTGCGGTGAGACAAAGTGAAAGAAACATGTAACAACGCTGATTGCCTCCTTTATGGACGCACCCTTTCTGAGTCCGAACAGGTGCTGATTGGTTTCGAGGTATTAGGGAGACCAGCGGGGGAAATTGGACATGCGACGTGCTCTGGCTAAAATAGGGCGGGAGAGCCTTAAAGAAGCCACCGGCAGATGACCGCTGAGGTGCGTCGATATGGCTAGTACTAAAGACAGATGGAGGAACGGTATTGACCTAGATGCCGCAGTACAATCCGCACCTTTGTGAACGCGTTACATTGGAAGGGGGTACGTCCTAACTTCGCAGGCACTGGCTGGACGTGTAGTTGCTGTCACAGTCCGCCGGCGTGTTAATTTTAGAGTCCGGAAGGTGGTAGGATCTAGGGGAGGCGATTGAGACAGCGCTCGGACGACCAGGATGTTGGCTCGAAGGGACTCGCAGGTCCGCTGGTGGATATGTTCGGCCTGTGTCACAGACTCAAGAGAGGAGTTATCGGTACAGGGCGAAGTTTTATACTGCACACGCGCGGCCCCAGCCCCGTAGGGGGAAGCTAGACTAATAGACAGACGCGGGCGGTCCGTACAAGTCACGTGAGGTTCGTGGTCCCGAGGCAGAGGCCCTTGCCGGGTATTGGGGAGGAGTGTCACCAGGGATCTGTGTGAGTCCTTGTCATAGACTCTAGTTTGACGATGGATCGCTTCAAAGTGTCATGGACGCCAAGAGAAGATCGCTGAGCGCTAGTCGACTTTTCCGCCCTAGTCGACCTATACGTGAAAACTTGCTAGTATTCAATGGCGAAGTCCTAGAAAATCAGGAAGCAAGGCCAGGTCTAAGTTCCCGGCGCTTCAATTGTAGGGTAAGTCAGGGAGATGAGAACAGTCGCGCCAACATATCAAGGTTGTGGATTTTGAAAGCGACACAGTCTGACATGCCCATACATCTGTTCATAAGGAGCGCAACGGAGATTGATAGGCGAAGGTATAAGTGATAGGTTATTGAGTGACGGCCAAATCAGGTGTGGGCGCTGGACATTGCCCTAATAACGTTCCGGAAGCAGCGACCCGAATATGGACTGTGCCTTACGTACCATGGGCGTACTGTATTGAGATCGCGATGGCGGACGGGGAGCGCTAACTACCCGAACTTCGACGGAGGGTTTAGAGGGCTGGGTTGGTGGGCAGGGCTGGAGAGGCGGTGTGTGCAGACTGTTGTTCGATGTCGTGCGTGAGTCGTGTACTGGATAGCCGACACGGGCTGCACTCCACTGGCGTAACGTGGGGTGTACTTTCTGCACCACCATTCGAGACCGTTTGGGTTGGTGTTGGCATCTC
>CM068957.1:12043037-12055152 GCA_035128595.1 Eptatretus atami
GCCAACATCGAAAATGTTTCAGTCTCCCACGTGGATAGCGAAAATGCGAGAGAAGAGACGCAGTGAAAAATTCACATGGAAAATTCTAAGGGATAAGAAATTCCCACGTGTAAAGTAGAAAATTCATAATTCTTTTCCCCGTGGAAAAGAGAAATTTCCCACGTGAAGAAAAGAGAAACGGTCCCACGTGGAAAAAGAAAGGCACAGTGAAAAGAAAAGAGCACGATGAAAATAAGCAGAATAGTTCCCACGTGGAAAATGAAAAGGACGTGGAAAGAACAAGTAAGGCTCCCACTGTTGCAATGAAAGAGAAAGCTGTCGAGTCGGTAAGAGTCCCACGTGGAAAAGAGAAAGGTGCCGCACTATCCCAGTGGAAAGAGAAAGGGAAGAAATCCCACGTGGAAAGAAGAAAGGTCTCCCAACCTGTGGAAAACAGATATGAAGAAAGGGTCCCACGTGAGAAAATAGAGAATGTTCCCAACGTGGAAAAAGAGAAATGGTCCACTTGATCACGTGGAAAAGGGGTCCGTGGAAAGAGAAAGCTCCCACGTGTGAAAAAGTGAAAGGTCACCGTAATGTGGAAACAAGAAATTTGCCTGTGGAAAATGAGACAATGGTGTCCCCGTGGAAATAAGAGAAAGAGTTCACGTGGAGAAAAGAGAATGGTCTCGCAATGTGGAAAGAGAAAGTCTTCCCCAACGTGGAAAGAGAAGTCCCAACGGGGAAAAAGACGAAGTGGCCCACTGTGTGGAAAAGAGAAAGGTCTATTCTGGAAAACAGAAATCCCCTTCTGGCAATATGTATTGAATGAGAAAAGTTGGCTCCCCTCACTGTGGGAAAAGAGAAAATTGGTTCCCACGTGGCTCTTGAGGAGAAAGAGAAATTGTGCTCTGTTTACGAATACAAGGTTCCCACGTTGGGAGGGAAAAAAGAAAAAAAGAGAAATTCTTTGGGATGAAAAAAAGAGAATTCTCCACGTGAAAGGGGGAAAGGGGAAATAGTAGAAACTGTAAGGTCTCACGTGAAAATGGAGAAGAACGGTCCGGTCCAGGTGATTCGTTTGGAAAACAAAGAAGTAGAATACTCCAACTGGCTCACCGTTGGATAAAAGGAGGAAGGAAAGAAAAGTTAGAAATAGAAAGAAGTCCACACTGTGAAAAACAGAGAAGAAGGGTTCCCACGTGGATAAAGAGAGAGAGATAAGGTTCATGTGAGTATATGTGTGTTTCTCCCACGTGGAAGGAAGGAAAAAGAAAAAAAAAAAAAAAAAAGGAGGAGGGAAAATTAATGAAAAAAGAAAAAAAAATGAAGAAACTTTGGAGCGGTTGTCCCAAGTGGAAAACGGAGGAAAAAACTGACTTAGGACACCCACGTTGGAGGAGGTGCGGCGGCAATACGCGGAAATGTTTCCCTTCCCACGTCGGAAAAAGAGAGATAAGGTACCCACTGGAGGGAAAAAAAAGATGAAGGAAAACAGTCCTCCCACGTTGTGTGGGGGAAAAAATGGAACAAGGTCCACTGCGAGAAAAGAAATAGAAAATCTCCTCTCCCAACGTGAAAGAGTGAGAAAGGTCCCAAGTGAAAGAGAAAGACGCACGTGGATGAAAACAGAGAAGGGTTCCACTGGAAAAGAGGAAAGTGATCCTCACCGTGGCGAAAAAACAAGAAAGTAGGGTCCACCACGTGGAAAAGGGGAGCAGAACAGGAGAAGAAAGGTGTCCCACGTGTTTGAATCATAAGGAAAAGCTCTTGGGTTCCCAGGGAAAGGAAAATGAAAAGAAGAAATGGCACCACGTGAAAAGTCGGAGGGAAAGAGGGAAAGGTCCCCACGTGGAAAAGAGAAGTCCCTACGTGGAAAAAGAGAAAGGTCCCACGTGGAAGTAGAAAAGAGAACTCTCCCACGTGGGAAAAAGCAAAAAAACGTGGTCCCACGTGTTGGAAGGGGGAAAATAATGAGAAGCCGTCTCTCCCACGTGGGAAAAGAGAAAAGAGTCCTCCCACGTGGTGGGAAAAAGGAAAAAGAGAAGAGGAAACTAGGTCGCACAGTGGTGGGATAAAAAAGAGCTGGAAGGAAAGAAAGGTCCTACGTTGGGAATAGAGGGATAAGGTCCCACGTGAAAGAAGGAAATTTGTCCCAGTGGTTGGGTGGAAAAGAGGGAAGAAGATAATCGAGTCCTCTCCACGAAGAGAGGGGGGAATAAGAAAAAAGAGAAAGTCCACGTGTAGTCGAAAAGAAAATGGACCAAGCTGGGAAAAGAGAAAGGCCCACGTGGGAGGGAGTAACAACAGATAGAAACGGTCCGCAACGTGGGGAAAAGAGACAAGTCCCACGTGGAAAAAAAGGAATAAGAGAAATGTCCCACGTGGACAAAGGAGAAAGTCCACGTGAAAACGAGGACAAGGCCCCCACTGGATAAAAAGAGAAATGTCCACGTGAAATGGAGAAGTCCCACTGGTAAAAGAGAAAAGTCCCTACGTGGAAAGAAGAAATTCCCACGTGGAACAAGAGGAAGTCGTCCCACGTGGAAAAGAGAAAGGTCCCACGTGGAAAAGAGAAAGGTCCCAAGTGGAAAAGAGAAAGGACCCACGTGGAAAACAGAAAGGTCCCACGTGGAAAAGAGAAAGGTCCCACGTGGAAAAGAGAAAGGTCCCACGTGGAAAAGAGGATAAAGTTAAGGGTCCTCCCACGTGGAAAAGAGAAAGGTCCCACGTGGAAAAGAGAAAGGTCCCACGTGGAAAAGAGAAGGTCCCACGTGGAAAAGAGAAAGTCCCACGTGGAAAAGATAAAGTCCCACGTGGTACAGAGATAAACCATGCTTGGCAAAGATAAAACGGTGTCTTTTTCTTGGTATCATGATAATTTCTCCCCATTATAATGAAATGGGATTTTTTTGTGATTTTATTATTGCCAAACCTCTGAAAATTTTCAAGATATCAGATTGGAACTTACACAGCTTATTTGTACGTATTTGTAGTATATAATACGTAAAGCTCATTCAAACCACACACTGACATATTAATGTTCAGTACCTTCCGGGTGATGAAGAAAGCTGAAATTTCACATGCCGAAAGATGTGGAAGCCGGTACACCAGTAAAAATCGCAGAACCGTTGGAAAGCATCTGCAAATAAAAATATAAATAAATGGAAAAAAATAAATGCAGGTAAGTGATCCGAGACAAAGGGGAAGCACGATAATTTTGTGTGCTGACGGATATCGAAGCCGATACACCAGGAAAAATCACAGAACCATTGGAAAGCGTTCGTAAATGAAAATAAAAAAATGAAAATTTTTTTTGCAGTCGAGCGACCCAAGACAATGGGGAAGCACGGATTGTTATTGCTAACAATGTGTAAGCATACCCCACTATTATGTGTATAAAATCTGGTTAAAATTAGTCAAAAGTCAAGGTCAATGTGATCCAAAACGTGTAAAACACCTATTAGGCCACAATTAGAAAATGTATCAACCAAATTTGTTATGCACAACTTTCCATCATGTAAACAACCTGTTAAGTCAAATTTTCCAAATTACCAAATTGCTGTTTCCATGGCAACTATTGTTTATTTGGATTTTGCAAGTATCGTTCGATGCACATCTATTACATTATTCACCAAAGATAGTATTTCTTCTGACCGGACCGCCATTGTCTATAAGGTGAACATATTCCACTTGTCATGGTCCACATCATCACTTTACGTTGAATTCCCATTTCTAACAATACACAATCCAAAAAATTACTCATATGAGGTGAGACATCTACGAACCCGTCAGAGACGGCTACCCTGCTGGTGCTCTATAAACACGAGACCTATTTATCATTATATCAATCATTATACTTGGGACTTACATTTGTTTTTACATCAGAGAAAAATAGCACATGAAGAAATGGAACTTCTATAATTACCCTCGCCGTTTGTCTGTCTGTCTGTCTGTTTGTCTGTTTGTATGTTCGTCTGTTTGTCCGCAAAGAATGTGTGTATGGTTTTCCTCTGCAACCACTTGTCAGATTAACAAAAATTTTCACCAGAGGAGCGACTACTCATGTAGAATGTTATCTTGCCAGGAAGAAAGCATGGTTTTTAAATGCTCACTCCCTAGATCAAATAGTGTGTGTGTGTGTGTGTGTGTGTGTCTACATATGCAGGTTTCAGAATGTGGAATGAAGCCCTCGAAGTGCAGGCTGAAAGTGTCCACATTCATTTTGGTAAGGGGTCACGAATCACGGACCAAGCTGTGAAGTTTTCTGTTCTCAAAGTTTTGTCCCGAGGGCTCTCTTCAGGATCGTCACTGAGCCCCCACTTCCAACTGTAGTTCGTTTGTAATAATATTCCCAGGGATGGTTTTTAATATCTCTGTGAGGTTCTTTTTCATCATTCCTGTTGGTCCAGCTATCACTGGGACAACTTTGGCATTCTTCAGCTTCCAGGATCTCTTCACTTCATTCTTGAAGTCTTGGTGTTTGGTCATTTTCTTGATTTCTGCATCGTTTAGTCCAACATCTCTGGTATTAGCACCTCAATAAGCAATGCCTTCTTCTCTTTTTTGTACCCAAGTATGATATCTGGTCACAATGTTTTGTTTTCAATGTTCACGCCTGATGGGATCATAAGGTCGTACGTGAGCGGTACTTCAATGTTTTCAGTGATTGATTTTGGTTCATTTTCCCACAAATTTTCAGGAACTGGGATATCAAAGTTTTTGCAGATGTACCAGCGGATTACTTTACAAACTCTGTTGTGTCGTCGTGTGTACAGCTGTTCTGACATGAATTTTGTTTTTTTTTTGTGTTTGGTTATTAAGGCATAACATATCTCTTTACTAACCCCACCTCCACCCCTCACATTTCTATCTCTCCCCCCCCCCCCGCACCCCCTTCACTCTCTCGCTCTCTCTCTCTCTCTCTCTCTCTGTCTCTGTCCTCTCAACCCCCTCCTTGCACCCACACCCTCTGTCGTGTATAGCAACATTTGTGAGGCGTTGCTCCCCCCCCCCGCCACCCTTCCTCACTCTGTCCCTCTTTCTAGCTTCCTTCTTTGCCTCCCCTCCCTCCAGTCCCTCTCTCTCCCTCCCTCAGTCCTCTTCTCTCCCCTCCCTCAGTCCTCTCTTTCCCCTCCCTCAGTCATCTCTCTAACCTTCCTGCACCATACCATATAAATAACTCAAAAGTGAGAAGACTGTTAGTTCTATTAATAAACACCATAAATTACCATTTATTTACTGGATTCAAAAAATGCACAAAAGCCCTTGTAAGATGAGGTTCATCATCGCAAGCAGAGAATGCAGTTTGAAACCAGTATCAGGTAGTATTGCAGGGGCGATGAAACCAATTTATAAATGCTTGGAAAGGCGAGGTTTTATTCGGGTATTAAAAAATTCCGGACCATTGATAATTCCAAACCTGTAATCCACAGTATCCACAACAATAATAACAAGGGTAAGGCTAAATGTTTACCAACTTGTGATTTTTCTACATAATTAAACAAACATTCCACATGACAAACTCATAACCGCATTGGACGGAGCGGTAGATAAAGCATTTGCAGGAGGTAATAGAGTATACATTAAAGTTTATCATATAATAATAATAATAAAAAAGAGCAAACTGGTCTATAAAGGAAAATAAATATTCATGTAGTTAAAAAAATAATAATAATAATAATAATAATAATAAAACTTAAAGAAAGAAAACAAATCGATAGCAGTAATAAGAAATTTCACACCAAATTATTTGATAAACGAGATGCCTTTCCATTCTACATTGTACGAATGCCTTTCTTAAACAGAAATATTCCTAAACTATTCTATGATACAGTTGCAGGCGAAACTAGCAGGGCACTCGGTAGAGCACATACCTCCACCACGCAATGCCTGATCCACGAGAACATATCGGGCTGAATACATTTTGAAATATCATGATATATTATCGTTTTTTGGCCCTTTCTCTAAATGGTTAAGAATCACTTAAAAAAATTAAATAACTCTAGTATTCAGATCCGGATTCGTTCTTACCACACACCCAACGTGTCCACCAAGTTTCATCCGAATCCGTCCACAACTTTTTGAGATATTATGCTATATATCATGTTTGGCACTATCTCTCAATGGTGAAGAATCACTTTAAAAATTCTCGTAGTCGGATCCGGATCTTCCGAAAATCTAATCAGTTCGTCCTTGTCACACACCCAACCTGTCCACAAACAAACAAACAAACAGACAGAGAGAGAGGTGAAAACACAACCTCCTTCACCTTCGGTGGCAGAGGTAAAAATATAAATGGAAATTAAATGGAAACCATTTAAACCCATTTCAGCGATTGCTCGTAGACAAGAAAGCAGGTAAAAAAAATCGTTCATAAACAATTTGAGTATTTGAACAACAGTTTGATCCAGAGGTGAGTGGGATGGTCGTGTTTGTTGGTGGACGTGTTATATTTAAGGTAAGATGCGCATGATTTAATGTATCATCATATAATAGAATGTGTGATGGGAATTGCAATGATGTGATGATACATTAAATCCTCTGGCAAGTAAAGTCTGTTTCGTGATGTTGCATTGATGGGTTGACCGACTGCCTGAAAGGATCGAAACCTCGAGGAATAACTGTGTCCAACTGATGATCCCCGAGGTCGGAAAATCGTTCATTTGCTTACAGGTGAAGGTTCTTGCTTTAGGTAAGGGAGCTACGTTTTGAGGCTAACGTGTGTGTGTGTGTGTGTGTGTGTGTGTGTGTGTGTGTGTGTGTGTGTGTGTGTGTGTGTGTGTGTGTTTGTGTGTGTGTGACGTTTGATATATCCACTGCTGCACTTGGTTGCATGGACAGGAAATGATAGGAACTTTAGATAAAACTCATACCAAATTGAAATGGACAGGACACACAAAGACATATTTCTCATATGTCCTACATTTCCGTGAGTCAAATTTGCATCCAGAAACCCAACAATTACTGTTAATCATTTTGAAATTGCCATTCTTTCGTTTAAATGCTGAAAATAATGTTCAAAAGAGGATTTGAATAACAGATTTCACGCTATCAACGGCAGGTTAAAGGTGCCCGGCGAACAGAACCAAGTCACCGTAAACACACCTGTGTGAAAGGCCTCGTTAGCATTCACACATCATTTTGAAAGTCCCTTATTGTCACTTTTGAGCAAAAAAATTTTTTGTGTTAATGTTGTCAATGTTAACATTAATTGGTCATTCAAACCCTTGGAGATTTGTTAAACGTTTAACGACCTTTATGTGCTTGAAATTTACACTCATGATGTCGAGTCGAGCGACCAGGAAAAGAAAGTCAAATTGGGAGGGAGAAGCTGTTCAGCAGAATATACGTGTTGCTGCCCTCTGGCGTTTTGATAACACTTTCACTTTGTCTTGAAGACGAACAAAAAATGGTTTTCTACAAATGTGATTGCATTCTACAGGGTTGTCTGAAAGTCGCTTTATGCTTCACCAGTGAAGCATTCGTTCTTAAAATCTTAATATACAGGTTTATTCTGCACTACTTAGAATAATCAATCAGCCATTGTATCTGTATGCACTCCATCATACAGATACAATGACTCATTATTATTGTAAGTATTGCACAATAAAACCTGGATATATTATACTGAGAGGCAATGAAAATGCACACACCAAATTATAATTGACATTTATTTAATAGCATGTAAAAGAAAGATCAATGTATGCAATCACAAGAGATTTGTCAGGCACAGTCCTACAGAATCTGCACAGAGATGGGAAAATCATGAAGTGCACGTGACGTCACAAAATCATCAAATGGTGCAGGGGTCTGTAAAGCCAACATTGAGTGTGACGACCTTTGGTGGCGATGCACGCATGAAGTCGATGGGACATGGATAAACACAGGCGGTGGATCTGAGCTTATGATATTGATGTCCAATGGAATTGTAAGGTTGCAGTAAGCTCTGCAACATTGCACGGAGGATTCATTTGATGATTGCTCCCCAACCCACAACACCGCCAACTCCAAAACGGTCTCTCTCTCAATAATGTAGCCCTCAGGGAAACGATGTCCTTGTCGACAGTGCACACGAAGACATCCATCTGGAAAACTGACGCTGAACCTCAATTCATTGGAAAAGATGACGCTTGCCCACCGTCTCCCACCCAGGTTACCACCAGCTGCTGTCCATCATTGTCGTGCAAGTTGGTGTTGATGTGTCAAGATTTGTCACTGATGAGTCGTCCCCTTGTTCCAATGGTGGGTGGTTCTGCCCTTTCTCATGCTGTCCTGAAGCGGTTGCAGAGGTGATCGACGACGATGTATTGATTTTACCTTGCTGACCTCACACATTCTTCACGAGGACTAGGATGGTCACTGACGATTCCTGTGGCTCTTGATCAGATCTGCAGCCAAGAAACTGTTGACTGGTGGAAATGAAAGTGTCGAGCAACTCTTTCTTGACCGATTTCACGATTCAGCATACCAATGGCTTGGTTCCTCTGATCATTCGTTCGACATGGCATTTCAATTGACGGTCTCACAACCAAGGCAACCTGTGCTTTTATAGGGCATGAATACGCATGTTGCACACGCAGCATGGTTTTTAAGCGCTGCTCATCATTTCAAAGATTTGCCATATGGTTGCATTCAGACTCAAACGTCCAGCCACAAAAAACAAACCGGACTCAAACACAATGAAACACCCAAATTCCACACAATTATTTTTATTATTAGGGAACACAATTATTTCATAGTATTTTGATCCTTTTTCACATGCTCTGAAATAAATGCCAATTTTAATTTGGTATGCGTTTTCATCACCTCTCAGGATACATATTAAAAGAGTTTAATAACGAATGGTTCAAGGAGGGGGCGTAAAGCTACTTCCAGGCCGTCCTATAGAATGAAGCACTAGTGTCAATCTGCATCGGCGGACAGGTAGAACAAATGGATGAAATCAACAGCACAAAATCAACTGAAACGTCTGCAGATTCCCCTTGCTTCCAACAGTTTCAGTTTTTTTATTTATTTTTGCTAATCAAACACAAAATTTATTTGAAAAGTGGACGAACCTGGATAAAAGAATGGCTTGTAAAAGTTCTAATATACTACATTTTCCAAGATTTACCATATGCTGCAGATCAACTTCCTGTAGCTTCATCCATCCCGTATAATAATGTGCTTATCACTTGCGAAAATCAAAGATTTTTCAAGTATATTGGTTGGTCATGTGCATTATTCTGTCTGTCTGTTTGTTTGTATGTCAATGGCCTACAGGTCACAATTTTAAACCAATCTTCACCACGTGGTAGAGTTCGTCATAAGCATGAAGCCTATTGTTCTTGACGTGAAAAGGTCAAAAGGTCATCAGAGCCCAAAGGGCAACAACTTTGTCAAATTTCTAAAATCGTCAATTTTTATCCGATTGACTCGAAATTTGAACAGGATTTGCATATCAGGTCACTGAATTCAACCATTGCATATTTGGTCAATGAGTTCAACCACCAATTCTTTGAGGTCAACATAGGTCACAGGTCAACAACTTAGGCAGTATTTCTAAAATCTTCAATTTTCATCCTATCGACTTGAAATTTGAAAAGGATTTATGCTTCAGGTCACTGAATTCAATCACCAATTATTTTTGAGGTCAACATAGACAAAAAGGTCAATAAAATAAGTCCTGGCGAGGGTCTGCAATCTCCGATTGCTCTTTTTCTTGTTCTGTTTGTTTCTCTGTCTGTCTATCCAACAATTTTCTCTTAAAATACTTGATCAGGGATCATAAAACTCATTTCATTGTGAAGGTCTTTGTTCGAGGAGTACCGACTAAAGGTAAACATCTTCGGTGAAATTTCTAAAATCCTCAATTTTCATCCCATTGTCTTGAAATTTGAAGAGGATTTGCATATCAGGTCACTGAATTCAATGAAGTATTTTTGAGGTCAACATCGGCTAAAAGGTCAACAACTTAAGCAGTATTTCTAAAATCTTCAATTTTCATCCAATTGACTTGAAATTTGAAGAGGATTTGAATATTTGTTCATTGAATTCAACTACTTATTATTTTTTTTAGGTTAAATTTGTTTTATGGATTTCGCAAGCATCGTGCTATGCATGACATCCTTCTTGTTACCCTCGCCGAAGGAGAGGGTATTGCATTTGGGTCTGCTTGTTTTTTGTTTGTTTATGTTTGTCTGTACATAACTTTAGTGCTTCTCTCCACAACTGCTTGTCGGATCGAGACAAAATTTTCACCATTGGAGCAACTACTCATGTAGAATATTTTAGTGATAATTATGATGTCATAGGTCATGTGATGTGGCAGCCTTGTTGGAAAAAACAGAAAAACTTTAGACCATCTCTGAAACCGCACCAAGGAAAAAACTTGAAACTTGGCACATGGCAAGTAAATCTCATGGGGAACAAGTGATTTTTTTAAATGTCAAAGGTGCCTTCGTTATGACGTCATAATTGCATTTGTAGAACGCTAGATCTGATCAGTATGAACATTTTTGAGGGTCATCTATAGGGATAATATGTTCCACAGAAAAAAAATTTGATGACATCATCGGTCACGCGTTTCGGCAGCCATAATGTTTTGTTTTTTTTGAAAAAGTTTTAAAATCTTCTTTTCTAAAGTGGCTGAACAGATTCAGGTGAAATTTTACACATATGACCATCTATCCATGAGGAACAAAATGTTCACACATATAATGTCATAGGTCCCATGGTTTTGCAGCCATATTGGATTTACCCAAAAGCCGATAAAAATCTTCTCCAGAACAGCTGGACAGATCGAGGGGGAACTTCACACAAATATCCCCCAAGCCTTGGGTGTACGTGTTTGTGAAGGAATAATTGATGTCACATGGTTTGGCAGCCATATTGGATTGAAGAAAATATTAAATAATGTTTTCTCTGGATCCGCCTAATCAATCGATGTGAAACTTCACAATTATAATCTAATCGTGATGGGGAATAAATGTTTCAAATTTCAACTTGATCGGATGCAAGGTCTGGCAGCCAGATGATTTAAATTTTTAACTTTTTTTTGTTTTGTTTTTTTGAACAAGGCTCACTTGGTTGTGCCCAGATGGGTTTGAGGGTAGAGGAGTGGCAGCTGAAATGTGAATCCTATCCAGGTTCCTCCTGATGACTTCATCTTTGTTTTTTGCTTGTTTGGGTTTCCTTCTGATTACTCCAATGCAGCACTGTACCTATTTGGTCTTCCATTTGATTTGAATTGAATGCATTTAATCCCATTCTGAATTCAATTGAATAATAATAAATAAATGTCATGGGTCAGGGCAAGGTGTCCGATCAAAGCGGGGTTGCATTAAAGTGGGACATCTTGGTACCCGGTCATCACTGGCAGCAGTTATAAAGTGGCAGTTCTAATTATGGCTCTTGTTAATTACGTAACACACCAGTACACAAAACAAGTCCTGGCGAGGGTCTGCAATCTCTGATTGCTCTTTTTCTTGTTCTGTTTATTTCTCTGTCTGTCTATCCAACTGTTTTCTCTTAAAATACTTGATCAGGGACCATAAAACTCATTTCATTGTGAAGGTCTTTGTTCGAGGAGTTCCGGATGTGTATTGTTTTTCCAATTATGAATGACCCGATATATTTTTGGCTTACTTAACCGCTATTTTTACTGAAGAATCGTGAGATGAAGTAATGTTGTGAGATTGAGAATTAAAAATTGGGTTTTTAAAATTTCATTTTAACATTATTTTTAAACAGAACAGGAACGTTGTTAACAACAGGAAGAAGGGAGGAAAAGAGATTGTGAATTTAACGTTCTGTTGTTATATATTTTTAATATTGTTGTTAATGAACGGCAGCAGCAACAACGCAGGAACAATGCAGGCATGGTTTAATCGTTTAAGCATTCACCTTAGTGCTCTTGTCATTTAAGACTATCATTTGTGCTTCATTAGATTCACATATTTAATGCAAATGTGAAAGGAATGTGATGAACCCTTATTGAATTGAATTTCCAGTGAATGAAAGATTTCCATTTCTCACGTGGACAATAAAAGAGAATGAATTGCAATGAAATGAAGGGCCAAATGGTCTCCTGCGCCAAGGTTCCTTGTTTATCTTTGTGTAATGTTAATAATGTGAAGAAAGTGGGAGGGGAGCA
>CM068957.1:12055177-12070558 GCA_035128595.1 Eptatretus atami
AAAAAAGAGAAGAGATGTGTGTGTGGTGTGTGTGTGTGTGTCTACTATATGCTAGGTTTTAGAATGTGGAATGAAGCCCTCGAGTGCAGCTGAAAGTGTCCGCACATTCATTTTGGTAAGGGTCAACGAATCACGACCAAGCTGTGAGAGTTTTTCTGTTCCTCAAAGTTTGTCCCGGAGGCTCTCTTCCCAGGAATCGTCACGAGCCCCCACTTCCAACTGTAGTTCTTGTAATAATAATTCCCAGGGATGGTTTTTAATATCTCTGTGAGGTTCTTTTTCATCATTCCTGGTTGGTTCCCAGGCTATCACGGAGAACATTTGGCATTCTTCAGCTCCAGATCCTTCACTTCATTCTTGAAGTCTTGGTTTGGTCAATTTTCTGATTTCTGCCATTCGTTTAGTCCAACATCTCGGTATTAGCACCTCAATAAGCAATTGCCTTCTTCTTACTTTTGTGTACTCCAAGTATGATATCTGGTCACAAATGTTTTGTTTTCATGTTCACCCTGATGGAGAATCATAAAGTCAGTAACCGTTGAGCGGTATTCAATGTTTTCAGTGATTGATCTTTGGTTCATTTGCCCACAAAATTTTCAGGGGAACTGGGATATCGAAAGTTTTTTGCAGATGTACCAGCGGATCTTTACAACTCTGTTGTGTCGTCGTGTGTACAGCTTGTTCTGAGCATGAATTTTGTTTTTTTTTTTGTGTTTGGTTATTAAGCAAACATATTCTCTTTACTACCCCACCTCCACCCCTCACATTTTCTGATCTCTCCCCCCCCCCCCCGCACCCCCTTCACTCTCTCGCTCTCTCTCTCTCTCTCTTCTTCTGTCTCTGTCCTCGTCAGCAACCCCTCCCTTGCACCCCACCCTCCTGTCGTGTATAGCAACAAATTTGGTGAGGCGTTGCTCCCGCCCCCCCCCGCCACCTTCCTCACTGCATGTCCCCTCTTTCTAGCTTCCTTTGCTCCCTTCCCTCAGTCCTTCCTCTCCCCTCCCTTCATCCCCCCTCTCTCTCCTCCCCTCCTCTAGTCCTCTTTTCCCCTCCCTCAGTCTCTCTCTAACCTTTCCTGCACCATACCATATAAATAACTCAAAAGTGAAAGACTTTGTTCATTAATAAACACCTATAAAATTACCATTTATTTACTGGATTCAAAAAAATGCAACCAAAAAGTCCTCCTTGTAAGATGAGGTTCATCATCCGCACAGCAGAGAATGCAGTTTTGAAAACGATATCAGGTAGATGCAGGGGCGATGAAACCAATTTATAAATGCTGGAAAGGCGAGGTTTTTATCTCGGGTATTAAAAATTCCGACCCATGATAATTCCAAACCTGTAATCCACAGTGATCCACAACAATAATAACAAGGGTAAGGCTAAATGTTTACCAACTGTGATTTTCTAACATAATTAAACAAACATTCCAACATACAAACTCATAACCGCATGACGGACGTCGATAAAGCATTGCAAGGACGTATAGAGTATACATTTAAAGTATTATCAGTATAATAATTAATAAAAAAGAGCAAACCTGGTCCTATAAGGAAAATAAATTTCACTGTAGTTAATAAAAAATAATAATAATAATAATAATAATAGAAAACTTAAAGAAAAAAACAAATCGATAGGCAGTAATAAGAAGTTTCACACCAAATTATTTGAATAACAAGATCCTTTCCATTCTACATTGTACGAATGCCTTTCTTAAACAGAATATTCCTAAACTATCTATGATACAGTTGCAGGAAAACTAGCAGGGCACTCGGTAAAGCACAACCTCCACTACGCAATGCCTGATCCACGAGAACATATCGGCTGAATACATTTTGAAATATCATGAATATATCGTTTTTTGGCCCTTTCTCTAAATGGTTAAGAATCACTTAAAAAATTAAATAACTCTAGTATTCAGATCCGGATTCGTTCTTACCACACACCCAACGTGTCACCAAGTTTCATCCGAATCCGTCCCACAACTTTTAGAGATATTATGCTATTATTCATGTTTGGCACTATCTCTCAATGGTGAAGAATCACTTTAAAAATTCTCGTAGTCGGATCCGGATCTTCCGAAAATCTAATCAGTCGTCCTTGTCACACACCCAACCTGTCCACAAACAAACAACAACAGACAGAGAGAGAGTAAAACAACAACCTCCTTCACCCTTCGGTGGCAGAGTAAAAATATAAATGGAAATTAAATGAAACCATTTAAACCCATTTCAGCGATTGCTCGTAGACAAGAAAGCAGGTAAAAAAAATCGTTCATAAACAATTTGAGTATTTGAACAACAGTTTGATCCAGAGGTGAGTGGATGTGTCGTGTTTTGTGGTGGACGTGTTATATTTAAGGTAAGATGCGCATGATTTAATGTATCATCATATAATAGAATGTGTGATGGAATTGCAATGATGTGATGATACATTAAATCCTCTGGCAAGTAAAGTCTGTTTCGTGATGTTGCATTGATGGTTGACGCACTGCCTGAAAGGATCGAAACCTCGAGATAACTGTGTCCAACTGATACCCCGAGTCGGAAAATCGTTCATTTGCTTACAGGTGGAAGGTTCTTGCTTTAGGTAAGGACTACGTTTTGAGGCTAACGTGTGTGTGTGTTGTGTGTGTGTGTGTGTGTGGTGGTGTGTGTGTGTGGTGTGTGTGTGGTGTGTGTGTGTGACGTTTGATATATCCACTGCTGCACTTGTTGCATGGACAGAAATGATAGAACTTTAGATAAAACTCATACCAAATTGAAATGGACAGGACACACAAAGACATATTTCTCATATGTCCTACATTTCCGTTGAGTCAAATTTGCATCCAGAAACCCAACAATTACTGTTAATCCATTTTGAAAATTGCCATTCTTTCGTTTAAATCTGAAAATAATGTTCAAAGAGGATTTGAATAACAGATTTCACGCTATCAACGGCAGGTTAAAGGTGCCGGCGAACAGAACCAAGTCACCGTAAACACACCTTGTGTGAAAGGCCTCGTTAGCATTCACACATCATTTTGAAAAGTCCCTTATTGTCACTTTTGAGCAAAAAAATTTTTTGTGTTAATGTTGTCAATGTTAACATTAATTGGTCATTTCAACCCTGGAGATTTGTTAAACGTTTAACGACCTTTATGTGCTTGAAATTTACACTCATGAATGTCGAGTCGAGCGACCAGGAAAGAAAGTCAAATTGGGAAGGAGAAGATGTTCAGCAGAATATACGTGTTGCTGCCCTCTGCGTTTTGATAACACTTTCACTTTGTCTTGAAGACGAACAAAAAATGGTTTTCTACAAATGTGATGCATTCTACAGGGTTGTCTGAAAGTCGCTTATGCTTCACCAGTGAAGCATTCGTTCTTAAAATCTTAATATACAGTTTATTCTGCACTACTTAGAATAATCAATCAGCCATTGTATCTGTATGCACTCCATCATACAGATACAATGACTCATTATTATTGTAAGTATTGCACAAATAAAACCTGGATATATTTACTGAGAGCAATGAAAATGCACACACCAAAATTATAATTGACATTTATTTAATAGCATGTAAAAAGAAAGATCTATGTATGCAATCACAAGGATTTGCAGGCACATCCTAACAGAATGTGCACAGAGATGGGAAAATCATGAAGTGCACGTGACGTCCACAAATCATCAAATGGTGCAGGGTCTGTAAAGCCAACATTGAGTGTGACACCTTTGGTGCGATGCACGCATGAAGTCGATGGGACATGGATAACACAGGCGGTGGATCTGAGCTTATGATATTGATGTCCAATGGAACTTGTAAGGTTTGCAGTAACTCTGCAAACATTGCACGGAGGATTCATTTGATGATTGCTCCCAACCCACAACACCGCCAACTCCAAAACGGTCTCTCTCTCAATAATGTAGCCCTCAGGGAAACGATGTCCTTGTCGACAGTGCACACGAAGACATCCATCTGGAAAAATCTGACGCTGAACCTCAATTCATTGGAAAAGATGACGCTTGCCCACCGTCTCCCACCAGCAGGTTACCACCAGCTGCTGTCCATCATGTCGTGGAAGTTGGTGTTGATGTGTCAAGATTTGTCACTGATGAGTCGTCCCCTTGTTCCAATGGTGGGTGGTTCTGCCCTTTCTCATGCTGTCCTGAACGGTTGCAGAGGTGATCGACGACGATGTATTGATTTTACCTTGCTGACCTCACACATTCTTCACGACTAGGCATGGTCACTGACGATTCCTGTGGCTCTTGATCAGATCTGCCAGCAAGAAACTGTTGACTGGTGGAAAATGAAAGTGTCGAAGCACTTTCTTGACCGATTCACGATTCAGCATACCAATGCTTTGGTTCCTCTGATCATTCGTTCGACATGGCATTTTCAATTGACGTCTCACAACCAAGGCAACCTGTGCTTTTATAGGCATGAATACGCATGTTGCACAGCGCAGCATGGGTTTTTAAGCGCTGCCATCATTTCAAAGATTTGCCATATGGTTGCATTCAGACTCAAACGTCCAGCCACAAACAACAAACCGGACTCAAACACAATGAAACACCCAAATTCCACACAATTATTTTTATTATTAGGGAACACAATTATTTCATAGTATTTTTGATCCCTTTTTCACATGCTCTGAAATAAATGGCCAATTTTAATTTGGTATGCGTTTTCATCACCTCTCAGGATACATATTAAAAAGTTTAATAACGAATGGTTCAAGGGGGCGTTAAAGCTACTTCCAGGCCTCCTAATAGAATGAAGCAACTAGTGTCAATCTGCATACGGCGGACCAGGTAGAACAAATGGGATGAATCAACAGCACAAAATCAACTGAAACGTCTGCAGATTCCCCTTGCTTCCAACAGTTTCAGTTTTTTTTATTTATTGTTTGCTAAAAATGCAAACACAAAATTTAATTTGAAAAGTGGACGAAACTGGATAAAAGAATGGCTTGTAAAAGTTCTAATATACTACATTTTCCAAGATTTACCATTGCTGCAGATCAACTTCCTGTAGCTTCAATCCATCCCGTATAATAATGTGCTTATCACTTGCGAAAATCAAAGATTTTTTCAAGTATATTTGGTTGGTCATGTTGCATTATTCTGTCTGTCTTGTTGTTTGTATGTCAATGGCCTACAGGTCACAATTTTAAACCAATCTTCACCACGTGGTAGAGTTCGTCATAAGCATGAAGCCTATTGTTCTTGACGTGAAAAGGTCCAAAAGGTCATCAGAGCCCAAAGGGCAACAACTTTGTCAAATTTCTAAATGCGTCAATTTTATCCGATTGACTCGAAATTGAACAGGATTTGCATATCAGGTCACTGAATTCAACCATTGCATATTTGGTCAATGAGTTCAACCACCAATAATTTTAGGTCAACATATAGGTCACAGGTCAACAACTTAGGCGTATTTCTAAAATCTTCAATTTTCATCCTATCGACTTGAAATTTGAAAAGGATTATGCTTCAGGTCACTGAATTCAATCACCAATTATTTTTGAGGTCAACATAGACAAAAAGGTCAATAAAATAAGTCCTGGCGAGGGTCTGCAATCTCCGATTGCTCTTTTTCTTGTTCTGTTTGTTTCTCTGTCTGTCATCAACAATTTTTCTCTTAAAATACTTGATCAGGGATCATAAAACTCATTTCATTGTGAAGGTCTTTGTCGAGAAGTACCGACTAAAGGTAAACATCTTCGGTGAAATTCTAAAATCCTCAATTTTTCATCCCATTGTCTTGAAATTTGAAGAGGATTTGCATATCAGGTCACTGAATTCAATGAAGTATTTTTGAGTCAACATCGGCTAAAAGGTCAACAACTTAAGCAGTATTTCTAAAAATGCTTCAATTTTCATCCAATTGACTTGAAATTTGAAGAGGATTTGAATATTTGTTCATTGAATTCAACTACTTATTATTTTTTTAGGTTAAATTTGTTTTATGGATTTCGCAAGATCGTGCTATGCATGACATCCTTCTTGTTACCCTCGCCGAAGGAGATGGGTATTTGCATTTGGGTCTGCTTGTGTTTTTTGATTGTTTATGTTTGTCTGTACATAACTTTAGTCTTCTCTTCCACAAAACTTGCTTGTCGGATCGAGTTTACAAAATTTTCACCATTGGAGCAACTAACTCATGTAGAATTAATTTTAAGTGATATATTATGATGTCACATAGGTCAATGTGATGTGGCAGCCTTGTGGAAAAAACAGAAAAAACTTAGACCATCTCTGTAAACCGCACCAGGGAAAAAATTGAAACTTTGGCAACATGGCAAGTAAATCTATGGGGAACAGTGATTTTTTTTAAAATGTCAAAGGTGCCTTCGTTATGACGTCATAATTGCATTTGTAGAACGCTAGATCTGATCAGTATGAACATTTTGAGGGTCATCTATAGGGATAATATGTTCCACAGAAAAAAATTTGAATGACATCATGGTCACGCGTTTTCGCAGCCATATTTTGTTTTTTTTGAAAAAGTTTTAAAATCTTCTTTTCTAAGTGGCTTGACAGATTCAGTAGTGAAATTTACACATTTGACCATTTAATCCATGAGAACCAAAATGTTCACACATATAATGTCATAGGTCCCATTGGTTTTGCAGCCATATTGGATTTACCCAAATGCCGATAAAAATCTTCTCAGAACAGCTGGACAGATCCGAGGGGAACTTCACACAAACTAATCCCCAAGCCTTGGGTGTACGCTGTTTGTTGAAGGAATAATTGATGTCACCATGGTTTGGCAGCCATATTGGAATTGAGATAATATTAAATAATGTTTTTCTCTGATCCGCCTAATCAAACGATTGTGAAACTTCACAATTATAATCTAATCGTGTGGGGAATAAATGTTAAATTAACTTGATCGGATGCAAGGTCTGGCAGCCAGATGATTTAAATTTTTAAACTTTTTTTTGTTTGTTTTTTGAACAGGCTCACTTGGTTGTGCCCAATGGGTTTGAGGTAAGAGGAGTGGCAGCTGAAATGTGAATCCTATCCAGGTTCCTCCTGATGACTTCATCTTTGTTTTTTGCTTGTTTGGGTTCCTTCTGATTACTCCAATGCAGCACTGTACCTATTGGTCCTTCCATTTGATTTGAATTGAAATGCATTTAATCCCATTCTGAATTCAATTGAATAATAATAATAAATGTCATGGGTCAGGGCCAAGGTGTCCGATCAAGCAGCGGGGTTGCATTAAAGTGAGGACATCTTGGGTACCCGGTCATCACTGGCAGCAGTTATAAGTGCAGTTCTAATTGGCTCTTGTTAATTACGTAACACACCAGTACACAAAACAAGTCCTGGCGAGGGTCTGCAATCTCTGATTGCCTCTTTTTCTTGTTCTGTTTTTATTTCTCTGTCTGTCTATCAACTGTTTTTCTTTAAAATACTTGATCAGGGCCATAAAACTCATTTCATTGTGAAGGTCTTTGTTCGAGGAGTTCCGGATGTGTTTTGTTTTTCCCAATTATGAATGACCCGATATATTTTTGGCTTACTTAACCGCTATTTTTACTGAAGAATCGTGAGATGAAGTAATGTTGTGAGTTGAGAATTAAAAATTGGGTTTTTAAATTTCATTTTAACATTATTTTTAAAACAGAACAGGAACGTTGTTAACAACAGGAAGAAGGGAGGAAAAGAGATTGTGAATTTAAGTTCTGTTGTTATATATTTTTAATATTGTTGTTAATGAACGGCAGCAGCAACAACGCAGGAACAATGCAGGCATGGTTTAATCGTTTAAGCATTCACCTTAGTGCTCTTGTCATTTAAGACTATCATTTGTGCTTCATTAGATTCACATATTTAATGCAAATGTGAAAGAATGTGATGAACCCTTATTGAATTGAATTTCCAGTGAATGAAAGATTTCCATTTCTCACGTGGACAATAAAAGAGAATGAATTGCAATGAAATGAAGGGCCAAATGGTCTCCTGCGCCAAGGTTCCTTGTTTATCTTTGTGTAATGTTAATAATGTGAAGAAAGTGGGAGGGGAGCAGAATTCGGAGGGGGGTTGAGATGCTGGGGGGGGGGGGCTGATGACAGGTTTGGAGAGGGAGTTGAGACTTCAAGAAGAAAAGGAGATGGGAGAACAGATCTTGGGTGGGGGGGGGGGGAAGGGCGGGGAGTGGGCAGAAAGGATAAAGGAGGAGGTTGATGCTGTGTGGGTGTGGTTGAGGACTTGGGGTGGAGGGGGTTTGAAGACTTGTAGTGCGGAGGTTATTTGAAGACAGGGTGGGGTAGGGCTTGAGGATTTGGATGGGGAGGGATGTTGAGTATTTGGGATTGAGATAGGGTTGAGGACTTGGGGTTAGGTGGTTGGGGGCGTTGAGGACTTGGGGTTGGATGAAGACGGGGGGGGGGGGGGAGGGTTGAGAACTTGAAGTCACATTTTATATGACGCGGAATTAATTTTCCTGTCTCACTGACAGTGTGTTGTCTTGTTACGCGATATCACCACCCTTTTCCATAACGCTAGATTTTGCATATAAATAATATTGCGATTCTGCGAAACTGGTGCTCCCCTGAGGCAATGATACACAACATATAGTGGTCCTGAGACAGTTATTTCATCAGTATTTGTTTTAGATAGCCTTTCCCTTATGTGTAATGGGTTTATGGGTCATATACGTTGCATGGGCTATTAGGTAGGTCTTTATTCCCATTTTTTATCCATTTCGTTTACTTTGCTATGCAGAGGAGCCTTCCTTTCACGCACACATGCACGTATAGCAACAAAGTAGCTCATTAGCACACGAGCACCCCTTCACATTCAAACCTTGGACCATTACCCAAAGGACAATTCACTTCAACCTTCTCCAGACTCGAATCACAATGCTACAACATTCCTCGGACCACTAAACTTCATAAAAATCCTCTCACACCATCGGATCACAACCTAAGCTTGCTTACCGTCACCATGAACCGCCACGACGACAATGCCTCAACCACCATGCCATAACCAACCATGATGCTGCCCAACCACTGCCGTCACTCAACCACTGTCACCACCAACACAAACACCGCCTTTTGGGACCAACAGAGCAGGGGAGCAGCCTGTACCATTATAGATGTTCGAGTCTGGACGTTCTACCGTCTACCTTGGAGAGCAAGAGTGCACCAAATTCCATTTGACGTCGTGTGGATAACCCTGGCGTCCCACTCAATTGTGGCCCTCATTGGATCCCGGCGTGTGTTCGTGGCTGGAGAGCGTAACCAAGTACATCGCCCCCATGTTATTCTCGGAGCTCCATTGTGTAGCCAGGTGCAGAGCCAAATTTCCAATGCTGTATATATATATATATGTGGTGTTTACAATATATAAAAAATCGTACATTGACTACATGGTTTGAAAAAGCTTTGATGGACTCGTCAACACCTGGAACAGTGGAACATATGACGTCAAGACGTACCAGGAAGTAAGTACGGTGGGTTTTAACTTTTAACCCTCAGCATCTGAGCTCATCAGCTCCATTCAAGCAATTGCGTTTTTCTTTGCCCTCGTGGCTGGTTTTTACTCCCTGGGGTTTTCCACCCCACGGGGTCCAAGCGCCGCTCACGTTCCCTCTTTTCATGTGTACAGTTCATTTGAACATCTATTTCTCCATTATTCGTGAACAGAATTCGATGAAAATTGACAGGTATATACTAGACACACATGCGCAGGCATTAACTGAGCCCAAAGTGTGATTGCGGCCCTTCAGGCCGAGGAACGGCCCATTTTGGCCCATTTTCTTAAAATTGTTATTTCTCGGTTATTAGTGTACGGAACCGAACCAAACTCGACAGGAAAATTCGAGAGACCATTCCACGGGCATTAACTGAGCCCAGAGTGCAATTCCGTCTCTTTGGGCTGAGAAACAGCCCTTTCTGTCCGTTTTCTTAAAATTGCTATTTCTCAGTTATTCGTGAAAGAAACTGGACCAAATTTGACAGGTATATTCTTGAGGTGACTCTGCAGGCATTAACTGAGCCCAAAGTGAGATTATGGCCCTTTTGGGCCGACAAACGGCCCTCTCGGCCCATTTTTTTTTTAATGTTATTTCTCGGTTGTTCGTAAACGGAAACGAACCAAACTTGACAGGTATATTCTCGAGACCATTCCCCAGGCATTAACTGAGTCCAAAGTGCGATTTCGGCCCTTTCAGCCCATTTTCTTAAAATTATTAAAAAACAAAAAATTCAATGCGCTGGGCAATGTCCAACACAAAATTAAGTCGCAAATGATGATATGAAACTAGCCTCACTCTTGTGAGGTGTTCTGGTTTCTTTTTCTGATGTGATGAAAATCTTACCAAATTTCAAAACTATCTGTCGTCCGTGCTATCGCTCACCTGAGAGTTGTACAAATGAACTCCCACGGGGTATGTTTGCAATTCGAACTTGTTTTTTTATTTTATGGTACACTGCTCCTTCCCAATAACATATCCAGGCAATGCATGGCATCATCGTCGGACGCCCAAAGAAGGGAGTCCTCGATTTTCACTCCGTTTTCTTGTTACTTACGAAATCTAAAGATTCTCTAGTATTATTTGATTACTTCTCCTCTGTTTGTTTTGTTTGTAGGCACGATACTCGAGACGAAAGAAGCTACCAATGTCAATTAGACCACGTGATTCAGGAGGATGATGGCTAGTGCTGATTAGATTTGGTCAAATCGGTCAAAGGTCAAGGTCACAGTGAGGTCAAACATCTAAAACATGATAACTCGAGAAAAGTTACCAGGTATTGTGACGGAGCGTGGATTGGAGGATCGAGGTAAGTTCGGCGGAATTGTGTGTCAATTCGTCGACGAGTTACGGCTGTTTTAAAAAATTTCAGTGTTATAAATAATATTAAATAATTCCGTAAATTCCTGTGAGGAAATGGAGTATTTTTGCTTTGGTCGACGTTACGAGTTCGTTTTACTTCGATTTTAATTTTGTCTTCAGTTTTGCGATCGCTTAGGACGCTTAAAACTCGGTTGTCGAAATTCTGGGGAAAATCGGATGTTTTGAGACGTTTTAAGATTGTATAAAAATATTTCACCTGCCTCATCACGGCTCGTCACATGGTGCAGCGCGCTCGAGCAGACGCGTCGTTGAGTCACGTAAGGTTTTGCGTGTGCGCGCTGACGTCATCGCGCTCGCCCCGGCATCCTTTCGAGTTGGGGGGGCCGTCGAGTGTGACCTTTACGTTACGTATATCCGCGATAACTCGAGAACAGAAGAAGCTACCAATGTCAAATTACACACTGGATTCAGGAGGGTGGATGGCTAGCGCTGTTATCATTTTGGTCAAAATCGGTCAGAAGTCAAGGTCACAGTGAGGTCAAACATTCGATTTTTGATGGTTTGGTACAGAATCATCTGTAGAAACTTCTGGTTTGCGTCGCTACCTTCTCTAGAGACAGCTTTTATTAGACAAGGTCAGGTCAAGTTGACGTTTCGTAAGTACCAGTCTATGACTGCTTGTTACTTACGAAATCTAAGATTTCGTAAGTATATTGATCACTACCGTTTCTGTTTTGTTTGTTTGTTTGTTTGTATGCACGATAACTCGAGAACGGAAGAAGCTACCAATGTCAAATTACATCACGTGATTCAGGAGTGTGTGATGGCTAGTGCTGATTAGATTTTGTCAAAATCGGTCAAAGGTCAAGGTCACAGTGAGGTCAAATATTCGATTTTTGATGGTTTGGTACAGATAACTCGAGAACGGAAGAAGCTACCAATGTCAAATTACACCACGTGATTCAGGAGGGTGATGGCTAGTGCTGATTAGATTTTGGTCAAACGGTCAAACGTCAAGGTCACGGTGAGGTCAAACATCGATTTTTTGATGGTTTGGTACAGATAACTCGAGAACGGAAGAAGCCACCAATGTCAAATTACACCACGTGATTCAGGAGGGTGATGGCTAGTGCTGATTAGATTTTGGTCAAAATCGGTCAAAGGTCAAGGTCACAGTGAGGTCAACATCCATTCCGTAAATTCACGTGGAGAAATGGAGTATTTGTTGCTTCGCTCGACGTTACGAGTTCGTTTTAACTTCGATTTTAATTTTGTCTTCGGTTTTTGCGATCGCTTAGGACGCTTAAAACTCGGTTGTCGAAATTCTGGTAAAAATCGGATGTTTTGGAGACGTTTTAAGATTTGTATAAAAATATTTCACTCGACGCGTACGGTCGTCCATGATGCAGTGCGTCGAGCAGACGTACGGGTCGTCCCATGATGCAGTGCGCTCGAGCAGACGCGTCGTTGAGTCTACGTTAAGTTTAATTGCGTGGAGAAATGGAGATTTTTGCTTCGGTCGACGTTACGATTTTTGAGACAGCTTTTATTAGACAAGGTCAGAGGTCAAGTTGGATTTCGTAAGTACCAGTCTATGACTGCTTTGTTACTTACGAAATCGAAAGTTTCGTAAGTATATTGATGACTACCGTTTCTGTTTGTTTGTTTGTTTGTTTTGTTTGTTTGTAGTTTGTTTGTTTGTAGGCACGAAACTCGAGAACGGAAGAAGCTACAATGTCAAATACATCACGTGATTCAGGAGGGTGATGGCTAGTGCTGATTAGATTTTTGGTCAAAATCGGTCAAAGGTCAAGCGTCACAGTGAGGTCAAATATTCGATTTTTGATGGTTTGGTACAGATAACTCGAGAACGGAAGAAGCTACCAATGTCAATTACACACGTGATTCAGGAGGGTGATGGCTAGTGCTAATTAGATTTTGGTCAAATCGGTCAACGGTCAGGTCACGGTGAGGTCAAACATTCGATTTTGTGGTTTGGTACAGATATTCATAGAAACTTCTGGTTTGCGTCGCTACTTCTCTTCTAGAGACAGCTTTTATTAGACAAGGTCAGAGGTCAAGTTGACGATTTCGTAAGTACCAGTCTATGACTGCTTGTTTGTTTGTTTGTCTGGCCGATATCTCTGCCATCCTTTGAACTAGGAAGATAAAATTTGCAGACAAAAGTGAAAATGTGCTTTGGCAAAAAGAGTTTTCATTTTTTCGATGAATCAATTAATTGATTAATTACTTAATTATTATCGATTTATTAATTACTTATTTATTTTATTTGTCATCCTGGCAATATCTCAGGCACCTTTTCAGCTTGGAAGATGATATTTTGAAATGACAGTGATCAAGTGATTTGGCAATAAAAAGAGTATGTTTTGATTTATTGATTAAACAATTAATTATCTTCTTTCTAGCTTATTCGGGCGATATCTCAGCCATCCTTTGAGCTAGGAAGCTGAAATTTGGGGACAAAAGTGAAGATGTACTTTGGCAAAGAAAAAAAGCTATTTTTTTATTTGTTGATTATTCAATTACTTCATTAATTACTATCGATTTATTAATCACAAATTTATTTTATTTCTCATCCTGGCAATACCTCTGGCATATTTTGAGCTCGAAAGCAGATATTTGGACATGGCAGTGAATACGTGATTTGGCTATAAAGGGTATTTTTGATTTATTGATTAAACAATTAATCTATCATTCATTTTACGATTAATTATTTCATTTTCAAAAACTGACAGATTCAGATGAAACGGTGGTGGTTTCGGTATGCTATTCAGCAAGTGATTGAGAAATTAATTATTGTACTATATTATTTATTTATTTCAATTCTGCAATTAATCGATCAATTATTGCACACCGTTCACTCCAAATCCGTCTCCATATGCTGCATGGAGAGTCAGTATCTTGTGTACACATTCACTTCAGAAGTACACCGCTCCCTCCCAATTCCGTCTCCACGTGCTGCACGACGGCATTGCTGGGGCGCCAAAGGCGCCCCAACAATGTCGCGTGCTGCAGGATTTATTTATATATTTGGCATGAGGGCGGTGCACTTTTAATGTACTGCTACTTGTACCGATTTTTATTATCGGAATACCGGTATAATGGGTTTGTTTAAAATTCCACCCTACGAGCAGGGAGCAGCTGTTGTTTATCTCACACAATGACGACAATACATACATATACATATACACATACACATACATACACACAAACACATAATCATACGCAACTCCTGACTGTTCGGACAGCAATGCCGCGGATTATGTCCGACACGGTAAAACCGCATAATCCAAAAAGAGCAAACATCTTTCTGCCACCTAGACGATTGTTCCCGCTAATGCAAACCATTCAACCAGATGGCACGTGATGTGATCAGCAGGTAAATCAAAACATGTGGAGTGCGATGAACACTCCCCCGATCCCCATTGGACACAGTCCTACACCAAAGCATCACCTCCAACCCAGAAGCTTCAGCCCGGCGATTCTGTCAAACAGACAAAGATTACATGGTCAACATCAGTTAAACATCAAACGGAGCCACCTATCCAGATTTTGGGCTTCGTTGCCCTCTTCAGGATGGCATACCGATAAATATCTAACCAATGATGACCACATTCATCGTTTAGTTGTCAGATGCACCTCCAGACTGTTATGTTGAGCATCGCCATGGATTATGTCTCTCACGGTAAAACCGCATAATCCGCAAAGAGCAACCATCCGTCTGCCACCCAGACAATTGTTCCCGCTCATGCAAACCATTCAACCAAAAACCTACAATGATTTCTTACATCATGAATGTAGATATATGTATACTAATGAATGTCAAAATACTTAGTTACTCTAAAGTATATCACACTCTTTGAGTATTTAAGAAGCCTGAAGTCTGGATCGGTGGCTCAGTTTGATGTTTAACTGACGTTGACCATGTAATCTTTGTCTGTTTGCCAGAATTGCCGGGTTCGAGTCTGTGGGTGGAGTGACGCTTTGGTGTCGGACGATGTCTAATGGGAATCGGGGGAGTGTTGTCACACTCCACATGTTTCGACATTTCCACTATATATATATATATATATATATATATATATTATATATATATATATATATATATATATATATATATATATATATATATATATGGCTGCCAAATCACATGACTGATGACATCATCAGTTATTTGTTTTTCTGTGAACCAATTTATCCCTTGATGACCCTCAAAAAATTTTATACTGATAGGATGTAGCTTTCTACATTTGCAATTATGACACCACAACGAAGGCACCTATGACCTCATTTAAAAAAATTTAAAAATCACACTTATTCCCCATGAGGAGTACTTGCCATGTTCTAAGTTTCAATTGTTTCCTTGGTACGGTTTCAGAGATAGAGATCCAAAGTTTTTCCAACATGACTGCCACAACATATGACCTATGACATAATAATTTTCGTTTAAACATTCTACATGAGCAGTCACTCCTATGGTGAAAATTTTGTTTCAATCCAATAAGCGAATGCGGAGAAAAACACTAAAGTTCTGTGCGGACAAACAAACAAATGAA
>CM068957.1:12073029-12087115 GCA_035128595.1 Eptatretus atami
GAAGCAAAAAGCTTCCGAAAGCCTCAACCCTAACCCAAGCCAAACAGGACCCGACGGCCTGGTGAACGACTCCTCCTCCACTTCACTCGAACAAAGAAAGGATCTCCTCTTTATCCTTCTCCGCCCCCTCCCCCACGCCCGGCGTGACTTGCCCTCAGTGATCCATCCCCCGCTTAACCACGGGTGGGAGGAGTTGTTGACATCATGAATCACGGGCGGAAGGCTCTTCTTCCTCTTCGCAGAAAGAGGGGAGGGACGTCTCCATTGTTCGCTTCCTAACTATTAAATCGATCTGCAGCGCATCTAATCGATTTCAAAGATTTAAACAATGGTAGGTGAGCTATCTAGAGAACAAGCACTTATCGACATAGCTCACTAAAGGAACCTGTATGTTGTGTGCAATCGAATTCCAAATTCGTAACAATATTTATTGTTGTGTTTAAGCAGGGATAGAAGAAATTTGTGGTGCGACAACAACAGCAACTTACGAAAACAGACAGAGCAGACTTATCCTGATATAACCACAACACACACACACACACACACACACACACACACTACTGATGAAGAGGAGTTAATCTTAGAAAGGACAGGAGATGAGGCTAACGGTCTCGTAATACCTTGCACGGTTGACCGACGGTGCTACTCAGTACGTTTGGGGACACTCCGCGAGCGATCCAGTTCGAGGGTTGGCATGTTATCTCCTGCTTGATTATCATGTCGGTGCAGCGCGTGCACCGATCAGAGAAAGGTGAGACATAGCATGAGGGGGGGGGACTTCAGGTGGAGCCAGGTGAGTGGGTTGTCCAGCGGCGAGAGGAAGGCGGAGAAGGTGGGTGGGTGGAGCCAGCGGCGAGGGAGTGGAGATTCCAGAGAAGGTGGAGATCGAGAGTGAGTGGGCAGAATGGCAGACAGAACTTGTGGAGCTGCAGGCAAATGCAGAGATCGATCCAAGGCCAGGCAAAGATGAGGAGGACGACCACGACGCCGGCGACGACCACACGACCCCAGACGGCCTCGCGATCCATCCTTTATAGGTCCGGCAGTGCAGGGCGGGGAGCCGCCCTGAAGCGATGCTTTGTCACCCGAATCGGTCGCTCTCATTGGGCCCTGGCCACCGCACGGCCGGAAACGGCCTTATTGTACATCCGGTGAGAGATCGCGGAGCTGTGAAATTGTCTCGCTCCGAACCCCTTGATATGAATCACCTTGCACCGAACTCCCAGGCCATGCTCCGGCGACTGGCCGAGGTCCGTGTCGGCCCCGCATGCCCGCTCGGGCACCGCCGGCACGCTGTGGTTGGCGCTGATCAATGTGCTTGCTTCGTCCAGATGCCACGCGGTCCAAGCGATCCAGGCCGTACAACATGCCTCTGCTTGGTGGCGGCTGTATCGAGGCGGACGTGCGGGAAGATGTCTTCCGTCCATGGGAGGCATTGCTGGCCATGGTCGCAAGTGAAGATCGACGGTAAGATGTTATTGTAAACCCCGAATGAAGAGGTGCACTATTCGTGCCCCTACTGTGCGATTGATTGAAGGAAAGGATTTGATATAATTTGGGGTGAAAAGAGCGCGCCGTGTGCGCCCTATATGACGTTGGGATTAAATGTATGGTTCTATTATTTCCTTTGACACCGTATCCGCGAGGACACATTCTTATCGTGGAGGATGTTGTTGTGTTTTTCAGAAGCGGCCGTCTGGGTGCGGTGCCTGCTTGGATTTATTTCAGGAATAAGAAGAAAAGAGTTGGAATGAAGACATAGATAATCAGACCGTACCACGAGATCCACACAACGCACCCCGTCCCATTCGACCCACCAGACATGAGGGAAAGGTCTAACCGCACGCACACCACTGAAATAACTGTCTGGGGACCACTGCATGATGGATGCCACTGCCTTAGAAGCACACGGTTCTCAGAATTGCAACAATAGAATTGGATTGAACTGACATTTTGTATTAGCACAACAATTGACAAAGCACGTGACTAATTATGGTCTGGAGCCATCAAATTTAATAAAATCAAAAGTGAATCCAAGTGAGGAAGTTCTATCAATCTTCAATCCAATAATAATTATAACCTTGCATAATGATGACTGTCATTCCACCTCATAACAACATGTACACAATTCTGGATTCAATAAAGTTTGAATAACTGGGAATTTTTTTGTGACAGAATTCTCAAACAAATTGTACCAGGGTTAGAGCGTCTGCTGTAAGTCTGGAAGGTTAGTGGTTTGATTCCATCCCCAACCGAGTCATACCAAAGACTTAAAAAATGGTGGTGAGAGATTTCTCCTTAATTGCCCTGCTGACTGCGGAGAAAAAAAGCGATATCACAAGATGGTGTCGCTGGCACGCATAGTGCTCTGGGAAGTTAAGTCACTCCTCCAAGGACAAAGCTTGTATCATGGATTTTGGTGTAAACAGTACAGTGTTGTCTAATATATCTGCCTGAATGTGTGTGCATTAATTGTGTGACAGTCCCTCCATGAGCCTAAGAGCATGCAAAACAATGACAGTATTTATAAGTATCTGCAACCATTAATTATAATCACATGCCCCTACCATCTTGATTGGAACGCATTCAGTTCGAACGTGGTTACACACATTCTAATTCCAGCTCTTGTTATGCTCGTAATGCTGATATGACTTCCAATCATACTTAGCCTCAACACTAGCCCAGTCTGATTAAAGTAAGGAAATTCTAATTTTTCACTCCAGATATTTTAATTGCACTCTTGTAATGACTGATTTAAGTTATATTTCCGACGGATGTGTCGGGATTTCACAAGTGCCGTCTCCCTCACCCATCCCACATGAGCAGGTAACCACTCAATATATGACCTTGGAGAAGTATCGTGTCGAAATAGGATCTATCACACCAGATGTGGCAATACAACAGCTATAAATAACTTGGAATAATATTTGTGGAAAAATAGACTTGCTATATAATTTGGTGAAAAACTCACTTTTCCATGAGCCTAGACGAGATATTGGATAAAACAGACGGAGGACAAATGGAAATTGCTACAGAGTACAGTCCTAGTTAAATACTACATTACCTTCCACCGATTTACACATTTACGATTTCATTAACATATGTATCACAAAGACAAGTAAGCAGTATCACTTGACTGCATTGGAAAACTGAAATGGGACTGAAGAATGATGGGATGCTGCAAGGGGTGTTTCATCTCCCAGTTGCCCACAGAGAGAGGGGTGGCTCAACTTGGGTAGTGATCCTTTTCCTCCGGTTGTTTGTTATTGTAATCGGCCAATTATACAAACCGAAGCCGATTGTCCCCTTCCCTGAAAGGCTAGGTGAGAAGATCATCGGGGGTAGTGTCATTTACATAAATGGACTCATAAATCCTAATCAACTTTCTTTGGTTACAAAGTTCAATTTGTGAAAGTATGAGTAAAACCCCCTTCCCAAACCGTCAGAGAAGCCAAATGGATGAACTGTATCTTTCCTCCCTTATCCCTGGGAAATAATCAACAAGATGAAGTGTTTTCACCCCTTGGACACAACAGGGTAATAATTGGACACACACACATATATATATATATATATATATATATATATATATATATATATATATATATATATATATAATATTGTTACGATTTGCGCCCGCCGGCGTGCGATCGGCCGCGTAACTCTAATCGCAACCGCTCACGCCACCGGTGGACAATTCAGTCGTGACCCTCCTGGAACTATCGCCAGGAACCAGTCACGGGTGGGGTTTAACCTCACCACAGCCCAGTCCGATTCAACCGCGCGAAATAGGGTCACTCGCCGAATATCGAAATACCTAAGTACCCGGCGGGTAACCACCAAGGGGCTGCACGCGCCGCAGTCGGCTTAGGACACGAACCGCTAAGCGTTCGTTCGTTTTAACCGATAACCGAGCGGGTATTATCGCCGACCTCGACGGATCCGATTCTCTTACCCGGGTGTTTAAAACCCAACTAATTATTCCACGATGCAAGATGGCACTTTCAACGGGAAAATAGGACGCAACGAACGGGATACATTTCACACAAGGACATTTATTATTAACACACACATCACAAGCAAGGCAGTCATGCACGTATGTACAACCAGGCAGTAATGATGCAATAATACAAGAAAGGAAGCAAAAGCAATACCACCGAATACGAGCAAGGATCAATGTACATGCACAGTCACTTATACAGTCGTTACTTCACAGGACACGGCGCCACAGCATTCATTCAAAAGCAAAGGAATAGCCACTCCCAAAGACGAGAGTGGCAGACAGGGTCCGTGGACCTTTATAGTTCGTGAGCCTTGGTTGACCGAACGGGCTCACGAGACCGATGCGGCTTACCCACACCCTCGTGGTGCGACAATGGGCAGGTCGCGACGTCTCGTCCCCACGGCAGCTAGCGTAGCCACGCCTGATCTCGGGCCTTGCAACGATGGGCAGGTCGTGACGCCTTCTCCCCACGGCCACTAGGACAGCCGCGCCTGATTGCGGCCTTGCCAAGGCGAGGTGATCCGGGTCCCGGCCGGCAACGCGGCTGAGAGGAACGAACGGGTCTATCAACGCTCTCTCAGCGCTGATGCTCGATAAGGTTGATGCCCTCTTAGACCCCGTCCGTCCCTCAGCGATGCGCGAATCGCGCCGAGGTCCGATCAGCTCGGACTGCCTTGGTGCTGGCAAGCTCTCTACGGCTGTGGTCTCCACGTAGCCCTCTGGTGTTCTCCAGGCTCTCCGATCCTTCAAGACCGCCACAGACTGCCCTTGACTCACGCTCGGCTCTCCGACCTCTCCAGACTCACGGCTCCACCGACTGACGCGAAGCTTTTTGTTGTTGTTTTGTTGTTGGAGGGTTTAATGGCGTGTCAGAGACGGAGGCTCTATCCACGCCACGCACCAGAATCTGATCAAACTCGCCTACACGCATAGCCCTTCAAAGGCAGATACATTTTAAATGGTCTCCCACATTCCTTCAGGAAATTTAATACCGCCTTACAGAGTTGAGGGTGCTTCCAGTTTCATCGGCCGCAGCATCACCGCGGTCCAACCCTTATCCCCATAACTCTTATAACACCGCACGAGACACGGAGTGCTAGTAAAAGCACACTAAACATACACAAAGGGCTTTTGACTGACAGTCTCAAGTTTTTTCGGTTGCTCTTGGCATATCACCGAAGGCCAGGCATCCGTAATCCAGGTGGACGAATTTTAGCTTTGTATATCATGAGAAGACTGTCACAATGTGCTCCCCACTCTGTTCAGAAGACAACATAATAAATTTATGCCTTTGGCACATTTACCTATCAGCTCCTTAACCTGCGGGGTCCAGGTTAGTCCCTTATCGAAGGTGACTCCTAGAAAGACACACTCGAGATGGATGATGCAAGTGCTATTAATTACCATTGCTATATCATCCGTTTTCTTCTTACGGGAAAATATGATAAACTTGGACTTATCAGCTGATAGTTTAAAACCCCAGTCTTCGGCCCATTTCTCCAGACGCCGGATATCGCCCTGGAGTTTTTTACTCGAAATAGCAAGATTTTTACACCGAAACCACATAGCAATGTCGTCAGCAAACAGGAATAACTTGCTATGGAGCTTGCGGATGGAGGCAACATCATTTATCATAATACTAAAGTGTTGGGCTTAAGCAGCTTCCCTGGGGAATGCCCTTTTCAGACTGAAACGAAGAGGAGAGGCTCAGGCAACCCTCACCTGAAATGTCTTATTCGATAAAAAGTCACCGATCCAATCGTACATTCTGCCATTGACCCCGAGATTACCAGTTTATAAAGGAGACCATTTTTCCAGACTGAATCGTAAGCCTTTTGGATATCGAGGAACACTCCCAGAGGAGACTCCTGATTACCTAGGGATTTCCTTGCATCATTTGCCAGTGCGGAAATGTGATCCATAACGGACCGTCCCTTTCGAAAACCGCTCTGGCCTTTATACAATAGGTTGTTCTTTTCCAAGAAGAAGACCAATCGGTTATTCACATTTTCTCCATTAATTTGCAAACAACTGAGATAAGGGAGATCGGGCGATATGAAGATGGGACAGTGCCATCTTTCCCCTCTTTCAGGATAGGAATTACAATAGCGCGTTTCCAATCACAGGGAAGCTTCCCTAAAGCCCAAATCCTATGGAAGAAACTCAGGAACACTCTCAACACCCGATCCTCCAAGTGTTTGAACATAAGGAACTATAACCGATCCGGGCCTGGGGTGCCATTCTTAACCGAACGAATCACCTGCTTCAGTTCCCAAATAGTAAAGTCAAGATTGAGTGAAGGTTTGAAGGCAGAACTGTATTGTGATCACCCTGGTTTGACTTACAACTTGGGGAAAACGAGCCTCTAAAACGTCATCCTTTATGATATTCTCACTACTAGAAAAGAATTGGCCCACGGCTTCTGCCTTGTCTGCATTAGAACACAGGGTAGTTCTGGAAATAATCACTGGAAAAGATCTCCCTCCCGACTTAACTCCCTGTATACTTTTGACTCTTCCCCATATAGTTTGAGAGGGGTATCCGGATTAACTGATGAACAAAATGATTTCCAAGACAGACTTGGCCCGTTTTATAGTTCTTGGCTGTGCCCTTTCTCTTATACTCTATAACGTCCTCCAACCTGAGGTTTTTCCTAAGTCTCTTTAGAGCCGCCAATCTTCCCTGGATGCCAATTTGCAATCCTCATTTCACCAGGGGACCTTAATTTTCCTACCCCTGAAGGAATTGAGGTTGGGATTGTTTCCCAACAATGTTATACATAATTTGAACAATATTCTTATTGATGCTATCTATGTTGTGAACACCAATCTCTTCCTTCACTTCCCTGAACCATCGATCTGAAAACTGACCCACAATTCGCCTTAGAAAAGTCCAAGAAGCCGGACCGAGTGAGTCCACAGAACCCCTTTCACATTGGAGATTTGTGATCACAGGAAAGTGATCACTCCCTAGGTTGTCATCATGGACTTCCCAATCGCATCTCGCAGCTTCTATTGAAGAAATAAGAGTGAGATCCAGAGGGACATCTTCCCTGTGGATGGATTTATACATGTTCCCTGTCCGTCATTTAAATAACCATATCGAATCCATCGATCAAATCCTCAATAATATCGCCGTTCCTATCAGTGTTTTTGGAGCCCCAGAGAAATTATTGGCTGTTGAAATCGCCACAGACAAGTACCACCCCTCACCACTTCTAAAAACCTCCTGAAGACTCTTGTGCATCAATGGTTGGCAAGGATTAAGAAGTTTATAATTGTAACCCTCCCCCTTGAGCCATGGACCTTGATAAGAATACTCCAGCTCCGTAATATCTTCCGTTTCCGTGAAGGAACACCAAATTTCACCAATATGCCACACCACCCCCTTTACCTCGAGCTCTATCCTACGAATAAGGGTATACCCGGCATATGAAATCGATTATGCTCCTTGAGCCATGTTTCTTGAAAACAATAATATCCGGTTAGGTAACAACTCAGAGACGTATTTTTAAATTCGGACCCGTGCGCCACAAGACTTTTAGCATTCCATTGATATATTAACATAAATTACATTGGGTCCTGAGACTGTTTGGCATCAGGATGTTTTCTCTCTCTCTTTTATTGCCGTCTTTGTTAAATATCTTATTAATATCCTTGGTAGAATAATCCCAACCCAGATGTTGCAGGCTGCTGAAGCAATAATGCTAATCTCTCCGATCTCCTTTGCACAACAGCTGTGCAATTTACCACTCAGTAATAAATCCAATGACCACATTTAGAAATGTTCAAAACCACCATGGCACTTGAATCTTCAGTTTGGCAATCCTGATCTATTGTCACGTCTGACAACACACCGAAACTGTTTGTATCTTAACCGGAGCTGAAGTTTTAGTAATCCAATTCGTTTCTTTGACTAGCCAACAACTTTGGGACTGAGCACCGCCTCCACATACGATAACTTCCCAGTGTTTTCAATTGCTGAATCTGGGCCGCTCATTGAAATTCCAGACAGCCTCTGTAGGCTTACATGCACGTACAACTCTGATACTCATGATCGCCATTACACTTGCTGCAACGCCGTTTACCCCGACAGGAGTTGCAGTATGACCGAATCTTTGGCATTTGTAACATCTTAAAGGGGGAGGGATATATCCCCGAACAGGAAAGGCTTGGTACCCCAGAACACTTTAGGGGGAAGGACCGGGATGGAGAAGGACAACACCACACATGTGGTATCGACCTTCACACCATCCTCACCGACGTAAGACGACGAGCATCCACCTCTCCCATGTCAGCCAAATGCCTTTGATAACCTCCATATCAATGTCCAGGTCAATCCCGTAAATTACCCCCTGGCATTCCTTAAGACCTGGGATGTGAGCAGATATTCGAATATCCCCGAAAAGAGAGACTCTCAGAATCTTTTCCCGCTGGGCCACCGATTTGCACTGGATCAGAAGTCACCCAGATCGAAGTTTCCTTGCACAATGTACGTCACCAATTCTTTTCCAATTACGGTAGCCAATTTTATCGGGTAGAAAATTAACGACTGTCCCTTCCACAGCCAAATTATAATTGGGAATTTATCCCCGCTCCTCTTTATCCTTAACCCCTCCCGCACCCCCGACTCCTCACTACTTCCATCAGCGGGCCTGCCCTCTTCAGGGCCGACACCGAGAAGTTCTAACACTCTTGACGAGGGCCCCAATCATCCTCACCCGGTACCCCCTCCATATACTCACTCCCCTGGGGATCCCCAAGAGTGAAAATAAGGACCTACCGATCAATACCAAAATACAAGTACTCAGAACCAGAGGTGATACCGAATACCGGAAGTACTTGGAAGCACCCCCTTCCTCCTTCGCCCTTGACTTGCTCGGTCCGCTGACGCGAAGCTCCGTTCTGTTCGGCTTTATATAGGGCCGGGGAGACGAGATTCGACCTCCGCACTTTGACTCCGACCCCCGGGGAGCGACGTGGTAGAAATCACCGCGTTCACGATCCGTCACTTTGACCTCCGACCCCCGGCGGGAGCGAAACGTTGGTAAGAATTATCAACCGGCGTTCACGATCCGTCACTTTGACCTCCGACCCCCCGGGGAGCGGACGTGGTAGAAATCACCAGCGTTCCAAACGGCGAGAGAACCCTTTGCCTCTGCCTGCAGTGAAGAGGGCGTCGTATTCGTAACGAAGGTGAGGCGATGTTCGTGGCGTGGGGTTGTTGATGGTTGTGGAGGTAAAAAGGGCGAAGGTGGTAGGACAGGGAGTGAAGAAAATTAAAAAAAGAAAGAAAAGAACAAAACATAACCGAAAGCAAAGGTTGAAGTACGGCGAGAGAATCGTGACAAGAACAAAGGAATGAAACAAAAAGAAGAAACAAGAACGACTTCAAGAGAAAGCAAGGACTTGAGGTACGCAGAGATAATTGAAAGAACAAACGAACGAAACAAGCAAAAGGGCATCGGCCAAATTGAGAAACGAGTAGAGATATGACCATGAGGAGCATAGATGAAGAGCGTGGGTAAGAAAACAACAAATAATATCGAGTTTGAAATAATCAACTCCAAGGAGAGAGCAAAATTTGAAGCTCCTCCGACAGATGGCAAAAGATCCGAAAGATAAGGAACACGCTAGTTGGGGCTCAGCAGAGGAAGAACGAACTCAATATGGAAGAGAAAATGAGCCAGGGAAGACAATGCAAAAGTCCGGAAACAGTCGAGACACGGCGAAGTATAGCGGTGGGATTAAAAGGACCTAAGACCGCACACACCACACCAGACCCGGTAGCGGGCTTTAATGGGGCGCGAGCTCGGAACAGAACGGTGTTGTGACACCGGCTGCAAGAGCTGGCATAGCCTCCTGTCAGGGAACGGAAGGAGACGCTTATTCTCCCTTGAAAGCTAGATCGCGACCAGAGTTGAGTTCCAGGTCCTTGTCAAGCGATGTTAGAGGGCGAGCTGCATTCAGCGAACGCGGCAAGAGGAGCTTGAGGATTTGGGGGTATGGAGAGCCCCGGAGAACCTATTGTGGTACACCGATTTCCCCAGCCGTGATGTGTCCCGGTTGCAGTGGTAGCGAGTGGACCGAAATCGCGTGCCTTCCAGCTGCACCGTGTCGTTGAAGAGACCCCGTTGTGTAGTTGGTGCTGGTACGACAGTGTGGTCCAGCTCTGTGTGTGCGGTGATCCGAATGTCCGTGCCTCACAACGTGTGGCTCAAAATGCCGTCGCTTCCCAGGCACGCGTGCGTGACGTGAAGGGGTGTGTGGACAGCAAACCCGTTGATATAAGTGAAACACACCGACGTGTGAGTAATTACCGCTCAGTGAGTGACTTAGTCATGGTGAGTGAGTGAAAGACCGGTTCTGATGTGAGTGGAAGCACGCGCTGTGTGAAGAGAGACAGCACTGTGTGAGGGATCGCTGTATGTGAGGGAGATGACCAGGGGATGCCGCCGAGCACGACAGACCGCGTTCTCCGAGAGTGAGTGGTAAGGGAGTGTGTGTGAGTCTCGGACACGCGGGCAGAAAGAGTTTGAAGCGCAGTGGACTTGATTGGAGACGACGACGGCGACAAGGGACAAAGGCCCAGAGTAGCGGCCCAGTAGTGCAATGGGGACCGTGGCCGGGTAGTGCACGCAGCGGCGCAACGGGGTCTGTGCTGTGCAACGCACAGAGGCGCCACGATGCAGCGCCTGCCGAGGGAGTGAAAGAACCGGTCCGGAAACGCCCAGCGCGTAGGATGTTGCCGATCACGCCGACGGACAAACAGCATCGGCTTTCGGGAAAATGGAATTAGGAATGGAGGTTTCTCCACGGGGGGCGATGATGTGTGAAGCTACCGACGGGCGGAGCACATAGTGTATCGTGTGGCGGAAGACCGCCTCGGAAACGTCGGAGGCTTGTTTTTTTAAATGCACGCGAACAGGTGAGTCGCTGGCTGCATGGTCGGAATCCGGCAGGAGGGGAAATCCCTGCCGGATGGTAGCCGCATCCAAGGAGGGGACGAGGTGGCGGCGACAGCGCGAAGCAGCCTGCCAATGACGTCCGGGGAAGGAAGAGGATCTACGAGCGCAAGTATGCGAGTTGACCCGCCGACTGAGGTCCGCGCATAAAAAAAAAAAGCAGCACTCGCTTCGGGTGAAACAGGAAATTACTTGGACAAGGGGTGGCAAGACCCCCCTGCCTGGGCACGATAAAACTACGTTAGGAGGAGAAGGGTTAGACATAGCATGAGACCGGCTCGATGGGCAGGAGTAAGTCCTCATGGGGCACGTGGAATGGATTGTTAGAGGAATTTTTAGTGAGATTGAGATGGAAAAGATTTTTGGATTTTTTAGAGGACAGATTGACAGGGACAGGGTGTGTAGAGGGGACGTAAGCTTAGCTACCGTAGTGTTTAAAAGACGTGCTGTATAGTAAGGGACGAACGTGGAGAGTACGAGGTAGTAGGGGATGTTAGTCAGCACATGCAGTTGATTAAGGGATGTGTTGTTGAGAAGTTGTGAAGTTGGAAGAGGTGAGTGAGTCGAGGCCAGCGGCCTGAGTGTATAGAGAACGCGAATGTGGATACATGGTAGCGATGAGTGATTTGGAGGGGGGGGGGAGTATTCCCACCCCAAGGACCCCGGGGCAGATGTAAGTGAGTTAGTGGATAGTTAGTCAATCTGACAAATTAGAGGTCGTATTTGTTGGTGCTCGAAGAGTAGGCTCGAAACCGTTATGAAGGGAGTGCAGGCAGCCTTGTTGACACGGAGCTGAAGCGTTTGGCTCGACCGAACCGCGGAGTAAGTCACTGCAGTAGCGTACCGCGGACACCGGGCTAGTCGGCCGCGGATTAGCCAAGGCCCATGGAGCTGGGGGGATAGTGTAGTGAGCACGGGTTGTACGCCCGCATGATTGCGGGGGCCGGGCGACGATGAATGCCAGGGAGGCAGGATACATTTGTGTGGCACGGCGCACCCTCGGAAAGGGAGCCCGGAGGCGCAACACCTGCCACTAGTGAGCATGTGCAGGGAGTTGCTCAGGGAGGGCACTCCCAGTTTAGGGAGCTGGTAGGCACGTGGCATGGCGTAGTCAGCTGCCGGAAGTGGTGCCATCGATCGAGAATCGGCAGAGGTAGTTCTGCCAAGGGAGCCACGCCGTCCCAAGCATGAGACGATGTAGGACGGACGGAAAGCAATGGGGCAATGGCCCGAAATATATTGGAGACACCAACACAGGCGCACGGAATCTGGGTTCGTTAGAACCGATTAGGATTTAAGTCGAGAGGGCTTGTTGAAAGCCCCGGAGAATAGGTTAAGAGATAAATGTTAGGAGTAGTAGGAAGTGGTACCCTCCGCACCATCCATCCCTCCTCGCTCTACCGTCATAGATGAGGCCGCTGGACCACTTTTGGGGTTTTAGATCGCTGCAAATCTGAAGAGGAGGCCATTCTTAGGGCTTATATTCTGGGCCTTCGACACCGGGCGGCTAGCTCCCCTCATTCCTCCCAGAATGGAACGTAAGGGTGTTGGGAGTAGGCTAGGCAGACACGAACAGGGTTAAGCCGAAGCAAGGACGAATAAAAGGGAGGTACGAGACGACGTATATTTAGAAGGGTGGAAGTAAAATTAAATAAAAACCAAAAATCAAGTAGGGCTAAATCTGATCTTTGCACAAATCTAAAGCGGGGCGTGGGTATGGACAGAAGACAAGTGCAACAAGGCCGCATAGTTGGGAGGGAGAACAGTAGGGCTCGCGTACCGAAGCACCACCTTACCGAGTGGCCCAAGCACCACCGCACTCCCTCCAGCAACTCACATATTCACACGGCCAAAAGGACTGGCCCACTTTAATCTGCTGCGCATGTTGTTACTGCAAGGCCTGCTGCCGGCCACTCATCTGCTGGCTGTATTTTACTTTTACGTGCAACAAGGCTGTGCCGGCGCTTCAATCCTGCCGGCTGTTTTGTGTTACAACAGGCACTTGTTTGTGCCATACCCCAATGCCTTGTCTGCCTTCGCCTTTGCCTTGGCCATGCCCCACACAGCCCACTCGTTCTGTTTTGCATTCCCCCCCCTTAGTTCCACTACCAATCGGTGCCGCGCCCAGGAATCATCGCGCGCAACATTGCAGGGACTTGCCTGATGGCAGCTGCAACACAGGGACAAGCCCACCAGCGCGGCCGTGCACCGATTGTTTGTTTGCATCCATCCAATCCATCCACTGTCCACCCGTTCATTGCTGCTGTTTGCTTGAGCCAACAACCATCCGCAGGGCCCGCAGGGACTGCACTGTAGGCAGCCCGCACCCGGAGAAGACTGCATTTCTTGTGCAGCCCGTGCACCGCTTGTGTTCACTACTCGCTCATCATTTTAAAACAGGGCGGGGCCTGGACTGCCGTGTGAGTACGACGGCCACATTCCCTGTCACTGCATTGTTCATGAGCAGAGACTGACGTGGAGCAGCCTGGCTCCCTGCTGTGACCTTTTGTTTTCTCCAACAGAGTCATAGAATCCTGAGGCCATGGCGGGTTTATTAGTGTAGAAGTTTGTAAGGTTACAGTTGTACTCGTAAATAGTGTTTATGCAGCCCGGTATGTCGATACTTAGCGCCCGCGCAATTAGTTATATTTCAGTCGTCTGTATGAGTGGGCTTCTGTTTGTCTAGGTACTCCAGCCCGTAAGAATTATATATTTTCGGGGACCACGGAATACAACTAGAAGCGCAAGCCTCAGGATCCAAGGATAAAACAGTACGAAGGGAAGAGAACATCAACACTATGACTAGGCACTACGAAAAATTCGGACGACCAACGACGAGACTAGTCAGTAAACAAGAGGGAAGGGAGGTAGTGTTACGGCTGTTGGAAATTCGCCAGAAACTACCATAAAGGTTCCTTGAGATCAGATATATCCGAAGTGGGATGTATAGATAAGGTTCCCCACGTTGTTTAGAAGGCGATCTTCTTCGTGCTTCACCCGGATGCGACCCTTTGAGATAATGTTTTCTCTTTCTTCGTTATTTTGGACCAACCATACCACAACAGATCGCCACCACGACACTTCCAAACGCCGACAACAAACCACCACACAACTTCGCA
>CM068957.1:12103887-12116717 GCA_035128595.1 Eptatretus atami
AAAGGGCGAAGTTTTTCCATCACGTTTTATTCTAAAGGGTTTTCCTTGTCGTAGAATAATAAAATTGTTCCGTTGAAAGGTACACAACAACTTGTAGCATATCCGCACCAGAACGTTCCCGGGTATAATTTCACGTGGAGGATGCTATTAAAAGGTTGTTGCAGCTGGAAAAGATGTTTCACACTTTACCATCGCCTTCACTTGCGCTCAGGATAAATGACAGTTATGATTAACAATGTCTCGTTTAAAGCCCTTTTGTCCCATGGTCAGTCGGATATGAATAATAGATTTAAGAGTGAGTGAGTGGTATGTATGCTGTGTGTTGTGTGTGTTTGTGACTGTGTGTCATGTGTTGTGTGGTGTGTGTGTTGTGTGTGTAAGTGTGTGTGTGTGTGTGTGTGCACTCGTGCGTGCGTGCGCACATGTCTCCCCCCGCTCTCTGTTGTAATAAACCTTCTTTTAATTAACCTTACTGGTCATTCAGAATATAGTGAAAGGCTTTTAAACCCGCCCGGTGGGAAACGTGTTGATTGGGAGCACACATTTAAAATGCTGTTCAAAACCAACAAACCACAGCCAATCATTTAACCCAGAGCTAGCCACCCATGGACCTGTGGCTCACGACTAACAAGCTAGACATGAAACAGTTACAGCGCCGGATTACGGTAACATTTTTGCTTTGAAACTTACAAAGAGAAACAACATGGCCATCCATAGCACATTTCAAATAACAGACCAAATACAGCTTTTCAGACATCAAGAGGATCCCCCAAATAGGCAAAGATGGAGTCATCAGACATTCGGATTCATATATTTAACACATTTCTACCCAAATACACTTGCCAAAAAAACTGCAATTACTTTCATTTCATGTGGACAGGAAAATATACCAAGTTCTTTCCGAGTTACAGGCAAAACCCAGCTTTGACTTGAACTCAAGCTCAGAGAAAGCGGCAAGTTCAAGTTCGGGAAACTCGGTACAGACACAGCACTAGCTCACCTTGTGAATATGAACCTTGCAAGCTGCTCGTCATGTCATTAGCAGCGTCCTAAAGCCAGGACAAGGCCCACCGTGGAAACTTGCCACGTAGAAAATATGACAAAACAATTATACAGACAGGATATGCTGTGTTTCTCTGTTAGTGATTGCCAAATGAAGACGACTCAAATGAAACCTTCTTTATTAATGCCTCAAACAGGGCAATTAAAACACATTGTTTAATGTTCTTCATTTTGCACTTCTCGTTTCCTATTCTTTGTTGTTGAAGCATCCTGAGCTTTCTTATTACTTACAATTAAATTTTCTTATCTTTGTCAACGTGATTTACTGTAACCACCTGTTTTATTACATACTTTTTTCAGAGGTGAGGTAAAAGTTGGTTATTTACGATTGTGGGCAAGAGGTGGGCTCTAGTTGGTTAGTTATTGAGATTCAGCTCTCTCCTTAAAGGGTGTTTCGCGACGAAAATCTATGAGTTAAAAAGCCGAAGCAAGAAAAAAAAAAACCATAACGAAAAACAATATTAGTTGATCGCGCTTGCCCACGGCCAACAGATGATGAACAAATGTTGGCAGGAAACTCTTCTAAAAATTGATGGGTGTCATAATATCTGAAATGGCCAATTATTTCAACGGTAATTTATTGAATGGCAGTTTCGAAACTATGAGCCACAAAACCAAAACTGAAAGTCACATTGGGCCTGGCATGCCAAACATAAGTGTTAAAATCGAAACTAAAATGTCTTCAAATCGAAAGCACCAATTACTGTATGCTCTGATTAACAGTGCCAGGTTTCACGCACCTTAAAAAGCCTTTGGATAAGGTTCGGAATGAAAAAGCTTGCTGGCAGCGTTTGTTAAATTTTTTATTTTTCTATTGTCGAGTTTTTGTCTCCAGTGCAAAACTTTAATTTTTACACGCTTGTATTTCAGGTCTGGAGCCATTACTTGCATTTGCATTACTACTTCTGGGCATATTTATTACTGCCTTACTTTTCTAGGCTGTTTACTAATGTGAAACCTTAACTAGTTTAAGGACAATAATAATTATCAATCAAAAATATGACTATCCTCTGGTGCAGATAATTTTTTAGTTTATTCTCCAAAATAAGCTTATCGAGTTTGTTCGGGTCCTGGCCGGCCATCCGTCCATACGACGTACACGGTACATCCGCTTAACATTGGCTTAAAACATCTCACAAAAACTACCACCAATATGCGCCAAATTGGTACGGATGCATCAGGACTAGTAAGGTTTCATGGGTTGTGCTCCCCTTCTGGATCGCCCCCTATAATGGGAGTGAAAGGGGGTTCCAAATATTGTTATTTTATTCAAAAAATCTCTCAGAAATCACCAGACAGATCAAAATCAAACTCGCCACAGGCATCCAGCCATTTGCCCTGGGACCTTAAATTGGCTCTCCATGGCATATCTTCCCCTGGAAATGGGCCACGGCCCTCCCTCCCCGTAATCCCTCAATTTTGGCATTCAAAATAACCGTTCAGTCCCCCACGGGCTATTTTTGTAGTGATATAGTGCATTCTTTAATATTGTCTGAGTACAACCTTTTGATGATTTTATATGTATATGGGTTATATATAAAGTCAACAATTGCCACTTGGAATTATTTGTGAAATCCATCACAAGCCGTCATACACCAAAGTGTGGAATGCTGTCATTACACCAAACTTGTGGAACTGGATGAAGTGACCAAGGCACATCTACATTCAACTACTGTTGCTGTTTAAACAAGACGTTCTTCCCAAACCCCTCCGTTTCATTACACCGTGCCAGCTTTTGAAAGCGGTGCGATTCATGCTGCAATGGGATGGAAATTTCTATGTTTGCACATGTCGGCTTGTCGTTCATCGCCTCACATCATGTTTGCTGGACTAGTTACCAATGGTTGTCTCATAGAATCGCTTTGGGACTACCATCAGGTTTTCGGCTCTGAGTACAACAGAGAGCATTGCACTTTCACGTAACATCAGAACTTTTGTGGGCGAAGCACATGAACAGAAGTTTTCCACATTGGTCGCGGTTAAATCGTGCAACAACACGGCTTCCTTCCAAACTTAAGCACCCTCCCGAAACAGATGGGTCAAATTAATCTGTCAAGTACACTGCTCCCAGATGCACAAACAGCCGACTACAGAAAAACTCCTTCACGTTCACATCACTTCCCGGGGTATTTCGAATGACATATTGTATCTATATCGAGTCTTGCAATCATGGAACTCTTCCAGACACCACCAAGACACGTGTTGGCTGCTGTTTTCTTCGCCCTCCACGCATGCCCCCGAACAATTTCAATCTGAACTGGAACTGCCACTTTATAACTGCTGCCAAGTGGATGGAAACCGGGGGGGTACAAGACGTCCCACTTTGATACCAACTCCGCTTCGATACAACACTGAGATTGACAATTATTGTACCGAGTTACATGCCGCACTCATTCTATTTATACGTACGCAGTTTAGCCCTTTTTCATGGGAGACTTGTCGGTGGTCAGTTGTAATTTGATTTAAATAACCTTGAACACAAATAATAAATGTTCAACACCATGCGGTCCATAGGTCTGGGACTCCCCCGAATCTAACGAAGGCAACGCTTGACCCACACCTCCTCATTTATGCAAATTAATTCAGAATGGGTAGCGATCACATCTATTAAAAATGAGCATTCATCAGATAAGTTTTTTTTTTTCCAATGTGGCTGTGAGACCATGTGACAAAAGATGTTGAAATTTTAACCAATATCTCCATGCCAAGCCCATCATAAGAAAAAAAAATTCTTTCTGAACCCGCTTAACCTTAGAAATATGATCCCACTAACCCTGGTGCATTATATTTGATAATGCCATCGGATGATGTCATAATGCATGTGGTGTGGCAGCCACATTCATTTCAAGGATTAATATTAAAAAAAATTATTCCTCTGAAAACCAATTAACCTATCAATGCGAGACTTTGCAGTTATGATCCAGTACCCTGCTGCATATAACTTTAAAAACAAATATTGCATCAGTGATGTTGTTTGGCAGCCACATTGGTTCAAGGAAATATTTAAAAATTACATCTTCAGAAACCGCTGTAGCGATCGATGCCGAGACTTTCAGTTATGTCCACACGCTTGCTCCATTGCTTAATGTAATAGTTTCACATCGCTCCATTAAGAGGTTTCGGAGAGGTAGTTTTTAAGGATCGCGTTTTCAAACTAATGTAATTATGCTGCCGGCTGCCCAAATCACATACCTGAGAGATAACATTTTTTTTATTAGTACTCAATGATTGTGTTAGTAGAAGATCATGTGTGTGAAGTTCTGGTTGTCGGATAAGTTTCGTTTTTCAATCCAATATGGCTGCCAAACCACGTTACCTATAGCGTTATCTTTTCTACAATATATGCAGCAATGGTGTTACATGATGCTTGGAAAGTTTTGCTTTCAATAGGATAAGTGGTTCAGAAGAAAACATGATTTAATATTTTTGTTTAAATCAATATGGCTGCCAACATGTGACCTATCAATTATTCTGTGAATACCCTGGAATACCCAAGGGCTAAGGAACATGTGTTTAAAGTTTTGCCTCGATATGTTCAGCTGCTTCGGAGAGGTTTTTAAAGTTTTTTTTTTTGAAAAAAAACAATGGCTGCCGAACCATGTGTACCACGTGTAATTGTCAAAAACAGTAAACATTTTCCTGACCAAATCTCACTCTCACTATGTTCTCCGAAAGGACCGAAACCCCGCTAATCCACCCCAAACCCACCTCCTTCAAATTCCCTGCTTTTCTTCCTGAGTCCCTGTCATGTCCATCTTCTAACCCGTTTCCCCGCCCCATCCCTCTCCTTTCCACAGATCTAATGTTTCAATTCCCCACTGTTTTGCCTTCCCCTCCCGCCCTCTTGTCTCCTGCACCCCCCCCTTTTGTTGTTGGCGTTGTGTGTTCGCTCTCAACGAGCCTCGAAATGTATATAAATAAATAAAATGTATCAACATCTTTTTGGATTTTTGAATTGGAGTCAGAAATCATCACTTGCAAAAACGGCGGAGCTGAAGAAAATTTGAATTATCGTTATCGAGCTTTTGACGTGAGGTTGGGTTGGAGAGTGGGAATTGTGATGGAGGGGGGTGGGAGGAGAGGGTGTAGAAGAGGATGAAAAATAATGACTTACAGGTTAATTTTATGGTATTTGTAATTAATGTCAACACATGTGAGATAGACTTGTTAATAAACATTATGACAAAACTTCTCTTTTGATGGAAACAATGATGTCGGGAAAAATTTAACAAAAAAACTATTTAAAATGACAGATAAATTTTAAAGGGCAGCTTGGAAGAAATTGCTAAGTCAATAAAGCGGTTGGAGCTCCGGTTTACTGCAAAATGGTGCTTCCAATGTTTACAGTCATCATTGTAGTGGCCAGAAAGTTTGGGGAGGACCAACAAACTGCAATTATGATTTGTTCCCCATATAAAGCCAACAAAAAATTATGCAAAGTTGGACCCATTTTATAGCACCCATAATGACACTGTTGGTTGTTTGTATAATCAACCATAAAAATGTGAAACATTTGTGAATGAGGACAAGATTCATCTAACAAAATATAATTCTGGAAATCGGTTCTGTTCTTTGGATACGGGCGGGTGATTGAAAAAAAACTGAATGTCTGGAAAAATGTCAGAAGACTTTTTTACCTGCCAAATACATGTTTGCTCATAATAAGCAAGTCTTTGTTGTGTATCATTTTTTGTGCCGGTTAACTTAGTATTGCTTTTGTGAAAAGGGACATAAATTGTAAACTACATTTCTTGCCATCACAAAGCGATCATCAAGAGTAAGGCTCCCCCGACCGCCAATCGCCCGGTTTGACCGCTTGGTTGATTCGCCCACGACTTCTCCTGGCTGTGATTCCAACGATGGCCATAGTTTTTTTCCGACCACCATAAATTATTGACCTTGAACTCAACATTTAGGTGTAAATAAAGAAAATGTGTCTCCCATCTCCAATCTATCCATAAAACTCAACATATGAAAATCGGAGGAAATTATTCAAAGTTCAGGTCAAAAAGGTGTTTGTTTTTTGTTAATTTTTGTCAGAATCTGAAAAAAGTATGTCCAAGACATAAGGCAAACAACTTCAGTGCAGGTCCACTATTTTGATGCAAGAACATCTTGGCAGGGCCAAGTGGTCTTTTGAGATTCCACATGCTAATTGAGCGATGACAAAAAACATTATTTTTTTCAGACCACCATTTGACCTTGACCTTTAACCTGGAGGGTTATGATTGTGAATTAAGCAACAAAGGGTGCCTTACTATAGGCTATATAGAGGAGGCAAAATTCGTCCTGATCAGACAAACCTTCATTGAGGCTATGGTGAAAAATGATGTTAAAATATCTTTTAATTGGCATCACCTGAAAATAGGTCAAGGTCAAATACTTTGTCAACCCCCTTACTTTCTATTCACATTATTGATGCAAAATTTCATCCGAAAGCTTTGACATTGCAGAAAAAAAGGGGAGGAAAACATAACTGGTGGTTAATATTCCTCGGAGGTGTAAGACCTTGACCTTTAATTCCGGAATGTATTGATATAAATTAAGCTCAAAGTGGCTTGCTCTAGGCTATCTAAGGAGGGTAGTTTTGTTCCAATGGGAAAAAACTTAACAGTCAGTTTTGGTGAAAAAATGTTTAAAATGTCGTACAATTTAGGAAATGACCCTAAAAATTAGATGAGGTAAAAATTAGGTCAACCTTGCATACTTGATATTCCACATACTGATGCAAAAATTTCATTTCCGAATGTCCCAACTGGCTCCCAGATAAAGGCTCCGAAATTTGGATTCAATTTGATATTTGGAGTGTTTAGAGGCAGAAAAGAAAAAAAACATTCTAAATTGCTGGTTTCGTTCTCTTAGGGGCTAACAAACTCTTGGCATGTACTTAAAATTGGGGGGCACCAATTGTAGACACCGACCATACAACAGCCATAACCTTCCCCTGTGCTATAGGGGGAGGCTTGATGATGCAAAAAAGGCAGCTGTTTTCTGACAAACAATCACAACTGCTATTGATTGTGATCTGGAATTAATGTCTGCCATGTTGAGGTTAAATTGTGGCTCAAGGTGATGAGATATAGAATAGCTATGTATTCAGAAAGAAAAACAGAACGAGGCACGACACCGAAAGGTTAGAAGGAAAAACCCATGTACTGTATAATGCTTTTAGAATGGCCGCACACCCTGTTATTGCACTCGAATGCAGAATATTCCAACTCCAAACAGGTATTCCAAAGAGGAGATTTCATGAATCATTCATCATTTCAAGTTTTACAAATTGGCTTGCAGTTATTAAGAGGCTTACAGGTGTATTTTAATAGCAGGTCCACGTGTGCAGAATTTTCATCAAGCAGAACAATTAACTCCAGTGATCATCTTGCTTGAACTTAGTCTCCTTGAAAGCTGAAAAACGTCCAGCCTATAAATGTACTAGCAGGTTATGGCTTGCACATTGTAAGCAATAACGAACCGAGCTTCCCCATTGTCTTCAGGTCGCTCACCTGCATTTGTTTTGTTTTTTTTCATTTATTTTTTCATTTGATTCATATTTCATTTACACACTTTCCAATGGTTCGGTGATTTTTCCCCGGTTGTATCGGTTTCGATTGTCCATTCAGCTACGGAAAATTTCAGCTTCCACGTCAACTCGGAAGGTACAGAACTTTAATTCAGTCAGTCAGTCGGTGAATCAAGTTGGTCTAGAATGAGCTTTATGTAATGTGTATATATACAGTAGATATGATATACACATAGTAGATATTAAATGTTATTTCGGTCTGTCTTTTTTACGACAAGTGCAGCATTGATTATTATTTTCTGCAATATACGTTAATTTAGAGGCATCTGCCACAGCAGACCGGTACATTTGAAGTTGTCCAAAATATCCCTCACCTGCTCAGTCTTCCATAATTTTTTCACCTCAGGTATTAGTGTCTATTCAATGCTCTGATCCTGGTGGCGAAACCGTACTTCAACGACCGGCTACGATGCGTTCGCGTGGTACGGCCCAGTGGGCGCCAGAAGCTCACGGAGTATGATGCAAACATCGGCAGGCAACCGTCAAGTGGGCCAGTTGGAACAGCTCTGCAACCCATCACCCTGCTTCAAGGAGGTGCGCTACACAACCTGTTCTGTCATATTGATTGTCGTTTTGGTATGTTTGCTTGTACATATATATATATATGGTATTATATATATATATTATATTATATTAATATATATATATATATATATATATATAATATATTATATATATAGACACACACGAGCAAATACAGCCCGTCGCTTCGCTGTTCGGGGACTAATAAGGGGGGTGGGGAGAAAGAGGGGGGGAGGAGTTGAGTGGAAAGGTGAGAGGGAGATATGTGGGAGAGAGGACTTAGGAGAGAGATGGATGGGCAGGGGGAAGAAAGAGAGGAGGAAAGGGAGGGATTAGAGAATGGAAGGGGGGAGAGAGAGGAGAGGGAGCAAGAAGGGAGGAGGAGTGGGGGAGCTCGGAGGAGTAGAAAGGGAAAAGAGCGAGTAAGGGGGTGGGAGAGCGACGCAATCACCAACCGTCGCTATACACTCGGAGGGGGTTGGAGTGAGGAGGGAGAGGGGAGTGGGAGTAGAGGGGGTTTAGGAGGAGTAAGTGTGAGTGGAAGTGTTTCTCAACTTGCCATTTTGTAGTGACTTGTGGAGAAGGTGGGAGGTATTACAGGATATAACGCAAATGGGGACGTTGAAAACAGCATGTTAATTAGGCACGTGAAGACACCGGGAATGTCCATGGGAGCGATAGGTGAGGGGAGGTGAGGAAGGCAGCGTGAGGGCAAGGCGAAGGTAAGCAGCGGGAGAGGGAAGATAAGCAGTTAGGGAGGGAAGGGAAAGATGGCGTGAGGGAGGGGCGAGGAAGGGAATGAAAAAGACGGAAGGGATGATGAGCACCCCCTAATTTGTGCCCAAACAGCAACATTTTCTTTTTAACCGCCGGTTCTATTATAAAACCGGGCAGGGCATTTTAAAACCCACGTTATCTACCTGGCAAAGGCCTGCCTGCCTGCATTGCACGCAGCGACCTTGGCACCCTCTGGTTGAACTCACTCCAATCTGATTTGTACATGTTTAGTCCCCTCACGGAGGTAGGGTGGGGAATATAGGGAGTGGGGAGGGGTGGGGAGAGATGAGCGCGGTAGGAAAGACAGAAGAGGGCGGGTGGGAGGTTAGATGGGAGGGAGAGGGGAGGAGTCAGAGAGGGAGCGAGGTGGAAGAGACGGGAAACGAAGTGGAAGAGAGGGAGCGGGGTGGGACGAGAGGGGGCAGGCGTGGGAGAGAGGGCGGGGTGGAGAGAGGGCGGGTGGGAGGAGTGGTGAGAGGGGTGAGAGAGGGAGAGAGGTGGGAGATGAGGGGTGAGAGAGGAGAGGAGGGGTGACGAGAGGGAGAGGAGGGGTGAGAGAGGGAGAGGAGGGGTGGGATAGGGGTGGAAGGAGAGAGGTTGGAGAGGGGGAGGGGTAAAGAGGGATGGAAAGTGAGAGGCGAGAAGAGAGGGAGGGAGAGATTTCCTTGCAATGTGACGACCAGTTAACGCCCATTCTTGAGAGACAGGGCACACATTGATGAATCCCCTCCCTGTGAAACACCGGGATGACAGTTTATAGCTGAGTTAGGATGGCAAAACCCAGGCTAGACTAGACGCCCAGACTAGAACCAGACTTAGAACCCAACTAGAGAGTGAGCATGCACACCTCTCGTGCTATCTGCCGTGATGTGGCAGTTCATGCTTTGTAACTGAAAACATCTTTTGACTAATTGTAAATCATCGAATTTATTTTACCTACTTAATGCTGGAGATGTCTACATGGACAACTGCACCGCAAGGTAAAATCGCCCCCCCCCAAATGGGGGGAAGGAAGGGGCTTTTAGAGATCGAGCTTGAAGAGCACTTCAAGCAAGCTCTCCATCTTCACAGTTGAAGAAACTTTTTAAAAACTAAACGTTTAATTTTTTATATGCATTTCTCTTATGACGAATTGATGGGTTCATGTAAATGAAAGGAGATCGTTACCAAAAAGGGGAAAACATGGCTTTAAAATATAATTGCACATATTTCAGCGATGCCAGCTACCATTCCACACACCGCAGAACAACTTGGGCCAACGCAGGCGAGTAGCCCTGAACTTTGTTTTTAAGTCGTTCAATATACATATCAGTGACAGTGCGACTATTTGTCGCCAGTGACTTAAGCACTCAAGAAGCACACCAATGGAACAGTTGATAAGGAACAGCTGCTGGCCAAGCGATTAGCGATTGCCAATCTGTCATATTAAATACCTGCCCCAAGATGCCCAAAATGTCGAAAACTATGCCCAATGGGACATATGAACAGTCGGAATGCTGCCTAAGTTGCAAATCTGGAGCTTAAGTTTTTGAAATTTTGGGCTTAGTTTAAAATTCTGGAGCTTTGGGCATGTGCAGAAATTAAATAAACCACAAACTGCGAGCGTCTCTGGGGCGTTTATAAGCATTGCCAAATGTATCCAGTGATCGTCGGTATGATCTCAGGCATTTGATGATACAAGTGAGGGAAAGTGAAGAAAAAAAAACGTTTACCGTTAAGAAATCATTGCGGCCTGTTCCAATTCAAGGCATTGGTGAGCAGGCCAAAAAAATAGCCGGCTTTAGACTCTTCCGAACTGACAGAGGGCTGACCAAGATGGCACGCTGCCATCTTGGTCAGGCTTATGACTCGCAAAATCGAAGATTTTTCAAGTATATTGGTCGTCTCATTTTGTTATTCTGTCTGTCTGTCTGTTGGGTCGCCGAAATAGGTGACCCTTATTGTCAGATAAGTTGTCTGTTGTTTGGATGTGTGTTTGGACGTTTGTTCGTTTGTCATCAGCATAATTGGTTAGTAAACGTGGGTGGATTTTGACCAAACTCGGGTGGTAGCTAATCTTATGACCTAGTTGCTTTTGCGGAAATTGTTGATGGGTTGCTAGGGACGCTTTGGTTCCCTGCAACCAACCGAAAAACCCATTCAAAATCGGTACCGTTCACGCGAAATCAATTCCGAAAAGCCATTATCCCACGTTAGGGTTTATGAAATTGGCGCGAATGATCTACAGGTGATGCTCTATCAAATATTTCCGGTTTTTGTGATATATGAATACTGTTATCGCGCACCCCCTACCAATTAGTTATGCGCGAAATTGGCGAAAAATTGAAGGCCCTAGCGACCAGGTGAGTGCATCGATACGAATGAAACTTTGCAGTTCATGTACTCAATGAGTACTACAACTTGCTCAGGACATAAAATTGACCGATTTTGCTTAGGTTAGGGGTCAAAGGGTCAATTAGTGCAAAAATCGATAATATGCGAGAGCTGGAGGTGCCTTCGCGCTACTGCCTCCTAGCGGGTTATGGTCGGATGGTCATGAAAAATTCACACTAATTCGTCTGGAATACATTGTGCACAAACGATCGAGCCGGATTTTCGATTTAGATCTTTGTTCACCCCACAGCCCCCCTCGAACTTTGGGATTCGATTTCAAAACCAACGCCATTTTCGGTACTTTCATTTCAAATTGCGATTACCGAAAGTAGTTATCAGCTAGATGGAACTAGTTGAGATTTGATATGATAATCTTAAGGTGATTCCCTATCCGCTGATATGACATCCATTTTGGCTCTATATCTATTGTTTCCATGCTCGGCACCCATCGCCGCCTACCGGCTTGTCTGTTTTGTTTGTCTGGTTATCGCCTACAGGTCACAAATTTTAAACTGATCTTCACGAACTTCACCAACTCGTAAGTTTGTCATAAAGGATGAAGCCTGTTGTTTTGAGGTCAAAACACATAGGCCAAAAGGTCAATAACTTTAGCAGATTTCTAAAATCCTCCATTTTCATCCGATGACTTGAAATTTGAGAGGCATAAATATTTCAGTGCACTGAATTCAACCACCAATTATTTTTGAGATCAATATTGACCGAAAGGTCAATATATGCCGAACGGTCAAAACAACTAAACGTGGTATTTTAAAAACCTCAATTTTCTCCGATTGACTTCAAATTTTGAAGAGTATCATATTTGAGGCCACTGAATTCAACCACGCCAATTGTTTTTGAGGTCAACAAGACAAAAGCGTCAAACATAGGCTCAAGCGTCAACAACTAAGGTGATATTTCTAAAGAAAATACTCCAATTTTCATCCCATTGACTTGAAATTTGAAGAGGATTGCATATCAGGACACTGAACTGAATTCAACCACAATTCTTTTGAGCGTCAAACATAGGCCGAAAGTTCACCAGATCCGGATTTCTGAAATTGTCAATTTTTATCGATTGACTTGAAATTTGAAGAGTTGCATATTTGGTGCATTTAATTCAACCAGCCAATTATTTTGAGGTCAATTTGTCATTAGGATTTTGTTAAGTGTGTGCTCTGCCACGACTTCTTCTTGTTTTGTTTTTCCATGTTAAGCACCCCCTAAAATTATCTTCAAAAGATCTCTCTCTTGTAGTGGTTAGGGTAGCGGCTTAGGATCCAAAAGGTCCTGAGTTCAAGGCCCGTTGGCCGCTTTAATTAATACACACCATGAGGTTGACTCAGCCTATCATCCTTCCGAGGTCGGCGAAGTGAGTACCAGTGTACTGGGCCCAGTGTATGCCCCGGTTAGAATAGGTATACCATATCCCTGTGTCATAAGAGGCGACCAGGGTTGCGTCAGGAAGGGCATCCGGTGTAAAACGTGTGCCAAATCATTATGCGGATCATAACGGATG
>CM068957.1:12191282-12212593 GCA_035128595.1 Eptatretus atami
GGGCGTATATTGTGCTCACTTGCGCTCTTGTTACTGATTACAATATACAAATACATATCTTCTTCACCCAAAACACTCGATTTAATCATTATATCAAACTTTGAAAATTCTTGGTTTAAATTCTCAAACCTTTCCCAAATTCCTTCTCCATTTAATATTTTAATGTGTTCCTTTTCATCTTTCTCACCAACATCCCTTTCGACCCTTGAATCATCTCCCCATAGAATATCATACATATATTGATCTGGATTTCTCGATATTCCGGTGTCCAAAATAAAAAAATTTACAACAGAAAACCAATAAAAATTTCTTCTGAATTTCGTAAAGAGCTTTGTATTTTATCAACTTTGAAACCTTTTTATTATTTAACATCTTAGTTAAATTCAAACTTGTTGGTTTATTAACATCAGTATAAAGCCAATCTTTTATTGAAAACACCCCCATTCTTATGTTGTAGAACATATTGGCGTGGCTGTGGCAGTTCAGGTTAATTCCCCCAACCCAATTGTCATGGATGGGTGGTTAACACCGACCAGGCCAGATCGCCGAGCGGTTTTCCTTGGAGGCGGACATGTGATCCTCAGAGATTATAGCACGTGCGGGACGGTTAACGGTTAGGACATACCAAGACGGTAGCACAATGGCTTTATACTCTAACCCACAACAGGTACAAGCAACTTAAATAAATGAAGATTTTTTTAATGAAAATCAAATATTTACAATGGTCATAATTCAAGGTGCAATAATAAAAGCAGAATGTGAGGTAAATTAAATCTAAATTCTTATTGGAGGTGCCTCTGCACTCGGACACAAAAAACGGACAAGGGGAAAAGAATAAATAAAATTAAAATCCTCCCTTTCTCCCGGTACTTAGCTTCGGGTCCAGAAGTGATCTTTTAGGACTTGACGATCGAACCGCGTCGTCTCTCGCAGTGGGAAACACACAGAAGGCAATTCTCCTGGAAATGTATCTTCTGTGAATTTTTTTTAATCTCAATCCAAAGAGTTAAACATTGGTAATATTACGATGAACAATTTCATCTCTTGCAAAGAGTGTAACTGGCTTTCTTCTGTGGTGTCCCCCTGCCTCAAAGCTTGCTCCATTGCTTGTGGAAGTCATTAGTATAACAATCCACCTCGTCTATGAGTGGTATATGAGTGGTATCAAAATGATATGCTCAGCCAAGAACATTGAGAGAGGTTTGTCATTTCATCTCTGCTCAACAAAGATACTGTTGCGGTTTTCGGAACCACATGCATCCAACAGATAGTGGTCCCAAGAAAGTTATTCCATTAATATATGTGTAGATCGTCCCTTCCCTTTTGTCCAGCAGGACAACAGGGACGTGCGTTGCGAGGATCTCATAGCTAGGTTTGCTTACATCATCTCTTCTTCATTTCATTTCCAACGTCATTTCTACTCTTCTTTTCTGATTATTCCTGAGGTAAATCTGAGCCACGTGCACCCTTCGCTGGGAGATGGGTCCTCAGAAAAGGGCCAGCAGGCATTACACCCACAACCCTCCGTAGAAAACAAGCCTGCCAAACCCACACGCAGCGGTAATTTCCACCCAACGGACAGGAAACACCCTCAACATGACGCCCACGCTGCAAGGAACACGTACCGAGGCTGATAATAGAAAGGCAACCCCACGCCATGTTGCACGGGATGCGAGTGTGCAAGGCGCAAGCGGCGCGTTCCTTTCAACCCATTTCTGGACTAATTATAATCGATCGGGTTTTGCCCCGTGCACACGATAGCAGAATCGGGCGAGCGCTCGCCACGTGCGTAATGGCGGATCGGAATGGAAGATGTTGTACGGAACGTGCTCTCAAAGGCAGATCTGTGCGACGCTCGTGACACTTTGTTATCGTACAGAGCCGGGCAGGAATGGACACATCTTAGTGTCTGTGCATGGGTTTGCCATAACATCTTACCTTCTCACCTCTACGGCCAGCGAAGCTGCGATCGGGCGGAGGCATGTTGTGCAGCTTGGGCCACGGTGGCGCACACGGAGCGGGCGCGTTGACCAGCGCTGGACGGGGCGCCCGAGCGGGTGTGCGGGACCGACGCCACTCTCGGCCGGTCGTCAGAGCATGGTCCGGGGGTTTGTGCAAGGCGATTAATGGTGCGCAGTTCGGTGTGGGCGATTAGTATCATGTCGTGAGGTCGGAGCAAGACATTTTTTTTATGGCTCGGGGTAACATTGCCGGAAGTGGAATGCTGCGGTTTCCGGCCATCGCGGCCGGGTCGCGCAGGGGGTCGGGGCCAATCAGAGCGCCCGATTCGGGTGACGACACCGAGTTTCAGGGTGGCCCCCCACCCCGCACTGCGGGGCCAATAAAGGTCTGAGCGGATCCTCCTTCTCTCTCTCTCTCTGCCCTGCCTCACCTCCCGCTCAAGCTGGACCTCGACTCCGCCTTCTGTCGTCATCACTTCGACTCCGCCTTCTGTTGTCATCGCTGGGCTCCTCCTCCTCTTCTCCGCCCACCCACCTGGTCCCGCCTACCACTCTGTGCACTCGCTCTGGACTCCACCCTCCCAGCTCAAGCCCCTCCTTCACGCCCACGGTCTCGACGCGAGCTGCCCGAAGCAGGAGACGACGCACCAGCTGTCAGGGGGGTACCGCACCACAGAGCATCCCCCCCAACGTATTGGTGGTGCGTTTGGGTACCGCGTATCAATTATACCAAGGTACCGAGAGACCGTAGCCTCAACTCCTCTCCTATCTTGCTTCAATTCCTCTTCATCAGGTTTTCTGTGTCTGTGTGTGTGTGTGTGTGTGTGTGTGTGTGTGTGTGTGTGTGTGTGTGTCCTGGCGCCTGTCTATATAAGTAAGCCTGCAGAAGATTGTTATTATTATTTTCGGGTTAGGTCTGCTCTGCGTCCGCTTTCATAAGTTGCTTGTTTATTGCTGCACCACACCTCTCTTCCCTATCTCTGCACAACACACCCCAATAAATATATTGATCGTACCACATACCTTTCCTTGCCCCATTGTAAATAAATCATTATTAGAAATGTTCCCTGCTCGTTTTTGTCTTTTCCTCCATTGATCCAGCATGGTCCAAATCCTAGCTTAGCCGGGACTTTATTCCCAACAATCCATTCCTTTTACCCGGTACGTCCTTGGCAGTGTCGCTCGGCTGCATCCGACCCGGTAAAGTGATCCAGTCCAGTAGAGTGATCCGGTTCGGACAACGCTTCGTTAATTCGGTTCGATAATTAAATCACGTGGTTATTTTTAGGTAACCGGATTAACGAGATGGAGGACCCTAAGTCATGTGGTTGATGATTGGCGTCCACGGTCGGTTAAGCAACCCGCCACGTCACGAAATTATCCGTGTGCGACGGCCTACAATTCCGGGGAGTGTGGTGGGAGCCCAAATTGGTCCCCCCCTCCCTCGAGGATAACAAATCACTTTGTAAAAACATACCAAAAACATGTTTATACTTTATCATTATGGGGTAGATCAGTGACAAAAAATTTCAATTTAATCCATTTTAAATTCAAGCTGTAACACAACAACATGTGGCAAAAGTCGAGGGGTGTGAATACATTCTTAAGGCACTGTGCAAGCACATTACCCATAGGGCGGTTGTTGTCAGACTGCACCCCCCCCTGCCACCCCTACACCCCCTCCCGACAGTGACACACTTTGCTGTGAGTAAACTCACACATGCAATTCTGACAACTCAACAAAAAAGCCTCAGCCTCCCCTCCAAACTTTGCCCCATCTTTGCTCTCCCCCCCACCCCCAACCCGAGTCCTCTCCTTAAGACATCGATCTCCTCCCTATACCCAAGCTTTCAAAGTCCCCACCCCAGCAAAGTACCCAACCCACCCCCTCCAAATCTGTCCCGTCTTTACTCTCACCCTCCTCCCGCTCATAAAATCAAACGGGCATTCCCACATCGAAACAGCGGCATACGTAACGTTTTCTGCTCTCCTATCATGCCATCACCAACTTCAAAGAAATTCGTCACAATTGTAAGAGAAAATAGTCAGAAATAATAGCACGTGTGTGTAACCTCTGCAGCAAAAGCGCTGCTTGAGAAAAAGGTTCTAAAAGATTATTCTTGAAGGGTTCCTCAATTGGTAGCCGTATATAAATTGTGGGTGGAGTCAGGCGAACTGTCCAATCAATGGGTGGAATTTGCACGCACAGCTCATTTTTATATAGATTTTATAACAACTTCCATTTTTCATAAAAGCCTGGTGTTGGCTTAGTGGTTAGGGTGGCTGGCTTGGGATCCTGGGGTCCTGAGTTTGAGACCTGTTTTCCACTGAATTAACACCAGGGGGTTGACTCAGCCTGTCATTCTTCCGAGGTTGGCAAAATGAGTACCAGTGTACTGGTCCCGGTGTATGCTCCGATTATAATAGGTGTACCATATCCCTGTGTGTCGTAAGAGGCGACCAGGGTTGGCGTCAGGAAGGGCATCCGGCCATAAAACATTGCCTCAAGAAGGGAACCATGATTGCATGGAGCCCGCAAAAAGCTAACCCCTGCTCAGCAGGGAAAAATGGCTATAAAAAGGCTGTTTTTTTTTTTCTTCCATTTTTCATTATGATTACGAGTTTGCAAGATTATACAAAGCCTTGCCTTTGAAGCGTCTTGACAAAAAACACGGAGAGTATAAGTGCATGATAATGTGCAGAGACCCGGCTTACAGACAGATTCAATAACCAACAACGAGTAAACTCCAATGCACAGACATGCTCAAATAATGATTCTCAAGAGCATGTAAAGTGAAGTGGAAATGGACATTTTTTTTCAGCCTTTATTATGATTCTCACAATCATTTCTTGTATCACATGATCATGTGATGTATACTATATCCTGCGGGAGGCTGAACTTGTTCAGCTGTCTGTGTACATGGAATGAACTATGAAGCAGGTCAAGAGTTGGGCCCTATAGTCTCCATAGTGTAAACATCCCATTTTTCTTACTCTTGTAATTTGTAAATATACATTTGGGAGATGGTTTGAAATCAGTGGTGCAGCTGAGAACTTCTCTGATCGAAGAGCACTTCGGTGGCTATAGACAGCCGAGGAGAGACCTAATGAGACTATTCGGTCAAACTCGACGTAATGAGCAGGCTCTCACATCATGATTTATGCAGAAGAATCTCGATAAAGAACAATGATTCAAATAAAATAATGAATGGAACCTTGGGGTGGACAATCCTGTTTGTACCAAACAAATTTAAGCTGAACGAAATGAACAGTCAAATGTAGGGTTTTATTTAATTTTGGAGGATGGGGGTGGAGGCAGGGGGAAGATGATGTTTTATAAGAGGACACGGTGTTCCTAGGCTTTCCCCCATTTTTAAATTCTCACCTTATAACTTATAAAAGTTTTACAAGACAATTTATGAAGGTAAACAGACAATTTGGCTCAACAGCCCTCTGTCATATCCACATCGTATCATTTATTTACCCAAATCAATCTCCACATTTACTTAGTGCACTTCACACTTCTACTTGCACAAGGACATTCGATTAGTAGGTCTGCTGGACATCCCAATTTTATTCTACGAGAGCGAGGCTCATGGAAGAGCAAGGCAAAATTGACAGTGGGGTAGCGGGGCAACAATTGGGCTTGACCAGCCATGTGATAAATCAAGAGGAATGGCATACAGAGAGAGCGAGAGAGAGCGAGAGAGAGCGAGAGAGAGGAAGCACTGAAATCAATGAGAGATGGGTTAGAAAGGGTTAATGGTTGGAAATATAGATAATGGATCAGGATGAGAAATCAGATGAGATGAGATGGCAGTACACTGCTGATTGAAGCCTTTGGGAGAAGAGTGAGACAGAGCAGCTTCTGGAAGGCAGTTGAACAAATGGGAGAAAAAAACCAAAAAACAACAAAAGAGTTGAGGTGTGCAGTTATCCTGCATATTGGAAGTTTAACTAGGAGGGGGTTACTGGAAAACATGTGCATCCTGGAGTTGCTGGGAAGGATCAGAGGAATGAGAGAGCAGCAAGAGCTAAAACAGAGGAGAGGTAGTAAATAACAGAGGCCACTTACCCATCAGCAATGTGAGAACAGGCATTGTGAATTAGCCTCACGAGCAAACTGTCCGTCCTACAGGCGATCGTGTTGCAAGCATGCAACAGGTTCTTCTGACGCATACCTTTATTTGGGCGGTGTACAGGAACTGACAGTTCTGTAAACACACAAAAAACACAGGGTTATGTGCATGAAGCAAAAACATACCGACTGCTTATAATTCAAAACACCTCACTGCACTGGAAAATGTGGGGACAGGAATATTGTACGGTATTGTAAATGGTGGAGAATTGTTATACTCTCCCCCACCAAGAGGCGGCGGTACACGATACACATTTACATAGAAGAATTGGATGCCCACACGCCCAACCCCCCCCCCCCTACATTCACCCCCCTTCCCAAGACCACCGGCAAAGATAAAAACACCCCTATACATTAATTGGGGTCATGCTGATGATCTGTCGCAAGTCTGGATGTAATTGGCCCAGAACTGTAGGAGGAGTAGTGCGACAAACAAGCAAACAGACAAACACCGGTCTGTGGATTATAGCAAGGATTGTGGGTGATGGCAATAATGCTGAGAGTTTTAGGTTCCACAGAATCCATGAGAAATAGATGATATGCTGGGGTGTCACTCCATAGGGGAGAGCAGTACTCCATTGAGCCATGGATAAAGAAAAGCCTTGTAGGCTCCAAGTCTTGGAGGTCGGCGGTTCAAACCCCGGCCGAGTCATACCAAGGACTTTAAAAATGGTGCGTGTTGCTTCATTGCTTGATGTTCAGAATTTAAAAGGATAAGAGCACAGACAATCCCCATGGGTTGGTATCCATGGGGAGGAGGAAATTCCTCCATTGGAGATGCCACACTGAGTGCAGCGAGAAAGGTGCCGCCATTGTTGTGATGTCACTGGTACCCAGAGTGCCCTGGAAAGTGATGACACTCCCCTCCCCCCCCCTCCACCCCCACATAGTGCAGTGGATGTTTGTATCATCTATCAGTTCTGTGTTATGTTATCTCGTCTGTATGTCCATGTGTGTGTGTGATGTGTGTGTGGCAGCTCCACTACGAGCTTTGGATCCTTAAAAAAAAAAAAAAACTGTCATTCGGGAATTAATTATTTTACCAGCAGTTTGTAAAATATCTTTAACATAGCAACCAATTATCAAGGACACAGGATATTCCAGAAGTTTAAATACTGTAGTTGGATAGATCTTTTTACTGAATATCAATCATGAAGATCCTCATTGTAAATGCATAATGATTAACAATTAAAGCCTCTTGATATGCATTACCAAGTCCAAAATAAGCTCCTTGCAACTGGTTGTTATGGCAACTTTATTTCTAGGAATAATGAGAATTTCCTGCAATGAAATCTTGAAAGTGTACATACGGTACAAATTTTTTTTTATTACATCATAAGTTTCAAACTGTAGTTCTGGAATTATGTTGTCATAAAGTGAGTTTATGACCACAAAATCAATTGTATAAAAAATACCCCCAAAATGCAGCATTCTAACTTTGAAACGTTCAGTATGTTTTTACCTATTTACTATTTTCAAGTGTGAAATGACATTCTTAAAATTAAGATGACGTTCTCCACTTTAAAATGAGCCTTAACGTTTTTTGGGGGTTCTCCTTCAATGAAAGGTTTTGGACGTTGGCAGAAACACGTTACACGAGGACTGTGTCATTACCGGGATGGAAACGGAGTAATCTTTGTGGTTAGTTAGGGGATGTTAAAGATCCCGCAGTGTCTTTTGGGAAAAGTTGGTGACTTATTGCTGGAACCCTGAAGAAATTACAAATTCCTGCCGTAAGTTACAGGGGGTATTGTGCTTGTGCCTCATTGGCAGATGCTTGTGCCTCTTTGGATCGATATTCTTCCTGTGGGACAAACTCGGAACCGACTCCTAACCCAAGGTGCAAAAGGGAGATATCTGTAGAAATCCTTCAACTTAATTAATGACCGCTTGATTCAATGGCCATCCAGATAATCTGCTGGGAACAGTCAATCATCAAGGTTTCAACCGTTTAATCTCAGAAGCTCTCCAAGCAGAGGCCCACAGCCTTAAATTGCACTAGTTGTCACAGAGTGGAAAATAGAGAGAGATGGGAGAGTGAGGGAGTACATTTCTTGCATATTATAAACCAGATCAGATGATGAACCATGCTTGAAACGGAGCATCAATGAAGCACCCTCTTAAAATCACTCTCGCTATAACTTCTCTTGTTTGTCTATAATCTCAATACCAATGAGTTCTCAGCTGCATCATGGTCAGTGGATTAAGTTTCTCTTCTTTGCTCTTCCATGAGCTTCCACAACTATATTAAAAATACCTGATAGCACCTTTTGCTCAAGTAATTGAAGCACTGGAAATGTAATACGTACACACAACTCGAGGCATTTGAAAAGTTCTCGGAACAAAATATTCACAAGAGTCCTTTATTATTTTTCAATATTATAGAAATAGAAAAAATAGAAATAGAATAGAAATTCAACATTATAGAAAAGCCACATTTCCAACCTCGCCTCCAAAGCCAGTTGCCGACTGGGAATCCTCCGTCGTGCAAAGTCCTTCCTCGGCCCACCTGAGCTCCTGACCACTTACAAATCTTTCGTCCGCAGCCTGATGGAGTACTGCTCTCCCCTCTGGGCTGGTGCTCCTGCCACCCTCCTTTCTTGGATTCATGCAGTGGAAACCAAGGCATTTCGGATCATTGATATCTCCCGTGATGAGACTGAGTCTTTGGGCCTCTCACTGCAGGTTGGTCGGTGGTCTTTCTGTCTTCTACCATATCCTCTCTTGTCTCACCCCCCACTGCTCTCTCTGCGATTTTTCCCCACCATATTTCTGCAGGGTGCTCAAGGTCTGCCAACAAACCCCTTCTGGTAAAATTACCAAAATTACGAATCACTGCTCACCTTCACTCTTTCATTCCTCTTTTTCCCCACTTTTGGAATAAATTCCCACACTCTGGTCAATCCCATTCTTCCCTTCAGGCCTTCTAAACAGCTGTTCACCACCACCTCTTTTCGTCCCCCATCCAAATCCTCGATCTTTTCTACCCCCGTTAATCCACCCCAAACCCACCTCCTTCAAATTCCCTGCTTTCCTTCCTGAAAGTCCCTGTAATGTTCATCTTGTATATCCCATGTTTCCTGCCCCATCCCTCTCCCTTCCACAGATCTCCTAATGTCTCTGTTCCCCACTGCTTTGCCCTTCCCACTCCCACCCTTCTTGTCTCATGCCCCCTCTCGCTGTGCGTTCTGTGTCAGCTCTCATGCGAGCCTCAACAAGGTATACGAAAAAAAAAACCTTTGGCTTTTCCTGAACTACGGTATCTCATTCAGAGCACTTTTTCAACATCCTTCTTATTTAATAACACTATTTAAATAATAATAATAATATTTAATAATAATATTTAATAACATAACAATAAATGCGCCAAAACAGCAACATTTTCTTTTTAACTGCCGGGTTCTATATAAAACTTGGTGGGAGCATTTGAAACCCACACTTTCTACCTGGCAAAGGTCTGCCTGTATGCATGCATGTTCGCACATGCAGCGATCTTTGCACTCCTCCGGTCGGCTCACTCCGTATCTGATTTGTATATGCTAAACTATGGGGAAGCCATATTAAATTCAAAACAAAACCGTCTCTAACAGTCCTCCTAACAGAGGGGGAGGGGTGAGAAAGCAGAGGGATGGGTGGGAGAGAGAGAGGGATAGGGGTGGGAGGGAGAGGGCTGGGAGTGAGAGGGATAGGGATGGGAGAGAGAGAGGGAGTGGGGTGGGGAAGGAAGAGTGGTGAGAGAGGGGAGGAGGAGAGAGTGGAGAGTGATGAGGGGGAGAAGAAAGAGGAGATTCCGGCAGATGTGACGTCCAGTTTAACGTCCATCCGAGAGACAGCACACACATTGATGAATCACCCTGCCTGTGAAACACCGAGATGACAGTTTATAGCTGTGTAGAGATTCAAACCCATACCAGACAGCTTTCAGCGAGCATGCGTACCTCTTGGCTATCTTGCCGTGATGTGGCGATTCATTGCTTTGTAACAACTGAAAACATATTTTACTCATTGTAATGATCTAATTTATTTTGCCTTCCCAACTCCGGAGACGTCCCCATGGAGAGCCATGCCACGTATTGCCATTCAAGCTTGTAGAGCACTCGCCAAGTGGCTTAACCACTCAAGCAAGCACTCCAATGAAACGTTTGAAGAAACTTTTAAAATCGAAACATTTCATTTTTTTTATATTTATCTATCTATGCCAAAGTGACGGGTCGTATAATGAAATATCATACAAAAAAATAATTGCACATTTTCAGTGAGCGAGCACCGCCCGATGCCCTGCATGACAACGCAGGGCTAAATGCAGGCGAGTGGCCCCTGAACTTTATTCAAGTCGATCAATTTATTCAGTGACAGTGTGAATATTGTATCGCGCTCGCCAAGTGCCTTAAGCACTCAAACAAGTACTCCAATGAAACGATTGAGAAAGAACTGCTGGCTTGGCAAGTGATTAGCGATCACTGATCAGTCACATAAACATCATGCACCCGGAGATGCCTGGAATGTCAAGCCAAGTCCGAATTGGACAAATTAACAGATTTATTTTTAGCAGTCGGAACTGCTGCTGAAGTCAATAAAGAATTTCAAATTTTGAAATTAGGCTCAGATTAGGAAATTCTAGAGGTTATGGCATTTGCAGAAATGAAATAAAGCCACTAACGCTAGCATCTCTGGGCATGTATAAGCATTGCAATGTATCCAGAAATTTGTAGGTATGATGATCAGGCATTCGATGATACGAGTGAGGAAAGTGAAAAAAAACCAAATTTTTTTCATGAAGAATTTCCAAGTCAAGGCATTGTTGAGCAGGCCAAAAAAAATGCCGAATTGAAACCCCAGCAAGGGACAGCAAGGTCACCAAGGATGAGCCTTGATAAAGGATAATTAAACAAGGCCGTTAATTATCTTCAAAAGGGGTGTTTTAATTAACCTAAATTTCCAATTTTCACTCTTGCACTCCCACAGATTTCCCTTAGTATGCATGCAAAGTTTGGGGACATTAATATTTTTTTTACCTGAAGGATCAGATTCAGACCCTTCAGGCAAGGGGTCAGATTTTACAATAAGTCGCAAAATAATAGCTTCGGTCCCTCCATGAAGAAAAGGTAGTTTAAAATAATAATTCATTTTGTATCTTCATCTGAACCCTTTCTATTTGGCTGCTTCGGTTGGCATGTGCAATGGAAGGAGGAAATTATATTCATTGCAGATAGCAAAGCAGATTGTCACCTCACAACCCTTGGCCGTTGGTATCTGAAACAACATTATATGAAATTAAACATGATCACGTTTTTCTTTCTCCATTGATCGAAGGATTCTAAGTCTTGTGGTGGTTCTTGTACATAAGTCAAATCCACGACAAGGACATAAGTAGACAATGGACAAACACTCGTGGTACATGGAATTCAAAACCAGGTTCCGAGCATCATGGGGAACAAGTTGCGTTCATGTCCTCGTCACATCTTATCAAACGATGTACAACGATCGGAGACTTTTTGAGTGAGATTTGTTTATTCATTGTTGGTTTAAAATGGTTGCCACAGTCAGATGTGATGCAGATATCCACGACAGCAAGCTGCAGCCTTTAACACTCGTACAAGTTTCATTTGCCTGAAAAATGCAATCACAATAGATCTCTGAATGTCTTTTAGCAACACGCTTCAAAATGTTCAACACGCTTCAACACGCGCACGCTGTATGCTGTCCTTCAGATGGGGGTGTGAAGTCGGCCGTCTGCATTTAGATCGTGGATGTTCAAGATTACACGCTACATTTTGCAAAGAGTAGGCAATTGCATCCCGGTAACCTTTCCAAATTCTCTGCTTGGGGTTGGCTGTGTAATCAGCACTACCTGAAGTAGGTGCTTGTGCTGTTGGGTGAGAATGGCACATGTACGACAGGCCGAATGGCCTTCTCTTGCGTATATAATAAGTTCTTTGTACTGTTTGTCTTCACTTTCGAACTGCCTGATTTACCTTTAACTTTTCCTTAACCTTCACCTTTTGTTATGGTCTATTTCACAGATGACTTCAGGGTGCTGCTTAGTGAGCTCCTGTGGATGAAGATGTTACTTATGGTTCATGTGTACACCATGCAATAGATGTTGTGTCATATATTGTTACGTTTTGGGTGAGGGGTGTGGGGGGGGGGGGGTGGATGTTAGATATCACCAGAGAGCAAATAGGAATGTATAGAGTAGCATGGTCCATGTAAGAGTAGTTAGCCATCTTGATGTAATAAAAGTAGCGAAACGTTAGCTTTAGAATTGTCATGTTTGAATGTGTGCATACAGGGGTGTGTGCATGGTAATAATAGTTAGGGATTATGGTCAAGGAAATTGTGTGTAAAACCTCCATGTCAACCTCTACCGGGGGCTCTGGGAGACTCGCAAGAGAGAGAAAAGGGGGTGGGGGGCGGAGCTGGGATTACTCAAGAGCAAGGGGAGGAGCGGTGGTCGCCTCTCAAGGAGCGGAGTCAAACGACACCTTGTTGCCAGGGGAGAGGAAGGAGGAGTCTGACCGGGCAGTTGTTCTGAGGAGGAGATGGCTGAGGAAAACGTTGAGGTCTGGTCTTAGGAGAACAGGGCGGTTGGGCGTGTGTGAGAGAGGTGCGTCGAGTAAGGAGGTAAAATATGACAGAGGAGAAAGAGGACTGAGGAGAGCTGGTAAAGGAGGTCGTCCTGCTTGCCTGTCTTCACCCTGTGCTTGGTTGTTCTGCCTGTGTTCATCGCCTGGAGCCCATGTGTCTTCATCTCCTCGTCATCCTGCCCATCATCCTAATTGTCCCCTCTTCACCTGCTCATCCCTGTTACCACCAGAGCTGAGTCCCCTGGGTTTTTGTCCCCTTCATGTCAGTGACTGAGTCTGGTGTGTGGTCCCTTAGATTTCTCCATTTTCATTTATATTCTCATTGTTTCTAATTATTTATTAATTGCATTCCTTTCCTCCCAACCTGCCATCATCTCCTCGTGATTCCACCATCCCCTGGTTGTTTGGGTTACGGGAAATAAACCCATTGGTTTTACGAGCGAAGTTTCTCGTGTCTCTATTCATGACCTGTGCGCGCGTTGCCCGCCATAAATTTGGAACGTCTCCTCAGGAGTTAAACCGCTCGGGACATCGCAGGATTTTTATTCCCTGCCGCATTGAGCTCGATGTTCGTTGAGCCATCGACGCGACAATATGCAGGATTTGAAAGGCCTGTAATATGGGATAAGTTTGCATGCATTTGAAATAACACATACTTGGTTCTCCAAATCATCTCACCCAGATCCACAGAACTTGAGTTTCTTAAAAAGACAATGTTTCACCAGGGATCATCAACAATACCTCTCAACTTTATCGACATGTTGAAGAAGGATACCGGCATGGAGACAGACGAAATGCACTCAGCAATGCTTGATCGAGAGGACAGGAAGCTGACGATCAATGTCAACTGAGTTTGGCCTTAGAACCGACTTAAGAAGAAGAAGACCAGACCAAGTCCAAGCATAAGTCCAAAATTAAAACCAAGTCCCCACGAAACATTGACTTTTTTGTAATCTGCTGCTCTGTGTAAAAAGCAAGAAACTGACTCTTCTTCCAGAGCTTCAATTAGGTGATAAACCACCATCTCACATCATCCCCAATTCATACTCTCAATCTTTTATACCCCCATGAACTGACTTAACCCAACCCTCTTCCAGGTTACTGTCTCTCTGTTTGTCTCTCTCTCTCTCTCGTCTGTTTTCTGTTGTCTCACTTCTGTTTGTTCTTCTCCTCTGTCTTCTCTCTGTTTTGTCTCTCTCTGCTTTGTATTTCTGTCTCTTCTGTCTCTCCTCTACTGTCTCTCTTCTGTCTCTTCTCTTGTTCTCTCTGTCTCTCTCGTCTCTCTCTCTTCTGCTTGGCACGCATGTGCAAACGCAAGGGGCTGTTGCTCAGTCTCTGGCGGTACGTTGGAGCCTGTGTTGCTTTCTCTTTCTTATCATCTTCTTCTCCTTTCTCTAATGTATTTTTGGGGGTATCGTGTGTATGAACTGTTGTCAATGCTTTATCGATTACTTGAAATTGAATTGGTTTCCTTTTTTTCCACTCTTGTATATTATCCTTTGCTTTGTTGTATTGAATTTTTACCTTTTATACTTTTTTTGTAATAAAGACATAAAAGTCTCTCTTGTCTCTCTCTGTCTCTCCACTGTACTCTATTTATTTCTATATTATTTATATATTATTATATTATATATATATATTATTGTTGCGAATTCCGCCGGCGTGCGATCGGCCACGTGACTCGAATGCGACCGCCTCGCCCACCGGACGGACAATTCAGTCTGACCCTCTCGACTAACGCGGAGCCAGTCACGGGTGGGGGTTTAACCCCACCACAACCCAGTCCGCATTCCACCCGTGCGAGGTTGGGTGAATGCCGAAAGTCGATATACCTAAGTACTCGCACGGGTAACCTACCGAGGGTTGTACACGCCACAGGTCGACTTCGGACACGAACGCTTAAGCGGTCCGTTCGTGCTATCGGATAACGAGCGGTGTTACGTCGGCCTTGACGGTTAATAATTCTCGGCGCCTCGCGCCCATCACAACCCTTATCGTGAAGCAAGATGAAGACCCAACAAAGGAAAGGACGCAGCGAAACGGGGAACAATTCAACAAGCAAGCATTTATTTACACACACGGAACAAAGCACACGTATAGCACAAGAATGCACATATATCAAAAAAAAGATAGACAACGACGACGCAGAGCTACAACCGACTAACGCGAACACTCGGCAACACTTATACGGTTTACTTATAAGACACGGCGCCACACACACACGTTCACACAAAACCCAAAAGAAAATGGAAGTCGCGACTTCCCTGCTCGTGTGAGTCCTGGCGACCGTCCGCCAACGTGGTCCCGCTTGCCGTGACTCCGTGCTCGAGCGTGGTCGGCGAGGTCTCTCCGGCGTGCTCGTGCTGCTCGTGCTGGCCCTCGACGCCAGGACCGAGTACACCGACGACCAGAGAACACCGAACAAGAGAGCACCGACTGGAGACACCGAACCAAGAGAGAGAGAATGCCTCCTGCGTCTCCGACTCTTATACCCCGGCGCACGCCCTGTTGCTCCGCCCCGTTTTCGGCTCCACCCTCCTTCGAGGCCTTCGAGAAAGGTTCGAAGCGGGGCGTTCCTCCTCCTGGCCGCGCACACACCGCATCCACCAATCGGGCGCCAGCTGCCTCCCTCGCTTCTCTCCCTCACACCAAGCGCGGGAGAGCCAGATGGGAAAAACAGGCCGGAAAACTGCGCATCCTCCTGCTACTGCGGAGATCGTAACCGCACGGAGCCTGTTGAACGGCGAGGGGGCGAGAATGTGGCTGCGTGGATGGTGGGGGTGGCGCGGTTGTTGAGAAGCGCGTTGTGGTTGTGGTTGTTGTTCAAATTAAAGAAAGGACAGAAAAACGGCTATCTCGAAGGATCGCAGCCCGAATGAATCACATTAATTCCCTAACAAAACGGTTTTGGGGCTAACTATACATGTACTTAAAAATATCTCACCTACGGGACCTGAATGGTGGTTGCGAATTTCCAGCCGTAACACACCCCCTCCCCTTTTTAACAGACTCGTCCCGAGTCGTCAAATTCTCGTGTGCCTCATGTGTAGTTCTCCCTAGTACGTTTTACCTACGGATCCTGAGTGAGACATTCATGGTATTCGTGTCCCAAAATAAAATAACCTGAGGGCTGAGTAACTAACTAAACAAACCCACTCACACGGACGACTTAATAAAATTGCCGGCGCTAGACAGACATGCCGGGGGCGCACTCATATTTCAGTACACAACTTAACAACTTACTTATAGATTTAACTAAACCATGGCCCAGGATCAATGGACTCTGCAGGAAAAGAAAAAAGAGTCAAAGAGCACCGGCGCAGGGGCCGCCACTGCAGGCCCGTGTTGTAGCTGCCAACAGGACAGTTCCTGCAGCTTGCAAACTGTTGCTTTGATGATCCTGGCGCACAGAGCATGAACAAGGGGGGCAAAGCAAAACTGAACGGGGGCAAAATGACATGGGCAGTGGGCATGGCCAAAGCAAAGGCAGGCAGGCAAGGCATGGCAAAACAAGGCCGCTGTAGCAAACAGCCGGCAGATGAACTGGCCGGCACAGGCCTTGAAGTAGAAGACAGCCGGCAGTGGAGCTGACCGGCACAGGCCTGAAGTAACACAGCTGCTGACGATCCGGCCGGCATAGGCCTCGGCAGCAGCAGCTGCAGACATCCGACCGGCACAGGCCTTGAAGCAACACAGTAGACGATCCGGCGGTACAGGCCTCGCAGCAAACGCGCCAGCCGATGAAGTTGGCCGCCTCTGCTTGAAATGGAGGTTGGTGGAGGGAGTGCAGTGGTGCTGGCCACTCAGAAGCGGGTCTGGACCTACTACTGTCCTCCTCCCATATCGCCTTTGCCTGTCACTGTCCATACCACTCCCTTAATTTGTCAAAACCCAATTTAGCCCCAACTTATTTTTTTTTTGTTGTTTTTTTTTCATTTCTATACCTCCCACTATAAATCGTCCCTAACCCCTTTACTGTCATGTCGGCTAACCTATCGTCCCTAGCCTACTCCCAACCCTACGTTCCTTCCCGGAGGGAATAAGGGAGGGCTAGCGTCCTGTGTCGAGGCCCAATGAAGCCTCAGGATGGCCTCCCAGACTTCAGCGATCTAAAACCAAAGTGGGTCCAGCGGCCCACAACGTGAGCGAAGGGATGGATGGTGCGGAGGGGTACACTTCCTAATCTACCCTAACATTAACCTTTAAACTACCGGGGCTTTCAAAAGCGCCTCGCTTAAGTATCGGTTTCTAACACACAAGATTCCCGTCGCCTGTGTTGGTGTCCTCACAATTTCGGGCCCTCCTCGAATTTACTCGTGCCCTTGCCACGGTTTCATGGCTGGACGCGTGGCTCCTTTGGCAGGCACTACCCTCTGCCAATTCCCCAACGATGGCACCCCGGGCAACAGCCTTCGAGCCTACCAGCTCCTAAACACGGGGAGTGCCCTCCCTGGCGACTCCCCTGAAAGCACACGTGGCAGGCTGGCTTCCCGGGCCCTTTCCGAGGGTCACCCGTGCCACGACACTGCACCGCGGCTAATGGCGCCCGGGCCGCCGACCCAAGCGGGCGCACCCGTGCCCATTACGCTAACCCGGCCCATGGGCCTTGGCCTACCACGGCGACTAGCCGGTGCCCGGGGTACCACTAAGCGATACTCACCTTTCGCAGCCACGCTCCCAGCCGCGTCAACAGGGCTCCTGCACCCTCCAAACGGGTTTCGAGCCTACTTTCCCACAACAACAAAACGACTTCCATTTTTCAATTTGTCTAACCCAGCTAACTCACTCTACACTGACCCGGGTCCCTGGGCGGGAGTCACTCCTCCCCCCAATCACTCATCGCACCATGCATTCCACATTCGCTCCATTCACTCAGCCCCGCTGGCTCACTCACTCACCAAGCACATTCTCCCACTTCACAACCCACAACTCACCGCTGAATCCTGCCATCTTCTAACTACTCCCCTAACTAACTCGTGCCTCCAAGTCATCCCTTACACTACAGCACGTTCCTTTTTAACACTACGTAGCTAAGCTATTCCCCTCTACACATTCAAAGTCTGTCACTGTCTCCAAAATGTCCATTTTTCATTTCCCATTCTAAATCTCACTACAATCCTTCTACCTAATCCATTCACGGACTCCATGAGGACTTACCTCTTGCCCATGAAGTCGGTCTAACTAAGCTAACCCTTCCCCCTAACTAGTGTTAACCCTGTGCCCTGGCAAGGGGGTCTTCCACCCCTTGCCCGGGAATCCTGTCATCCGAAAGCGAGGCTTGCTTTGTTAATTTTTTTTTTTTTCCAAATTCTGCGCAGACACCGCGGCAACTCACAGCTGCGCACTTTGCACCTTGCCCGTGACGTCATGCAGCTGCACGCGTACCTCGTCCCTCTTGGACGGTACCATCCGGCAGGGATACCCCTCCTGCCGGATTCCAACCCTACGTGCAGCCATGACGTCCCCCTGCGACCCCAAAAGCAAACCTCGCACTCCGAGGGGCTCCCACGCGAACACATGTGCCTGCCGTTGGAGCTAAACACAAGCTCGCGTGGAGAACCGTCCGGTCCGATTCCGTTTACCTGCCTAAACTTTGTCCGTCCGCGGGATCGGCAATCCACCGCGTGCGTTTCCGGACGGGGTTCACTCCCGCAAGCGAGCACGTGGCGGCCTGTGCGTTGCACAGCACGGACCGCACGCTCGCTGCTGGGTGAACCGGCGCGGTCCCCAAAACATCTACGGCCGCTAGCCGGCTTTTGTCTCTGTCGCCGTCGTCGTCGCCACTCAACCCACGCACACTGCGTGTTACGACGCACAGACTCCATCCCAACACTCACACGGGAGACGCGGCTGCATGCTCCCGCATGCCGACCGTCATCTCCTGACTACAGCGACTTACACACACTGTCTCTCTCCAACGGACCTCTCACTCACACCCAACTTTTACTTGCACAGGGGGTCTCACTCACACCATGCTGCCGGAAAGCACGCATCTCCGCACACTCGCAAACACACACCCCTGCACAACCACACTGGGGATTCGTGTCCCCACAAGGGTTCCCGGGGCTCTATATACCCCCACGCTGCACGTGCACTATCCACAGCACTCGTCCTTCAACTCGCTTGGCACGACCGAACCACTGGTCGTGATTCGCCTCAAAGGGGCATACTCCCTCCCTCGTTCCTGGAGGCAGCCCCCGCTGCTCGCACCGGGTCTCCACACGCTCCGCGAGCTCACCCATTATCCTCCACTACCTCTGTGTGTGTGTTGTGTTCGTCACTAACCCCGTCATTATCGTGCAGTCTCTCTCTACTTTTTCTGTTTCTCGCGTCTCTATACATTTATTAGTTTCCGTTTCTTTCTGGAGTTTTTTCATTTCTCTGGACTTCAATTTTACTCTCTCCTTCAGTTCATTAATTTCAAACTCGTATCGTTTTTGTTTTCTCTCCCACTCTTCCTCATGCTCTTCATTTTCCAATCTCATCGTTTCTTTCAATTGGCTCATTTCTCCTGTGTTATTCGCTGTTCTCTCATTACTCCTCCTCGTTTCCTCTCCTGTCCTTCCTTCTCCAGTTTCATGGTTTGCTTCATTGGTTAATCTTTTTTGTGTTTCATTTGCTGCTGTCTCAATTACTCTTCCTTGTTTCTTCTCCTGCCCTTCCTTCTGCAGTTTCATGGTTGTTCTTCATGTGGTTAATTTCTTTTGTGTTTCATTCGCTGTTCTTTGTCTATCTCCTCGCACTCCAGCTCGCCTTTTCTTTCAATGGTCAACCTCGGCTTCATGTTCTCTGTTTTCTATCCCATTGTTCCTCTCGTCTCTTCCTCTCCAATCTCGTTGTGTCTTCAATCTCCTCATTTCTCCTTCCTGCTTCATTCGTTGCTCCTTCAACTTCTCCTCGTATTCCAACCTATTTTTTTTCCTTTTGTCGTTCAGTTTCAAATTCATACTCTTTCGTTTTTTATTCCACTGTCTCTCTTGTTCTCGTTCTGCAATCTCCTTATTTCTTTCAACTGACAGATTTCTTCCTCCTGTCTCATTCCTTGTTCTTTCAAGTATTTCTTGTTCCTTTCTTTAATCTGGCCTTCGTCTCCAGCTGTTCGATCTGTACAGTGTGGTTTCTTAACGTTTCATTTTCCGTTCTCTTCCTTTCCTTTTTAACACTCTCAGTTTTTTCGTTAGTTCCTCTCTTTGTTTTGGTGTTTCTGCAACTCAGTTTTCTTTCCAATTCCTTTCTCATCTCCGCACCTCCGACCTTGCTTTGGCTTCTAACTGTTCTTCGCGCTTGCCCTTGTGTTTGTCTATCCGTCTTCCCAGTTCCTCTGTCTCCACTTTTACTCCCGTCCCAGCTTATCAACTCTCTTGTCATGTCTTGAGATCTTTTCTCACACTCCATATTTTTATTTCCTTCGTGCACGTCTCCGTCACCCACACGCTTCTCGCCCAACACGTCTCCTAAATTATTTTCTCTCCTCACGCCTTCACCGCGGGCCTGACAACCGTTGCCACCCCTCCCAGCTCGTTCGCTCCCACACGTGGCGTCGCCATTACGCACTTCGCTGTTGTTGCCTTCATGCCCGCCTGCAGGCTTCGGCCCATGTTTGCGTCTCACCCCGCAGTTCTTCCATTTTGTTTGTGTTTGTATCATTTTCGTTTTCATTTCGTTTGTTGTTGTATCCATCTGCTTGTCACTCCTTTTTATTTTGTTTATGTTTGTTACCATCTGCTTGTTCATTTGTGCCAGCATGGCGAATAGCTGGGCCATGTCGGATGCACTCGGCTGAGCTGATTCGGCAGGATCGGGGGGTTTTGGTGGAGAGGGGAGGGGAGGTGTTATCGCGGCCGCCGCCGCCACCCATTTCGGGCCTGGGTTCAGTTGGGGGGGAAACTGTTCCTGCACACCAGTGTCCTGCTCGGGTCTACATCCTGGGCCATGGATCTACATTACTACACATATACATTTCTATACCCCCGGCCCCGCTCGCCTTTGAGCACGCAATCTTATTCACGTAACGGGTTTTTAAAATCGCTCGTAATTTGGAGGGAACCGGGGGTCGCTCCTCTCACCCCTGGACGATTCCTGTGAATTTAGCTGGAGACAGGAGGGTTTGTTTTCCCGCTCTCTGACCACAGTGTTGCGAATTCGCGCCCGCCGGCGTGCGATCGGCCACGTGACTCGAATCGTGACGCTCGCCCACCGGACGGACAATTAGTCGTGACCCTCTCGGACTAACGCCGGGAGCCAGTCACGGGGTGGGGGTTTAACCCCACCACACCGTCTCGCATTCCACCCGTGCGAGGTAGGGTGAATCGCCGAAAGTCGATATACCTAAGTACTCGCACGGGTAACCTACCGAGGGGTTGTACCATGCCACAGGTCGACTTCGGACACGAACGCTTAAGCGGTCCGTTCCGTGCTATCGGGATAACCGAGCGGGTTTACCGTCGGCCTTGACGGTTCAAATTAATTCTCGGGCGTCTCGCGCCACTCAAACCCTTTACGTGAAGCAAGAATGAGGACCCAACAAAGGAAAGGACGCAGCGAAACGGGGGAACAATTCAACACAAGCATTTATTTACACACACGGACAAAGCAGACGTATACGCAAGAATCGGCACGATATAA
>CM068957.1:12212618-12223183 GCA_035128595.1 Eptatretus atami
CTTGAGTAGAATCATGGTATCGTGTCCCAAAAATAAATAACCTGAGGGCTGAGTAAACACTAAACAAACCCACTCACACGGACGACTTAAATAAAATTGCCGGCGCTAGACAGACATGCGGGGGCGCACTCATATTTACAGTACACAACTTAACAACTTAACCTTATAGATTTACACTAAACCATGGCGGATCAATGGACTCTGCAGGAAAAGAAAAAGAGTCAACAGAGCACCGGCGCAGGGCCGCCACTGCAGGCCCGTGTTGTAGCTGCCAACAGGACAGTTCCTGCAGCTTGCAAACTGTTGCTTTGATGATCCTGGCGCACATGGCAATGAACAAGGGGGGCAAAGCAAACTGAACGGGGGCAAAATGACATGGGCAGTGGGCATGGGCCAAAGCAAAGGCAGGCAGGCAAGGCATGGCAAAACAAGGCCGCTTAGCAAACGCCGGCAGATGAACTGGCCGGCACAGGCCTTGAAGTAGAAGACAGCCGGCAGTGGAGCTGACCGGCACAGGCCTGAAGTAACACAGCTGCTGACGATCCGGCCGGCATAGGCCTCGCAGCACAGCAGCTGCAGACGATCCGACCGGCACAGGCCTTGAAGCAACACAGTAGACGATCCGGCCGGTACAGGCCTCGCAGCAAAACGCAGCCAGCCGATGAAGTTGGCCGGCCTCTGCCTTGAAATGGAGGTTGGTGGAGGGAGTGCATGGTGCTGGCCACTCAGAAGGCGGGCTCGGACCTACCTACCTGTCTCCCTCCCACCTATCGCCTTTGCCTGTCACTGTCCATACCCACTCCCTTAATTTGTCAAAACCCAATTTAGCCCCAACTATATTTTTTTTGTTGTTTTTATTTTCATTTCTATACCTCCCACTATAAATCGTCCCCTAACCCCTTTACTGTCATTGTCGGCTAACCTATCGTCCCCTAGCCTACTCCCAACCCTACGTTCCCTTCCCGGAGGGAATAAGGAGGCTAGCGTCCTGTGTCGAGGCCAATGAAGCCTCAGGATGGCCTCCCAGACTTCAGCGATCTAAAACCCAAAGTGGGTCCAGCGGCCCACAACGTGAGCGAAGGGATGGATGGTGCGGAGGGTACACTTCCTAATCTACCCTAACCATTAACCTTTAAACTACCCGGGGCTTTCAAAAGCGCCTCTCGCTTAAGCTATCGGTTTAACAACCAAGATTCCCGTCGCCTGTGTTGGTGTCCTCACAATTTCGGGCCTGCCCTCGAATTTTCCTCGTGCCCTTGCACGGTTTCATGGCTGGGACGCGTGGCTCCCTTTGGCAGGCACTACCCTCTGCCAATTCCCAACGATGGCACCCCGGGCACTACACTGCCTCGAGCTACCAGCTCCCTAAACACCGGGAGTGCCCTCCTGGCGACTCCCCTGAAACGCACACGTGGCAGGCTGGCTTCCCGGGCCCCTTTCCGAGGGTCACCCGTGCCACGACACTGCCCACGCGGCTAATGGCGCCCGGCCGCCGCACCAAGCGGGCGCACCCGTGCCCATACGCTAACCCGGCCCCCATGGCCCTTGGCCTACCACGGCGACTAGCCCGGTGCCCGGGGTACCACTCAGCGATACTCACCTTTCGCAGCCACGCTCCCAGCCCGTCAACAGGGCTCCTGCACCCCTCCAAACGGGTTTCGAGCCTACTTTCCCACCAACAACAAAACGACTTCCATTTTTCAATTTGTCTAACCCAGCTAACTCACTCTACACTGACCCGGGTCCTTGGGCGGGAGTCACTCCTCCCCCAATCACTCATCGCACCATGCATTCCACATTCGCTCCATTCACTCAGACCCGCTGCCTCACTCACTCACCAAGCACATTCTCCACTTCACAACCCACAACTCACCGCTGAATCCTGCCATCCTTCTAACTACCTCCCCTAACTAACTCGTGCTCCCAAGTCATCCCTTACACTACAGCACGTTCCTTTTTAACACTACGTAGCTAAGCTATTCCCCTCTACACATTCAAAGTCTGTCACTGTCTCCAAAATGTCCAATTTTTCATTTCCCATTCTAAATCTCACTACAATCCTTCTACCTAATCCATTCCACGGACTCCATGAGGACTTACCTCTGCCCCATGAAGTCGGTCTAACTAAGCTAACCCTTCCCCCTAACTAGTGTTAACCTGTGCCCTGGCAAGGGGGTCTTCCACCCCTTGCCCGGGAATCCTGTTCACCCGAAAGCGAGGCTTGCTTTGTTAATTTTTTTTTCCAAATTCTGCGCAGCACCACGCGGCAACTCACAGCTCGCGCACTTTGCACCTTGCCCGTGACGTCATGCAGCTGCACGCTACCTCGTCCCTCTTGGACGGTACCATCCGGCAGGGATACCCCTCCTGCCGGATTCCAACCCTACGTGCAGCCATGACGTCACCCTGCGCACCCCAAAAGCAAACCTCGCACTCCGAGGGGCTCCCACCGCGAACACATGTGCTCTGCCCGTTGGAGCTTAACACAAGCTCGCGGGAGAACCCTCCGGTCCGAATCCGTTTACCTGCCTAAACTTTGTCCTCCGCGGGATCGGCAAATCCACCGCGTGCGTTTCCGGACCGGGCTTCACTCCCGCAAGCGAGCACGTGGCGGCCTCGTGCGTTGCACAGCACGGACCGCACGCTCGCTGCTGGGTGAACCGGCGCGCGTCCCAAAACATCTACGGCGCTACCGGCTTTGTCCCTCTGTCGCCGTCGTCGTCGCCACTCAACCCACGCACACCTGCGTGTTACGACGCACAGACTCCACTCCAACACACTCACACCGGGAGACGCGGCTGCATGCTCCGCATGCCGACCGTCATCTCCCTGACATACACGACCTTACACACACTGTCTCTCTCACACGGACCCTCTCACTCACACCCAACCTTTTACTTGCACAGGGGGTCTCACTCACACCATGCGTGCCGGAAAGCACGCATCTCCGCACACTCGCAAACACACACCCTGCACAACCACACTGGGGATTCGTGTCCCCACAAGGGTTCCCGGGGCCTCTATACCCCCAAGCTGCACGTGCACCTATCCACAGCACTCGTCCTTCAACTCCGCTTGGCACGACCGAACCCACCTGGTCGTGATTCGCCTCAAAGGGCATACTCCCTCCCTCGTTCCTGGAGGCAGCCATCCCGCTGCTCGCACCGGGTCTCCACACGCTCCGCGAGCTCACCCCCATTATCCTCCACTACCTCTGTGTGTGTGTGTGTTCGTCACTACCCCGTCATTATCGTGCAGTCTCTCCTCTACTTTTTCTGTTTCTCGCGTCTCTATACATTTATTAGTTTCCGTTTCTTTCTGGAGTTTTTTCATTTCTCTGGACTTCAATTTTACTCTCTCCTTCAGTTCATTAATTTCAAACTCGTATCGTTTTTGTTTTCTCTCCCACTCTTCCTCATGCTCTTCATTTTCCAATCTCATCGTTTCTTTCAATTGGCTCATTTCCTTCCTGTGTTTCATTCGCTGTTCTCTCATTACTCCTCCTCGTTTCCTCTCCTGTCCTTCCTTCTCCAGTTTCATGGTTTGCTTCATTTGGTTAATCTCTTTTTGTGTTTCATTTGCTGCTGTCTCATTACTCTTCCTTGTTTCTTCTCCTGCCCTTCCTTCTGCAGTTTCATGGTTGTCTTCATGTGGTTAATTTCCCTTTTGTGTTTCATTCGCTGTTCTTTGTCTATCTCCTCGCACTCCAGCCTGCCTTTTCTTTCAATGGTCAACCTCGGCTTCATGTTCCTTCTGTTTTCTATCCCATTGTTCCTCTCGCTCTTCCCTCTCCAATCTCGTTGTGTCCTTCAATCTCCTCATTTCTCCTTCCTGCTTCATTCGTTGCTCCTTCAACTTCTCCTCGTATTCCAACCTATTTTTTTTCCTTTTGTCGTTCAGTTTCAAATTCATACTCTTTCAGTTTTTATTCCACTGTCTCTCTTGTTCCTCGTTCTGCAATCTCCTTATTCTTTCAACTGACAGATTTCTTCCTCCTGTCTCATTCCTTGTTCTTTCAGTACTCTTTCTTGTTCCTCATTCTTTAATCTGGCCTTCGCTTCCAGCTGTTCGATCTGTACAGTGTGGTTTCTTAACGTTTCATTTTCCGTTCTCTTCCTTTCCTCTTTTAACACTCTCAGTTCGTTTTGTAGTTCCGTCTCTTTGTTTTGGTGTTTGCAACTCAGTTTCTTTTCCAATTCCTTTCTCATCTCCGCACCCTCCGACCTTGCTTTGGCTTCTAACTGTTCTTCCGGCTTGCCCTTGTGTTTGTCTATCCGTCTTCCCAGTTCCTCTGTCTCCACTTTTACCTCCCGTCCCAGCTTATCAACTCTCTTCGTCATGTCTTGAAGTCTTTCTCACACTCCACTATTTTTATTTCCTTCGTGCACGTCTCCGTCACCCACACGCTTCTCGCCCAACACGTCTCCTGAATTATTTCTCCTCACCCGCCTTCACGCGGGCCTGACAACCGTTGCACCCCTCCCAGCTCGTTCGCTCCCACACGTGGCGTCGCCATTACGCACTTCGCTGTTGTTGCCTTCATGCCCGCCTGCAGGCTTCGGCCCTGTTCTGCGTCTCACCCGCCAGTTCTTCCATTTTGTTTGTGTTTGTATCCATTTTCGTTTTCATTTCGTTTGTGTTTGTATCCATCTGCTTGATCACTCCTTTTATTTTGTTTATGTTTGTTACCATCTGCTTGTTTCATTTGTGCCAGCATGGCGAATAGCTGGGCCATGTCGGATGCACTCGGCTGAGCTGATTCGCCAGGATCGGGGGTTTTGGTGGAGAGGGGGAGGGGAGGTGTTATACACCGCGGCCGCCGCCGCACCCATTTCGGGCCCTGGGTTCAGTTGGGGGGGAAACTGTTCCTGCACACCAGTGTCCTGCTCGGGGTCTACATCCTGGGCCATGGATCCTACATTACTACACATATACATTTCTACTACCCCCGGCTCCCGCTCGCCTTGAGACGCCATCTTATTCCACGTAACGGGTTAATTTAAAATCGCTCGTAATTTGGAGGGAACCGGGGGTCGCTCCTCTCACCCCTGGACCGATTCCCTGTGAATTTAGCTGGAGACAGGAGGGTTTGTTTTCCCGCTCTCTGACACCAGTGTTGCGAATTCGCGCCCGCCGGCGTGCGATCGGCCACGTGACTCGAATCGTGACCGCCTCGCCCACCGGACGGACAATTCAGTCGTGACCCTCTCGGACTAACGCCGGGAGCCAGTCACGGGTGGGGGTTTAACCCCACCACAACCCAGTCTGCATTCCACCCGTGCGAGGTAGGGTGAATCGCCGAAGTCGATATACCTAAGTACTCGCACGGGTAACCTACCGAGGGTTGTACCAGCCACAGGTCGACTTCGGACACGAACCGCTTAAGCGGTCCGTTCCGTGCTATCGGGATAACCGAGCGGTGTTATCGTCGGCCTTGACGGTTCCAATTAATTCTCGGGCGTCTCGCGCCCACTCAAACCCTTTACGTGAAGCAAGATGAAGACCCAACAAAGGAAAGGACGCAGCGAAACGGGGAACAATTCAACAAGCAAGCATTTATTTACACACACGGACACAAAGCACACGTATAGCACAGAATGCACATATATCAAATAAAAGATAGACAACGACGACGCAGAGCTACAACCGACTAACGCGAACACTCGGCAACACTTATACAGGTTTACCTATAAGACACGGCGCCACACACACACGTTCACACAAAACCCAAAAGAAAATGGAAGTCGCGACTTCCCTGCTCGTGTCGAGTCCTTGGCGACCGTCCGCCGACGTGGTCCCGCTTGGCCGTGACTCCCTGCTCGAGCGTGGTCGGCGAGGTCTCTCCGGCGTGCCTCGTGCCTGCTCGTGCTGGCCCCTCGACGCCACGGACCGAGTACACCGAGACCAGAGAACACCGAACCAAGAGAGCACCGACTGAGAACACCAACCAAGAGAGAGAGAATGCCTCCTGCGTCTCCGACTCTTATACCCCCGGCGCCACGCCCTGTTGCTCCGCCCCGTTTTCGGCTCCACCCTCCTTCGAGGCACTTCGAGAAAGGTCTCGAAGCGGGGTTCCTCCTCCCTGGCCGCGTCACACCGCGCATCCACCAATCGGGCGCCAGCTGCCCTCCCCTCGCTTCTCTCCCCTCACACCAAGCGCGGAGAAGCCAGATGGGAAAAACAGGCGGGAAATGCGCATCCTCCTGCTAGCTCTGCGGAGATCGTAACCGCACGGAGCCTGTGAACGGCGAGGGGCGAAGATGTGGCTGCGTGGATGGTGGGGGTGGCGCGGTTGTTGAGAAGCGGCGTTGTGGTTGGTGGTTGTTGTTCAAATTAAAGAAAGGACAGAAAAACGGCTATCTCGAAGGATCGCAGCCCGAATGAATCACATTAATTCCCTCTAAACAACGGTTTTGGGGCTAACTATACATGTACTTAAAAAATATCTCACCTACGGGACCTGAATGGTGGTTGCGAATTTCCACAGCCGTAACAATATATATAATATATATATATATATATATTATATATATATATACATCTCTGTCCTCATTTCCTGTTCGTTCCTTCCCCTACTCCAACTATGACCTCACTGCCACTATGGTCCCCTTTTGCCCTCTGTCATCTTGCTCTTCCATGAGCCTAGATGTTATAACCACAAAGAAAACTTCCCATCCAACCAGACTTCATCTGGCAAACATGCAGAGCATAACGAGGTACAAGCCGCTAATTCATGCCCCATTAACAAAGCTGTTAACAAAAACTCGTTTTCAACATAAAAACGAAATCAATTTAAACACATTACAATGCACTGTGAACTAAGTGTTACAATGTGCACAGCCGTGTGATTCATTGCCAAGACGGTGTGAAAATTGTCGACACAAGTCATACAAGTGTGTAGCGTACTTCTGCAAGTATTGCTTGCCATATCATCTGTTTCAAAGTTGCAAGGATAGACGTTATAAAGAAACAGATACAGCAAAAACAGTCATCCGGTCTACCACACCGACTTGCCATTTAACCGTTTACACGAATTACTTTCTTAATTAACAACCATTGCTGACATAGTTCATGAATTGGCCGAATTAATATTGCAATGGTGTCATATAGGTCTATACTTGCAAATGCCTCCATGATGTAACGTCTGAACAATGATGTACAAAACCTTTTTCAACATCCTAAAATTAGACTTTTAATAAACCCATGTTGACTACTTTTAATTTGCTTCAGTGCTTTTCAATTCATTAATAAACCCGTAATTTCTCCTCACCTCCACTCATTTGTTCCTCTTTTTTTCTCTGCGTGTGGAACCAACTTACAGTATTCTCTTCAATCCCATTCTTCCCTCCATGTCTTCAACATCACTCTTCACCACAACCTGATCAGATCGTCCCCCATCCAAAAACCATGATCTTTTCTACCCTCGGTAACCCTCCCCAATCCCACCTCTTTCCAATTTTCCAGTTTATCCTTCCTGACAGTTTGCTTCCGTGTCCACCTTATCCATCCGGTACATCCTCTCCTTGCCCTCATTCTTCCCCACAACCCTTAATTGTCCAAGTCTCCCTCTATTTGTCCCTCAACCTAGCTGGTGCTGCGTCACCTTCTCTTTTGTCCTGATCCGTTCTATATTCTAGCTCCTCCAAGAACCTTGACCCTGTATACTGTACAAGAAAAAGAAATAAGATTTTCACACCATTTGCAGATAGGACAACCAACTTTATGTGTCGTCCATTAGGATGCATCACCGCAAGAGGTTTCCATTTTATTTGACTCCACCAGGGATGAAAACTAAAACAACACTAGAGAGAGAAATGAGTGTCGAGCAAAATAAATGTGCTTTGCTACACCATCCCCAAACTTAATGGTCCACTTCACTCTCTTCGTCTTTAGTACTGACTTGCTTTTCGTAAGTAATATATTACAAGCTGTACATTATACAGTGTTCGCCTGAAAAGCTCATTAACCAGGTGTCCTTTTGTTTCGTGAACACCACTCAACTTGCACAGCCAGAGAAGTCTTTGTGTGCGGTTCCATTTAACATCATGCTTCAACGCTGCGGCCAAGTCCGTCAAAATGACGGCCTGGAACTTGTTGACAATAAGCATGGCTCACGGGGAATCATGGCTCATAGTTAGAGGCTCGTCTGTTTTCCCACCACCAGTAGTTTTGATACTGGCAACGCTACCCCCCCCCCCCCAATTTGCAATTTGAATGGCAGCTTTCTTTGCTTCAACTTGCACAATCCATCAAATCACCTCGTCGTCGTCTGCCTTCCCAAGCCTTAGCTTTTGTTCCATATGCAAAATAGAATGATAAACAAAGAAGAAAACACCAGAATAAGGTCAATATTTCACTCAGCTGTGGTTGCTATGTATCCACAGAGGCACAACCACAGTATTTATAAAAAGGGAAGGGGTCATTGCCCGTCGAGTAGAATAAATCAGTGTAAACTAGAAGGGCACTCGGTAGAGCACGTACCTCCGCCACCTAATGCCTGATCCACGGGAACATATCAGGCCCATTACATTTTTAAAATATCATGCTATATATCGTTTTTAGCCCTATCACTTAATGGTGAAGAATCACATTGAATATTAAATAATTATCGTATCCAGATCCGGATCCGGATCTTCACCAAAATCGAAACAATTCGCCGTGGTCAAACACCCAGCGGGTCCACCAAGTTTCATCCAAATCCGTCAACAACTTTTTTGAGATATCGTGCTATATATGAGTTTAGCCCAATCTCTCAATGGTGAAGAATCACGTTAAAAATTGTAGCGGTCGGATCCGGATCCGGATCTTCACCAAAATCTAATCAGTTCAGCCTTGTCGCACACCAAACCTGGCCACAAAATTTCCATCCAGATCCGTCTACAACTTGTTAAGATATCCTGTACACAAACAGACAAACAAACAAACAAGCCGGTAGGCGGCGATGGGTCGCCGAGCATGGAAACTATAAGATATAGAGCAAAATGGATGTCATATAGCGGATAGGGAATCACCTTAAGATTATGCATATCAAACTCATCCAGTTCCATCTACTGATAACTACTCGGTATCCATTTGAATGAAAAGTAACGAAAATGCGGTTTGAAATCGGAATCCCAAAGTTCGAGGGGTGCTGTGGGTGAACAAAGATCTAAATCGAAAATCCGGCTCGATCGTTTGTGCACAATGTATTCCAGACGATTAGTGTGAATTTTCATGACCACCGACCATAACCCTAGGAGGAGTAGCATTTGGCGCGAAGGCACCTCCAGCTCTCGCATATTATCGATTTTTGCACAATTGACCTTTGACCCCTGACCTAAGCGAAATCGGTCAATATGTCCTGAGGCAAAGTTGTAGTACTCATTGAGTACCATGAACCTGAAAAGTTTCATTCGTATCGATGCACTCACCTGGTCGCTAGGGGGCCTTCAATTTTCGCCAATTTTTGCGCATACCCTAATTGTAGGGGCGCTGCGGGAAAGTATTCCATATATCACAAAAACCGGAATATATTTGATAGAGCATCACCTGTAGATCATTCGTGCCAAATTTCATAACCCTACGTGGGATAATGACTTTCGGAATTGATTTGCGTGAACGGTAACGATTTTGAAGGTTTTTCGGTTGTTGCTAGGGACCAAAGCGTCCCTAGCAACCATCACAATTTCCAAAGCACTAGGTCATAAGATGTACCTACCACCCGAGTTTGGTCAAAATACACCCACGTTACTACCAATTATGCTGATGACAAACGAACAAACATCCAAACAAACAAACAGAATTACTGACATAAGGGTCACCTATTTCGGCGACCCAACAGACAGACAGAGGGGTGAAAACATAACCTCCTTCACCTTCGGTGGCGGAGGTAATTAAAAGTGGTATGGGGCAGAAGGTTTATGTGTCAACATTACATGTCTGTACCATGGTCAAGGGGGTGGCCCAGGCCCCCTGCTGCCCTAACCCTTATGTGTACAGTACACTATACAACACATGTTAGACAGCTACACCAGAAATTTACATTCTGAAATGAAATTGGTGCACTCACGTCTTTGCAAATATCCTTTGGTCTTTTAACCCTTATGGTAAACACCATCTCTTTATATGGATTACATCTTCGATGAGCTTCGACCATTGGTTGAAAAAACATGTTTGTTGAAGCACATATTCTATTCCAAGGTGCTAATCTGAATAAATAACTGGAACGGCACTCTTTGACATCACAACGTCCACAGATATGGCTCTGCCCATCGTTGTACATGATTACATCATTGTACATACTTGTACCAAGTTTGATAGAAATCCCTTCAGCTGTTCTCAAGTCTCACATTTTTACCTGACATGACCTCTGACCTCTTGATGCCGAAATCGAATCAGTTCATCTTTACATCGTTATACATGCTTGTATCAGGTTTGGTCAAAATTCAATCACTGGCTCATAAGTTAGCGTGGTAACAGAATTTTTTTTTTCACCGAACATGACCTTTGACCTCTTGATGCCGAAATCGAATCAGTTCATCTTTGCATCAAGATATATACTTGTACTAAGTTTGACTTGGATCCAT
>CM068957.1:12262978-12286456 GCA_035128595.1 Eptatretus atami
AAAAGCACCCAGGAATGGTTCAAGACAAAATGCTGGAATGTTCTGAGGTGCCCGACAATTAGTCCAGATCTAAATCCCATTGAACACCTGTGGGGAGATCTGAAAACAGCAGTTGGGAGAAGGCACCCTTCAAATCTGGGACAACTGGAGCAGTTTGCACAAGAAGAGTGGGCCAAACTGCCAGGTAGAGAGGTGTAGGAAGCTCATTCATGGCTTTAGGTGGTGCTTGACTGCAGTTATTTTGTGCAATGGCTGTGCTACCAAATTTTCTTTTTTTTCTGATTTAAAAGACGAGCTGCGACGGCTCATGAGCCTTGCACCATAGGGCGCACGTTGACCACAGACCTGGCTGTAACTCATTGCACCTTTGCAGATGTGAGGTTTTTTTCCTGCTGGTGGACTGGTTGAGTTCACGACTATTCAATGCAACACTGCGGGTCTCGTCCACATTGACATTCCATGCCGCCAACTTATCTGGGCATCCCACATCAAGGTCATCCCTCTTCCCTCCTCACAACATGGTGGCTGGGGTGCAGCGTGATTCCTCACTGTGAGAAACTTCCCACGGGGCTTGCTCACTCCACACACAGCTGGCCTGTCATTAACTGCATGTCGGGAGCATCTGAACTCCAGAGCTTGCACGCGTGTTTCGACAGTGCAAGATACAGACTTTGATTCATAGCACGTATCCTATAAAAGGGTTACATTAAACACATGAGTGTAAAGTTGCCTTTCTAAGAGTGTGGAAATATTCAAAACTGCATTGAAATATGTGTGTGTGTGTAACTTTGAGTAAGTTTTAAAAAGCAATGAACATGACTTGTATTCCTGTGGGGAATGATAGCGCTTGAACCGTAGACAGTGGGAATTAATGGCCGTATCTTACCCGTAAAGAGGGTCACGGGCCTCTCTCCGAATCTCTCATTTTCACTAAAACATCGTCTCCACAACTACCTGAACAATAAGGACCAAATTTGGCACAATGCATGAGGACAGAAAGGTCTCATGGGGTTGTGGTTCCCATCTGGATCCACCCATTTAAAGGTGTTTCAAAGGGGATTTTGGTCCAAATATTGGTATTTTGTTCAAAAATCTTCTTCTCCGAAACAAACAACCAGATCCAGACCAAACTGGCCATGCGGCATTGTGACCATGCCATAACCTTAAATTGTGCTCCCTTTAAAATAAAAAGGAAAATGTTGCGTTTGGGAGCATTTTATCACCCTTCCCTTCCCCTCTCATCACACTGCCTTCCATTCCATGCTCCTCATGCCACATTCCCTTCCCCTCATGCTGCCTTCCCTTCCCTCACACTGCCTTTCCTTCCATTCCCCTCATGCTGCCTTCTCCCCACCCCTCACACTTACCACCTCCCAAACCCCCTCCCCTCTCTACCCACGATGGACATCTCCAGGCGGCCTCCGTGTGCTGCATTAATGTGCTGTTTTAACGCACCCCATTTTGTTCAATCCTGTACTACCACCTCCCCCCCCACTTCTATACAAGTCCCACCCCTAAACGCAACTTTGGAACCCCTCCCCCCCATTTCCCCCCTTAAGTCCCCCTCAAAAACCCAAGTCCAGGACCCGCTCCACTCATGCTTACCTCCTCCGAAACTCCCTCCCCACTTCCCCCGCCTCCCTTGCTCCACCCCCCTCCTGGAGTGTGTAGTGATGCTTGGTGAGGGTCTCCACACCCCCCCCCCTCTCTTGCTATATTAATGGGAAAACAATTTGATTCCTCCATGCTCTTATGTCACATGACTCCTGTTATTTAGTGGCTGCAACCACATTCCACATTGTTGCGTGCAAAAGCAACACAACTCCAAATAAGTGTATGAGCCAGCAAGAAACAGCCTCATGTTGCAGGAGTCTTCATGCATTCTGCCTCAGGAAAGCAAAACGAAACAACAGATGAACAAGCACAAACATCCCCCATGATTGCCACTTTTATGACCCGCAGCCTGCATTTGTATTCTCTTTTGCTGCACGAATGCACATTTCGCACGTTAAGCCGTGGTCGTGCCAATCAGACTGGATTATTAGCCATCCCAAGACAATAATCCAGTGCAGTCGGAAGATTCGTCTGAATATAGACAAACATAAAATGTCTTCATATTGTTATATTTCATCGCGCCTCTGAATGTTATTATATTATAAAATAAAGCATTGCACAAAATACGTGTCGAGCCATGACTGGAAGTTTAATTAGAACCAGACAAGTTGCTTTAACTAATGGTTACGATTAGCAGGTTGAACTATAGTTATGAGTTTGGGAAATGAAAATAGACCCATGGCAATATGGGGTGAACCATTAAGGGTTAGGGTGAGGGTGGGGGGGAAGGGTATGGTGAAAGAAGTGGGATTTAGATGGTAGGAACAAATAAACATCACACAAGGTGATAATCCAGTTTCAGGAAGAATTAAACACGAAAAATAACTAAAAAGCATCGATTTCAGTTCTTTTATTGATATTTCGATTCATGAATGGAATATGTTTTCAATGTTTTTTTTTGTATTTTGCTCCTGCAAAGAGGAGTTGTTGACAACAAGGTGAACCGTCAAGAAATTTAAACGATTGTCCATACCTGAGAGTATTCATATCCTGCTGATCTTATGGTGGTGCTAATGACAGCAAATTTCCACTCCCTCAACCTGCCAATCGTCGCCCAAAAGTGATGTTTTAAACAGTCATGCCTTCCATCCAACCCTCCATGGCTCCTCCAAAATACACATGTTCATGAAATAAAATCCTCATTGCATCCACTCCAAGGAACACCTCCACTCCTTTGTTCTTCATTTTTTCCCCCCCAGTTTGTGAAACTGCTTTTCACAGACGGTTCGAGCTCGATTTTCCCTTAAGGCCTTCAAGAGAGCAATGCACTAAATCTCATATCACAACCCATCCCTACCCCTCGATCTTTTCTACCCCCATTAATGCTACGAAACCGATCTCAACATTTTTTGCCCCAACAGATTGTCAGCCCGGCTGGGAGCTTATTCTTTGGGTGCTGTTGGTCTTTTCGTCTGTCCGTGCGTCCTCCACTTGAAAATGAGTGCATGAATTTCTTTCATATTTGGCATGTGTATGCAACAACATCTCGGAGACAGGCATGTCAATGATTTTGGGATTGGATCTAATTAAAGTCAAGGGACAAACGATTATAGGTTCACTTGGCTCACTTGGCTGTGCCTGGATGGGTTGGAGGGAAAAGGAGTAGCAGCTGAAACCCGAATCCTATCCAGGTTCCTCTGAATGACTCCATCTTTGTCTGTTTTTGTTCCTCCTGATAATCCAGTATTTGGTCAGTTATTTCATAATATTTCTGAATTTTGACAATTGTGATTTTACGATAGGGAAGAGTACATTACCTCCACCACCGAAGGTGGAAGGAGGTTCAGTGTGTGACAAGGACGAAATTATTAGATTTTGGTGAAGATCCGGATCCAGATCCGGCAACTAGAATTTTTGAGTGATTCTTCACCATTGAGAGATAGGGCCAAAAACCGATATATAGCACGATATTTCAAAAAGTTGTGAACGGATTCGGACGAAATTTGGTGGACACGGTGGGTGTCGGAAAAGGAAGAATTGATTCAGTTTTAGTGAAGATCCGAATCCGGATCCTGTGAGGAGGGAGGAGGGATACCTTGATGTGAGATGCCCAGATAAGTTGTCGGCATGGAATGTCAATGTGGATGACATCTGCAGTGTTGCATTGAATCCTCGTGAGCTCAAGCAGTCCACCAGCAGAAAAAAAAACCCCCACACCTGCAAAGGTGCAATGGGTTACAGCCAGGTCTGTGGTCAACGTACTGCAGGACTTGCTGTGTTCTCGAACCATCAGAAATCATTATTTTGTGTCTCCAATTGTACATGCTGTTAGCAGAACCAACCTTGCACAGAACTGTGTCCATGTCAAGGTGAAGAGGGCTACAGAAACAGCTACCCTCACAGTTCTTTGGATGAAGATCGTGATCACGATAATGATAATGATGATAGTTCATCGATGCATGATGATTTTTTTCATCGTATTATATCAGCTTTACTCAGTAAAAGAAAATTGTAAATAAATGTATAAAGTTATAAATCGTTCATTTCATAAAGTTGCAGGCAGCCATTTAATGTCGCTTTTCTGGGAAACTGCACCACTTTTGAACTCCATCTCATGCCTCACATTAAATAAATAGACGTACGAAGATTTGCAATGGTGCATGATGTGTCTGTGTATTTGGTAGATGGATTAAGTCGGTCTGATAGTTGGTGTGGCTGAAGCTCTAAATGGATCAAGGATAAATCACAGGACTAAAGAGTCAAATTGCCTCCTCCTGTATATGTTTCCTTTGTATGTACATATATATATATATATATATATATATATATATATATATATATATATATATATATATGCATGTGTATAAAGAGTGCAGTGCTGGATTCACAAAATGCTACATGATGGATTACATCATGTTTATTATGAGATAAATACATAGCAAACAATGACTCTTTCTTTCTAGGCAATAGATAGTAAATGATGATTCCTTTGGCACGGCCTCGATGACACACTGCGCTGGACGTATTATTTTAACTTGCATGTACATGTGTTGAATACCATTTGTCAATGAAGGTTTCAAATGACGTACACACTGTCCTGGTTTTGTAACACTGTTTTTGACATGCTGACATGAGTGACCCAATTACTTTAATTCAGAGCTGGCAAAGAAGTCCAACTGGCTTGCAGTTATTCACAGTGTTATAATTTCTCACGGGATAATTTATTTCATTTTACATCTCTCAGCGTTGACCTAGATTTTGAAACTTCCAGTTTTCCTAATAATAATCTCTTTCAGTTTACCATTCTTTGTAGACCAGGTATCTCATCATGAGTTTCTCAATTATCGAACTTTATGAATGTCAAAATATGTCATATCTTATTGTGAAATAAAATCACGATGTTGATGGTCCATGAGTAAAATTACGAAAAGCAGGTACTTATAGTCTTACATTGATCATGAAATGCTATTTTTCGTAGTTTAACCTCATCGACTACATAATTATATATATAGAAAAACATATATTTTTCGTAGTTTAACCTCAACGACTCATCGACTATATATATATATATAATATATATATAATATATATATATATATATATATATATATATATATTATATATACACATATATATATATATATACATATATATACATATATACATATATACATATATATGTATGCTGTACATACACACACACACACAGATAGTGGACAAAACAATGCAAACACCACTGTCAATTAATTCAAATAGTGCTTTGGGCCATCACGTGTGGCCATTATGGCATGTATGTGCCATGGCATACAGTCCACCAGCATTTGGAATTCTGCAGGAAGGATGCGGCACCATTCTTCCACGAGAAAGTCAATCAACTCACACCTGATTGGTGAAGATGGAAAACACTCTCTCAGGCATCGTTCAAGAATATCCCATAAATGCTCGATTGGGTTCAGATCTGGTGAATTGAGAAGGCCATGACATATGGATAATATCAGTGAAATGCTCATCAAACCATTGGGCGAGCACATGTGCTCTGTGGATGGGGATATTGTCATCTTGGGAGCCACCCCTCCGGCAGGAAAGAAATTCTGCAACATGGGGTGAAGATGATAACTCAGCACCATTAACTAGCGATTGGCATTTGATCTTGCCTTCTAAGGGAATGACTGCACCAAAGCCATACCAGGAAAATTTTCCCCACAACATTACAGAACCAACAGAACCTTTCATTGTTAGAACCAAGCACTCATGGTTGTAGAGTTATTTAGGTTGGTGCCACACGTGCACTCGTCTGTTTGTCGAGAATATGGTGAAGGATGATTCGGCTGATCACATCCTATTTCTCCACTGCTTGGTAGTCAATTGCCTGTGCTCTGTGCACCACTGGACTCGCAAACGTGCATTGCCAGGTGTGATGAGCGGTTTGTGCACTGCAACCGGACTATGGTATCCTGCTCTGTGGCATTCCCGTCGGACCGTTTTTGATGAAACTGGTGGCTTGTGCCCCAGATTTAAATTTACAGTCAATTAATCTGCAGTTGCTCACCTGCAACCAAAAGTAAACTCGATCTACCCTGCTGATTTGCGAAATAAGCAAAAGCAGTGTCGGTGCCATCTTCCAAAGCTGATGTAATTGAAGAAATCAAATTAGTTAGAGGAGTCCTGCTCAAAAATGAATAGAGCAAAGCGATACACTCCACCTTGAAAGAACCAAAATGGACAGAACAGAAGGAGCCAGAAACGCTTGGGCACTGTGTACTGCCATACTACCCCAGGCCTTTCTGAAAGGATTGGCAGGATAGTACGCAGCACATGGATTGGTGTCATCTACAAGCCTCTACGTACCATCTGTAATGTCATTTCAAAACTAAAGGACACATTGTCAACTGGTGATAAATCTGGAGTAGTTTACCATTCGTCGTGAAGAGACTGTGACCATTTATATATTGGTGAAATTTAATGCAAGGGCTAGATGAACATGATCGAGCCGATAGGCTTGGAAAGGTGACCCAGTCAGCCTTAGCACGTCATTGCCTGCAAGTTGGCCACATATTTGACTTTGATGGGACCCGTGTCCTCAACACGACATCCAACGAACAACACAGGTTGATTTTGGAAGCATGGCACGTGAAGAACCAAGAGGTTGGTCTAACTAGAGAGATGGTGGACATACCCACACAATACACACCTCTGATACAAATGGCCAAAACTGGATTGTGCAAACAGCTGCATAAGGTGAGGAACAAACAACACTCAATCCCAAACATCACATCCGCGTTTGTACAACACCCAATGGGAACCCCAACAATCACACAACACGCACCTCATCATGTTCATCCTGGACACTAAACCAGCCAGGTTCATGCCACGGAAACTCAAAAATAACAAACGCACACACATACAACACCAGATCACGTGTTCGTACAAACTAAACAGGAGCAGAGCAGCCCATTGACCGGAAATGAGCGGTCGTATCGGAAATAAAAACCGGACATGTGCCGATTACCTTGGGGTCTGTTGGCTTGAGGAAGCCTGCTGTGAAGCGGGTGAAACGTCGCCTGAGACCGGGTATTTTCTTGCTTATTGCTCAACTTAGCAGAGTATATCTCGTTTACTTTTGGTTGGAAGCGCCGTTCTTCTTAATACTTGAGCCGTCGATACCATTTAATTGGAAATTTGGTGAAGGTTGATACTGTGGTAAAAGATAACAAATTAAATAAGTATATACTGTGTTAAAAGGCAGTCCTCATGCTGTTGGGCTGGGCACTGAGGAAAGGCAGATAAGATGAGTGAAGACTGCTCCTGGTAAACAAGATGAGTCGGGACGGCTCTTGGTAGGTGACGAGTGGTGGATTGGAGACAAAACCGAGACAAGACAAAACCTCCTGGCAGACAGGGTGAGTGGAGTATCGAACACTTGGCAGATCGAGACATGTTACGGTACTCAAATGTTGTACAGTGCTTCACGTGGGTGTGCATGCACGGAGCCGTGGTGAGGCGGGAAAGACTCCGCTTGTTGTTTGATGGCAGAACCTACTGTGAATAAAACCTGTTGGATCAATCATTCTTTGAGTTCTTCATATTGCTTGGAACATGGTGCCAGAAGCGAGCGCATCCTACCGCACAGGGTGCTGAGAATTACTTGAAGATAGAAGATGGCCCTGTCCAGTGCAAAGAGTCCCGAGAATTGTAAAGAGACATTAGTGGATTGATCCATATAGTTCGCTGATTCCATTGACTCCGCCGTGAGTTTGATGCTTACCTGAGACTTACTTTTGATTCTAAACTGCCTAAATCAGATTGCAGAAGATGTTTGACGAGCCAGCCACAGCAATGGGGCCGACGGAAGAGACACCAAAAATTGAATCAGCTACAAGTGCACGAGCAGCAATGTCAATGACGATGAATACACAATCACCAGGCAAACTTGATTTCCATTCAGTGAACTTTCCGCAGGTGTGGAGACACTGGAAGGAGGGGTTGGAACTGTACTTGGACCTTGCAATGAACGATCAGTCGGAACAGAGGAAGGTAAAGTTGATTCTCTACTTGATCGGCACAGAAGGTAGGGAGATCTATAACACCACGTCATTCAACACAGCTGAAGGTGAGCACACTGTGGTTGAACTCCTGCAAGTTTTTGATGCCCATTGCCACTCACGCACCAATGAGACGGTTGAGCACTATCCATTCTTCATCAGAGACCAAGAGAGTGTTGAGAAAATTGATAAATATGTGACAACTACAAATCCAGGCAGCAACCTGGAACACTTCGGGAATCACCAATTCGTGATCGCATAATCTGTGGCATTAATGATTCCATGCACAGTATGGACGTTTACTCTGAGAGGCAGATCTTCACTTGACTAAATGTTTGCAGCTATATTGTGCTCCGGAATTGTCGAATGAATGCATTCGAACTATTGAAGTCCCGCCTACATCGACAGTGCATACCTAAGACAAGTGTGTATAGACCTGATCGGAAAATGTTTGAGAAGCCCCGGAAGATTTTGGATAAGCCGATGACGACAACACCTACCGCACCACTGAAGCTAAAACAGACTCCTAATATGCGGGATGCATGTATGGTTTGTGGTCAGGTACATTCCTGTAGGCCACACTATTGCCCAGCATCTGGATAATGTTGTCGCAATTGCTCCGTGTTGAACCATTTCACTTCGGTCTGTACGTGTGCTCAACAAGGATCTGTGCATGTCCTTCGTATGGATTAGTGGTTCCTCCACTTCACCAAGGACATCATGGGATCTTTAACATCCACCATCTCATGGTGGCAGATGGGACACCCATTTAATGTCGATCCAAGGGATGGCACACATTGATGAATCACCCTGACTATGAAACACCAGGACGACAGTTTATAGGTGGGTCAGGATTCAAACCGAGTCTAGACAGCTTAGAGGTGAGTGTGTGTACCTCCAGGCCATCCTGTCAGCCGAAGCATAATAACAGAATAATAAAAAGAAACAAATACAGCCACACTTTTACTGATATTCTATGGAGGTTCGCAAAGATAAAGGTGTTGGTTGAGTGATGTCGAGTACATCGCAGTGCAATTGCATCTCTCATGCCATTTGGGTATCGAGAGAGCAATTTTAGCATGAGTTCCTGATATCTGTTCAAATTGCTTTGGTTGTTCTGACCCAGGGGACATGTGGTGCTATAAATGGCAGGTGAAATATATCTTCAACGTAACCACAGCTTTGGGGTAAATCGGAATTTATCTGTTTGCTTCCAAAAGCTTGACATGTAAACACCATATGTACTTCGTGCATCAACATGGGTTTCTTGAACCCACTTCAACCTACTGTTTCTGACATTGACAACAGAGAAACATTATGACTGGCTTGCCTTCACCCATTCTTATTATGGTTGTAGTCGCAAAATTTGCATAAAAGTGATTGTAAATGCTGAAAGTCATTTCACCGTGGCGAAATTGAGACAACAATCTAGAAATGTCTTCAAAATTCACTTTTCCAAAGATCTAGTTTTCCAAGTGCACTCGTTACATTTGGGAATCATGAGAAGTCCAGTTTGCAGAGGTTGCCTGCACATGACCATCAACTGACCTTTACGTCCATTAATGGTGTCAGATCCCCTCCATATCAGTTCCTCCCCCTCGTTGTCTCCCAACCCACTCCCTCTCTGTGTCCCCTATTCAGAATCCCACCACCTCATATGCTCCCTCCAATATTTCCCCTCACTGCACCTCCTCTCATCTTCCCTCTTACCCCACTTTCTCCCATATTTTCACTCACCCTCTCCCAGCTTTCCCAACCCGCTCTCCAAGTTCCCACATCCCCTCTCCACATTCTTGCACCCTGCCAACAGTGCCTCCTTCCCTGCCGGACCTGTGTGGACCTCAAACATCCGAGGCCTCTGCTCCAACCTGAGATCTCTCAATCCAGTCCAATGCTTATAAACCGGACATCTTCTGCTTCACAGAATCCTTCCTCTCTCAGGATGTCTCTGACTCCTTAGTGTCTCTCCCTGGGTATTGCTTTTTCGTTTCGATACGAAAACCAGTTGCACGTCGCATCAAGCGCTCCATTTAGCACAGTCTGTATGTTGCTCTAATACCTACAAACCCTGAGGAGCACCTTTGGGTGCTACTTCTGCTCCCCCCCCCCAGGTTCCTTCTGGTTCAGGTGTTTTTTCATGTGTGGTGAAATCTGAGCTCTTCGTTTCCACCTCATAAAGCGGAGTTTTCCAAACCAGCTTTTTGCTTTTGTGTCTTCTTCGCCTCGGTGTTTCTGTCGTATCCCGTAAAATATTTCAGGTTAATTTGTGAGTTGTTTTGTGCTATTCGTTTTGCATTGTTCGAGGCCTAGCTGATAGATAGGCCTACCCTCAGATATAAAGTGTATCTTGCTATCCCCCTTTTATCCTTGGTATATCCATGGGAATCTTGCTTCTATCTCATCACACTAATCCTATTTCCTCTCCCCGCTCCAAAAAAATCAAAGCAAACAAATAAAAGAAAAATTAGGGGCAATACCCCTGGGTGCTCACCTGGTAGAATAATGATACCGAGAAGGAAGTCAACGTGGGACAGAATCAGCAAAATCTACCAATGAATCAATGCTTTAGCATATACCTATTTTGGGGGGCAGCCCCCCTCCTCCCCCCATAAATCCCGTTCGACCCTGATTTTTTAAAATAGCGTGAACAAATTTTGGTACATCACGGGTGATGAAGGTTGTGGTAAAGTTTCATCAAAACTACATGTGTAGTTTCAGAGAAGAAGTTGCAAGTATTTGTGGATGGAGGGACGGATGGACGGACGGACGGACTGACAGACGAACGACACGCCATCCCATAAGCTCCCCAGAACTACATTCCAAGTGAACTAAAATCCTTTACTTTTTCACTCCATAACGATTCTCATTTCCAATTGAATTTCCTTCTGCTTATGGTTCTACCACCCACCTCACTTTTCTCCAAAACTGAATCTACATTAAATATAAACGCGTCTTCTTTAAACAAGCTCAAATGAGCTAAGATCCTCGCCTCTTAATGATGTCGTCATAAACGAATATAGACGTCATTGTGACGTATCAGGTTTGTGATAATTATCTGTGCTAATGCCCGGCTTGATTCCGCAAACAAAATTCAAACAGCTTGCCTAGTTTCGGAGATAATGGTATAGGCGATTTCCATTAGCGGAGATATTATGACGTCAACTTTTTTTCTAGGAAGAATTTCCAAAATCCGAGATGGTTACTGCCTGAGCGTGGGCTTTCTGCATATACATGGCAAGTTTCACGAAGATCCGATGAAAACTCTGGGTTGTGAAACAAAAATGTCAAAAAATAGGAATGACGTCATAAAAATTGATATGATGTCATAGTGATGTATCATATGTGCGGTAATTCATCTCTGCTAATGCCCTGTTCGATTCCCACAAACATAATTCAAAAAGCTTGCCTAGTTTCGGAGATAATTTTTTAGGCGATTTCCATTAGCGGAGATATTTTGACGTCATAACTTTTTTTTCTCGGAGGAATTTTCAAAATCGGAGATGGTTACTGTCTGCGCAGGGTATTTTTACATATTTATGCCAAGTTTCAGGAAGTTTCGATGAAAAGTGTAGGCTGTGAAACAAAATATATATGCCAAGTTTCAGGAAGTTTCGATGAAAACTGTAGGCTGTGAAACAAGTTTCATGAAGATCTGATGAAAACTCTGGGTTGTGAAACAAAAAATGTCAAAAATAGGAATGACGTCATAAAAATTGATATGACCTCATAGTGATGTATCATATGTGCGGTAATTCATCTCTGCTAATGCCCTGTTCGATTCCCACAAACAGAATTCAAAAAGCTTGCCTACTTTCGGAGATAATTTTTCGGCGATTTCCATTAGCGGGGATATTTTGACGTCATAACTTTTTTACTCGGAGGAATTTTCAAAATCGGAGATGGTTACTGTCTGCGCAGGGTATTTTTACATATATCGCCAAGTTTCAGGAAGTTTCGATGAAAACTGTAGGCTGTGAAACAAAAAGTCCACAAGAACAACAACGTGAGTAAGACTTCACGAGGATCTAAAAAAAAATATATCATTTTAAGAATGCATTTCAACCCTTGTTATCTCCTTCATAAATGCTACACTTGTTGCATCTTCTCCACCACGATACATGTCTCTACCTTCAAAAGGATTGTGTTTCTGAAGTGTTTGTCTGCTCTGCACCTCACACTCAAACCTTCCCCCGCACCCCACAAACTCAAACCTGCAGCAGCAGCATCTTTCCTTTGATTTTGTAACATGTAAATATGCTACATTTCTGCTTCATCGAGGGATTTCTGATCCCGGCTTCGCCGGAAGAATGACGAGTGGGTTTTACGGTTGCTGTTCAAATAAGGAGACTTGACTGGAATTCCGAAAGCCTCAGACCTCTTTTCTTCCACACTAAATTGGTGACCCTGTGATCCAAGTGGACGGACAAGGAGTTACAAGCGCACAACCAGTCGCTGGGAACGCGATAAACCAGCCGTGCTCTTCCCGGTCACGCAATCAGATTTACATCGATTGCGTGCTCTTCCCGTGCTCCGGCTTGATTTGGATTTACATCGCTCATTTCCATGGGTGCTTACTATTGCCGACACCAGATACTCTATCCTAGGTGCAGGTATTTTTTGCATTATTTCAATCTCCTCTTAGACGTCAAACATCACCATCTAATAGATGCCTCAACACAGCGTAGTGTTCTCGGTAAAGCATCCACCATTTCGTTGCTGAATGTCACGTGTCTTCCATCCACACCCACGTGCTCTTTTCAGAAAGTACTTTGACTTCTCGTCCATAACGTGCCAATCGGTGACAATCCAGCCCATCAAACACCAGATCGCACATTACATTGAGACCACGGAACCCTCTGTTTTCACATGTGCTCACCGACTAGGACCTGAGAAATTATGTAACACCTGCCAAGAGTTTGACGATATGTTACAATGGGGAATCATCAGACCATCATCCAGCAGTTGGGCTACATATGGTACCCAAAAAGACACCTGGGGATTGCCATCCTTGTGAGGATTACCCGTCCTTAAATGATGTGACTGTCCAGACCGTTACCCCATTCCACATATTCAGGATTTTATCAATACACTCCATGGTGCAACAATCTTCTCCAAGGTCGACCTCATTCGTGCGCAGCATCAGATTCCTGTGGATCTAGAGGACCACCAAAGACAACAATCATCATGCCTTTAGGCCTGTTTGAATTCCTTCAGATGCCATTCGGCCTACACAATGGTGCACAAACCATTCAACGTTTTATCGATCAGGTGCTCCGGGGATGACACTTCTGCTACGTCTGTGTCGATGATATTCTTTTTTGTCCTTGGCACATCTGAACTTTCATCGATCTACATAGGCTTCATGAACTTTCCAACCTGGATTTCTCCCAATGTCAAATCCTCCCCTCTGGACTTGGTGATGACAGACTTTCCCACAAATGTCTCCTGCTCTTCCTCTGCTCCAAATGGTTCCTCTGATATGCTAGTGAAAGTAAGCATCTCTCTGGATATTCTCAGAGAGCCGCCACAATGAGTCTGGCCGGCGAGTCTGGCATTTCACCCAAGCAGATTGGCAGGGACTGCAATCAGCCATCTCTCTTCAGGACTGGTCCGCATAACTACTGCCCCTGATGTTAAATCAGCCTGGGAATTCTTCCACAGAAACCTTCTCTTTCTCATGCACAGATTTATCTCATCTCGTCTTCAACTATCCTACCCTTCTTCCCCCCCCCCCCCCCCCCCCCCCACCTCCCATGGTACACTGAATCCTGAGGTGAGGCAGCTTCTTTGAAACAACCTGCCTTCTCTTCCTGGAAGGCATATCCGACCAAAGGCAATCTCAGATCATTCCAAAATGTCCACAAGTGTGTGTCCACTCTCAGGAGAGCCAGAAAGCAACATCTGTCCAGCTGTATGCTCACCTTCCATCCCTTTGCTCTCTTCAAATGACACCACAGCTGACCTTGCTCGTCAGAAGGCTGAATGCCTCAATTCTGTGTTAGTTTCCAAATCTTGTGTCGCCAACCGCTCACTCTTGGTACCCACCCTTTCCTGCCATACCCAACTACTTCTGGAGTCTGTGCCCTTTGCACCTGAGAAGGTGTAGAAGTTTCTGGCAACCCTCGACTCTGATTCTGCAACTGAACCAGATGGCATAAGCTCACGTGTCTGAAAAACCTGCTCTGCTGCTCTCGCACTTCCTCTCTCTGCCCTTTTCACCATATCATTTGCCCAAGGTCATCTTCCATTTGATTGGATATCAGCCAACATCATCGCATTACATAAATACTGTGCAAAAACTGATCCTCTTAACTACAGACCTATTAGCTTACTTCCAAACATAGCAAGATCATGGACTCCATCATCGCAGTCGATATGAAATCCTTCATTTTCTCCAATGGCCTGATCTCATTTATTGTCAGGTTACACCAGATCAGATCTGTGACTTGCTACAAGTACCATGTAAACCTGTGCTAACCTGGTTCATGGTCGGGTTGTCGGCGACTAAACCGTCTCCCCCACCAGGTTTCCTGGTGAGGAGGGTGTATGGATACGGACACCAAGCAGGATTAAAAACAAAATCTGTCAAATGGTGGAGGAGCTCCATGGGAGACAATGGCTATCCATATATACTGCCCAACTGTTTCTGTGTAAGTCCAGCTGCAGTTGGGTTACCTTTTTCTCGGAGGTTGGTGACAGGATTTGCACTCTGGCCACCGCCAAGCACTTCTTTCTGCAAAACACGTAGAAAATGCAAAGAAAACTGAAAACCCACTCCGTGGGGGTACCTACTGTGCAGCTACACTTTGCAGGGCTTCTCACCGCCCAATAAGCTGACTCCCATGATAATTGAGGTTACACTGGTCAACGAGTATATTATGAGACTAAGGATTTGTCACTCCTCTTGTGTCATTTCCCTGGTCTCTAGAAATGCTCCGACTGAGCCGAGTGATCTCACCGTGAAGGACGCATTCTATGCCACGTTCACGTCTGTAGTTAATCAGTGCCCCAGGCGAGATACACTTCTAGTTTTGGGGGATTTCAATGCATCGAATGACACTGCTAGGGATGGTTATGAGACATGTGATGATCCCCATGGGTCTGGAACTGTGAACCAGAATAGTGCCAAGTTCCTTGACTTTGCAAGAAGTCATGGACTTATGGTGGCTGGTTCATGGTTTCAGTGCCCACAGCCTCATCGCTGGACTTGGTATTCCAACGCTGGTGTTGTGGCAAAGGAGATTGACCATGTGCTCGTTGATGGGTGCTGGAGAATGATCCAGAACTGCAGCATCTTCCGGAGTGCTCAGTTCCTCAATACTGACCACAGGCTTGTTGTAGCAACTCTGAAGTTGCAGCTTAAATCCAGGAGAAATGTAGATGCAGTGATGCGCTGCTCCGACGCATGCGACCACACCTTACCTTATCTGATCTCAGACCATCAGTTTGGATTCTGATCTGGTCACTCTACCCTGGACATGCTGCTTCAACTCTCCCCACATTGATGGAGGCCCTCATTGTCAGACACGAGATCAAGGCAGTGTCTCGAGATATTTTGAGCATTCCTTACAGTCTGGCATCCCACCCTGCTCTCCAAACTATCTGCCAATGACAATCAAGGCCAATTACACACATGACTTACTGATTTCTTCTTTCTAATCGCCAAAGTGTGGCTCTCAATGGGATCCCATCATCTCCTCCCTCCCTGTCAATGCTGGAGTGTCTTCAGGCAGTGTTTTATGCCCAGTTCTGTTCCTAATCTTCATCAACGATCTTTCTGACTCTCTGGAAAATACTTTATCTCTTTGCTGATGACTCCACCTTCTGCTGAAACATTCATCCTTCAGAAAGGTAGGCAGCAGCATCTTCAATTTCTGCATACCTTGATAGAATCATGAGCTGGTCAAACACTTGAAATATGTCTTTCAATCTTGACACATTTCACACTTTCACTCTGTCTCTCTGAAAGGACCATCTGGTGAACCCTCCATCTTTTCTTCGCAATCTTCTTGAAGTTAAGTCAATCAGGCTTTTGGCCCTCACAATCAGCAATGATATTTCTTAGGTAAGCCACATATTGAAGTCATGTGGGCACCCTCCATCCATTGTGCAAAGTCTTTCCTTGGCACATCTGAACATTTATATATCTGCAAAGGCTTCGTGTACAGCTCAATTAATTACTGCTCTCCCCTCTGGACTGGCACCCCTGCTCACATCTGCTCAGCTTGACACCATGGAAACTAGGGTCTTCAAAATCATGAGAATCTCGCATGATGAAGCTGAGTTTCTGGCTTATTACTTTCACATCGCAAACAGGTTGATCTGTCTGTGATGTGAAAGTGATAGGCCCAGAGACTCAGCTTCCTCCTTTCTGGTATTGCACCCTCGGCCTTTTCTATGCCCCCCCCCCCCAGGTTTCTGCAGGGTGCACGTGGTAGGCCAGGAACCCCCTTCTGGTAAAACTCCAAAAATCCACACTCACACTCACTGCTCATCTTCACTCATTCGTTCCTCTTTCTTCCCACCTGTGGAACCAACTTGAGCAGTCTCTTCAATAACATTCTTCCCTGGAGGGCTTCAAGGCAGCTTTTCACCACCATCCCAGATCATTCCCATTCCAAAACCTTGATCTTTTCTACCCCCATTCACCCACCTTCGGCCCACCTATTTCAGAATTTCTAGTTTTTCCTTCAACTTCTGTGATTGAGTTTGTGGCTGTATCCATCTTTTTCACTCTCTGTGTCTTCCCCTTGCCCTCATTTTTCCCCACATCCCTTATTTCTCAAAGTCTCCCTCAATTTTGGTCCTCAACCCTGCTGGTATTGTGTTTGCCTTCCCACCTCATTTCATGCTGTTCTTTTTGTTCTGTTACCTCCTGATCCGTTCTGTGTTCTAGCTCCTCCACGAGCCTCGACACTGCATGCAAAAAAAATAGGGGCAATGCCCCTGGGCTCCCCTGGTAAAACCAGGGAACCACTGGTAGGCGTGCATGACCCACAAAATATGTAAATTAACTGATGGTTTGAACAAACTTTTGAAAGCACCATGCAGAGATGATTCCTACCTATTAGTCACACCTAAATGGGGTGAATACTTTTTGAGAAGTCAAAAGTAGCGATCCAAGGAATCGTAATGACCTTGGAACTTCAAATTGACCTACTTAATATGCAATCTTTGATGTGATTTGCGAGAATCAGGAGGCCTTGATCCACAGGTGTTCCACAAAGTTTGGTGAAAATAGGACAATTAGTTTTAACATCATGAATGATGAAGGTTGTGGTCAAGTTTCATCAAAATCGCGTATAGTTTCAGAGAAGAAAGCAAATACCTATTTTGGGGGGTAAAACCTGGACCCACTTTGAGCCCCGTAATCCCCTTCGACCCTGATTTTTTTTTTATGCCATGAACAAACTTTGGTACATCACGGGTGATGAAGGTTGTGGTCAAGTTTCATCAAAATTGTGTGTTTAGTTTCGTTGAGGAAGATCCGAGTTTTTGACTGACGGACACTGCGCGATGCTCATACCTCACCTGAACTATGTTCCAGGTGAGCGAAAAATTTGTTACTTCTTTACAACTCCAATTATTCCGTTCATCACTGTGTACAGGGAAATGTGTACAGGCCCTACACCAACCATGTCCAGAACAGAAACAAAATTGGAATGTCTTGTCTGGTCAATTCAATGAACATATATTCTGTTCTTATGTAAAAGCAGAGATAAATAATCTGTCTAATAAAAGTCTGAAGGACAAAACAGAGGGAGACTTAGACAAATAAGGGATGTGAGGAGGATTAGGGGTAGAGGAAGATGCATGGGGTGGACAAGATGGAAACAGAAGCAAACTCTCAGGAAGGGGAAAATTTTTTTGTAAATTTGTAAGGAGGTGGGTTTTGGGGGTGGGGAGAGTTGTGGGGAGGGAGGGGATTGACGGTGGAAGATCATGGTTTTGGATGGTGGTTGTGGATGGCAAAGGGGGTTTGTCCAATGTTTATGCAAGAGAAAGAGATGGGTGGGAGTATCACAAATCCTTCATTTTTTGTGGTTATCTAATCTGTAGATGACCCCTCACGAAACGTATATTGCACTGAAGAACAAAAGTTTGGATCTGATGAAGCAGCGCAGTTTTACAGTAAGTCACAGGCGAAGGGATGCGGAAGGTCTCAAAGTCGCCTGATGTCATTGTTTGCAAAACCACATGACCAATTGTGCAATGACAGGAGTGAATGAAACCATTAGTCCCTAAAATAACACAATGCTACTTATTATATTTCACATTTTCATCATAAAAGGAACGAAAAGACAATCTTTTCCGTTTAATTATGATCGAGCGCTTTATTGCCAGTGTGAGTGGGCAATGTGAATAGCTCTCATCACCAGCATTGGTAAAGTAATCCCAGCACAATCTCAAGGGTCAAAGTGTCTCGGATTATAATGAAAATGCCTGCCATTTCTCCCTGTCATGTGTTCTGTTTCAAATAAACGTCACTGTGTTAGAGTTGTACCCATTTTCATGGAATCAGGAGCTCAACATGTCACGCAGGCAATGCTGGAAGGCAATGGTGCCTTTGGTTATGACTCCAAGCCGGATGATGATGATGACTTGTCAAGAGTCAGTATATTGGATACTGAAGTAAGGCTTTGTTTCTGGAATGTTCTACCATCAAACTCTCAAAGTGAAAAATTGTGACTCCACTATGTGACTTCATCAAATTGCATCATCACTCATGGAATTCCACCTAAAATAAAGGATAAAAAATAACCGACTCCATACTTTTCCTCTCCCCTTCAGGATAAAAAGACTCATACTCGAGACCTTCAGACCCTCGAGTACAATGGAAGAATCCCTTATTGTCAATATATAATGGAGCAAATGTATCGATGTCCAGCCACGAACGACACCTTTTATGATGGAATAAATGAACAGCATGTATCTGGTGTTGTTCGTGTTCCTGTTAGAGCATGGCGTTGGCAATAGCCTACCCAGGGTATGGTCATGGGCCAAAAAAAAAAATCTCCCCTCCACCCCTTCGAGGAGGGGGGGGGGGCGAGATAACTTACAATGCTTGCTTCCACACGAGCCACAGTGCAAGTAGTTTACTGACCTCTGCTGCAGACAGTGGGAATTATTAACCATGGCACAAAATATATTTCCCAAACTGCCCCATTAGCCCCTGTACAGTTCCTCTACAGCTGCAAACATTAACAAGTAGTACATACGTGAGAATCCCAATGCTGCACACCCCCTCAGCTGCGCGACCGCTTTCATTACTTGTTGGCGAATCATCAGTGACTGTGTAGACAGAAACGTGCACCACCGAGGCACCCAAGCATGTACCATGTGCAATGCCAAAAACAGTCAACATATAAATAACAAGACCCAATCATGTCTCTCACCCGTAATTGGAGGACATAAACAATCAGTTCTCACCTAATCAATTACCCCAGGTGGCTAGGATTTCAATACATTAACCACCATGTTCTTCCACCCAAGAAAGCTGCATAAAGCAACCAGGAAAGGCTACTCAAGATAAACCCTTTGCTGTTTCAAACTCTAAACGAGTTCCTCCACAGCTGCAAACATTCACAAGTCATACATGCATGAGAATCCCAATGCTACTCACCCCTTCAGCCACATAACCAGTATCATCACTTGTTGGCGAGTCATCAGCGACAGTTTCGAAAGTGCGCAACCACCGAGGCCTAGACATTTGGGGTAATTGATTAGGTGAGAGAAGATTGGTTACTCCCTCCAATTTTGGGTGAGAGAAGTAATTGAGTCTTGTTATTTATATGTTAACTGCTATTAGACCATGTGGAGGTACTCGCTATTACCTTCAGAAAATGATTTTTTCCGTTTGTGGCGAGATACCAATCTGGATGAATTTTGGCATACTTAAAGAATTTTAGACGCTGAGTCCAAATCCACTTGTTTCCACGTCGAGGATGTGACACAATTGGTCATTTTTGGCAATTAAAGATACACCGAACATTAAAGCACGATTTTGACACAGAAATGAAGAATCAAGGAGAGACTGATATGTACGTCAAATAAAACTCTTGTGAGGTCTAAAAATGATACAATATGTTTACACAGAGCCCTATTCACTGTTATTAAAGATGTTTATAATTAAAGGTCGTAAACCGAAGCAGTTTTTACCGGCCGAAAACGTCTGGACCGACCAGACAGGCCTTCGAGTTGACCAAGGCAACTTTTGCTTAAAAGGCAGCACACTGGCTATTAAAGGTAGTTACATTGACTATTAAAGACAGTTACAGCGCCTATTAAAGACAGTTACATTGGCTATTACGGATTAAATCAAAGACAAAGAGACTGCGCGACTCAGCCTGATGAAAAGTAGAACCACCACAAGAAGATTACTGTCTTAGAACTCCAGTACTTCTTGCTCTGAAGCGGTTGCTGAACTAGGCTCTTGACTGCTGCTATTACAAAACTCAAGTCCACTATTACATGCTAACCAACCTGAATACTACTGTGTAGTAGATTACCACAGCAAAGCAGTGTGACACCCGCATTCACAGTTCGTCGTCGGAATCATCGTAGTTCTGCTTTCATCATCCATAAGTTCCATTTCTGCACGGGTCTGTTCATCGTTGGCGCAGTTTTGACACCCACGCACTCTGTGCAGGACAGTCCTTTTGACCAGCAAGAACACTGGTTGGTCTCGCATTTCGTCTTCTTGCAATTACATTTCGTCGCCTCTAACAGTTCCTTCGGCGCTGGTGGTTTGTTCAGCCGTGAACAATCAGTGCTCCATTGCGTTCCATCCATCCGTGAAATGTAGGAGAAGGGGCTTCTATAAACCTCTCAGTCACGCGGTGGTGGATCGCAGACTGATAGTTCACTCTTTTGCAATGCAGCATCAGAGCGTCGCTTGTAGGCGGCAACTTCTGTTCTCCCAGCGACTGGCTGCAGATAGCTTGTAGCGAGCCTCATCCACACTCTTCATGGTCGGCTGATTGTACATGGCGCAGACGAATTGTTCCAGGTTGTGAATGATATTCTGATCTAGCGTGAATTCTCGACAATGCTCCCGAACAGGTGATGAGATGGGGACTCTTCATCATCAAGTCAAATGGGCTTTTTTTGCCCTTACCGTGGGATGCACTGGTGGTATCACTTCCGTGAAATTGTGCAAACCTACCAACGCATCGCAGACAGAACTTTCCAGGGCATTACTCAGCTTCCTAATGTCAACGACGATAATGTCCTTGGGACTTCCTGTGACCAGATGGAAATTTCGCGCCCGAATCGACTTCGAGTGAGCCAATGCCAACACAAACACATCGGTGTCGAAACTCTCTATGCGCACCGACTCTTCATTCTGTCCGCGTGAGCGGCATGTAGCAGGAGCTTCGTGTCAGCTTCCTCATGGTCACATTCAAGTTCAGGTACTGACGACACAGTCATGACACCATTCGACACCTTGATTTTCTCACATTTGCCGGCATGACTGACGTACAACAGCATGTCGCCAGTTTTGATGGAGAGATGTTTCTCGTCCACGATTCGACGATGAACTCTATCAACGCCTCCTTGTTGGTCCGCTCAGGAGATAATTGGCCCACTGTTTTGGAAGGGCTTGATCACGTCTGTAGATGGTTCGTACCTGAAGATCGCCCGCCCTGCCCGCTCGTCTGGCGTGCTCCAGGCACTTGATGCTGATACTTGGGTAAGTATCAAACACCACGTCCAGTCTCGAAGATTGGTTATGTCGTGCTTTGGCCACTACGATGTTCAGCACCATCTCTTCCAGTTTGCCGAAAGTGTTATGCAGTGAACCAGCCTTTATCGCCTGAATAACGGCCATTCCATCCACAATTGTTGCACCTTGGATAGGCCGAGCGTCCACACGGCAATCGGGCCACAGTTTCAGTATATGGTTGCGGAGTTTGGCTTTGTCCGTCTTAGCAATCGACCATCACCGGATGCCAGCGGGAAAGTATGTTCGCCAGTGGGTATGCGAGCAGATCGTGGAGTGTTACATTGCTTAACTCGCCAATCAACAGCAGTCGTGTGAAAAGACGACGTTCATTCGCAATTTCAACTTCGGCGTCTGCTGGTGGGGAGTCGCCGACTTGCCTCGCGCCTTCAAGAAAGTTGCCAATTTGGCCTTCGAAATCGGACTGAAGAATGGGACCTCACCCGAGAGAAGCCGATCACGCATGAATTGCACGACAGCATTCTCTCCTTGACATACGCGTTCATCAAGTCCGCGGAAGTGGCTGGCGGTGCGATGACACCTGAACTAATATTGACGAGTTCAAGGTGAGCGCCGGAGAAAGGGTTAATCATTTGAAGTACTGTGTCCATCACTTGTACCACCACTGCTTCGTTCTTCTTCGAGCTCGACACATCCAAATCCTTTCACGTTCGGGGCTCGTTGTGGATACCCACGATGGACTCACATTTCCTTGCGATTTCCGCACGTGCTGGTTGGGACAGGATCCACTTCTTCACAGCTGTGCTTTTCTGAGTGTAACCAATGATGCCTCCACTGGTCTTGCTGTCCCTATTTAAAGTATGCTCTATGATCTGTCACACACGCAACACTACTAAATCCATAACGAGTATGCCGTTGGGCAGTCCATTTGCCGTCCATGAACGCTTGATATGTGTCTGGGTGGGAGTGCTCTAGCCCGGCCATTTCCAGCCAGTAAATGGGTAAGTACCTTGCATAGTTTAGGTGATCGTACGCAAAGTACCAGGGCATTGACGCTCTCGTGATCGCAAGGTGTTTCGGCCAGTTCGAAGTATGAGTTGCCGTATAAGCTCTAGTGCTAGCTCCACCATTTCCAAGTAGGGCCATGTAATGTCCACACTTTGGTGTTTGTTCAGGTCATCCTCACCATGAGTGCTCCCGAGTATAGAAATGTAAATTGAGGTCTGAGTCACCCTGCTCTGGACCCTGGCTGGCTTCATCCTCTGTAGTTGACTCTGTTTCTGTTGTAGAGCTACTGTCTACAACAGCAGCCTGAGCAATGGAACCAATATCAATGTCCTTCATGTACACCACTTCGTCTCAGACATTTTTGGTGGACGATAGAAAATAATGTCTGGGTACCGTTCCTGCAGTCTTTTCTTCATCTTCTTGCCTGGTAGTTGGCCTTATCCTGACCTTCGCATACTCTGAGTAGGTCATTGAACATCTCACACAACTTCTTCATATGTATAGATTGCTTTCCATCAATGGTCTCACTGGATTACTTTATCACAGAAAATGTCAAATGTTGAGTCATAGTTCACTTTCTGAGTTTGGAGTTTACTCTCACTCTGTCTGTGGTATGTGTGATTCACATACTCATAACATTTATGGTGATAACAAACTGCCAGCGCCACACAGTCTTTATCCTTTATAGTT
>CM068957.1:12286481-12312111 GCA_035128595.1 Eptatretus atami
GTCATTATTCTCAAATCACGTTCATCTCTCCTCTGCTCAGCAGTTTCACCTCAGCTTTTCCTCCATCCTGTTTTCTGCAGGGACAACTGATCAAGTGAAGAATTTTGCCTTTGACCGATGAATTTGTCTTTTCTGCATATTCACACAATTCTTGGCGTAACCAGCTGATTTGCAAGCCACCCCTTCTACAGAGGTTCTGAGGGATTTTCTACGTATTTGGTGGTATGAGTGCCCTCTTCTTCAGTCCGCCCACCATCTTCATGGCTCTAGCAGAAACTGCAGTAGTGCTGGCTTCTGATTTCCTTTTTCCGGCTTCAGTACGTTTTATATGATCCTTGTTACAAAAACGCATAGCAGACCCGGTGACAGCCGGCATCCGCAGGAGGATCAGTCATTGGCAGCAGTCATATATTTGATCAGCCAGCAAACGGCTTGTTGATAGTTCACTATCTGTGCAGTCGCACCAAGCCTTCGCACACTCACATACCTTAAGCCAGCTCTTATCCATGGATTGGTCACTTTCTCATCATCCTCGCCCGCCCAGTGTATGAAAAACGCATATTTGGTTGTTGAAAGACCAAAAATCACTCGAAATACCAGACAACCATGGCGCCGCCATCTTGATTTGTTGTTCCTGGTCGTTTCCTCGCCGATTACAAGCACGCCACGCCCATTCACGGCGGTAATTTCAAATGTAATAACTGTCGGTGTGTACTTGTGCATACGGAAACAAGTAGGATTTCAATGGTGTGTTTCATGAATGTACGGGTGAATTTCGTTTAGATTGGTGATCTGCACAACGAAACTGAACGAACCGACCTACCTCCACATGACCTATATTGGCATTGCACGTGGTACATACTTGGGAGCCTTGGTGTGCACGTTAATTGGACAAAATGGGCTTGGAGCAAAAACAAAATTGTTTGGGGGGGGGATTGAGAGAGGATGATTTTTGATAATTAAATTCTTCTCTTTATCGACTAGTCCCACGGAGAGGGACATCCACGGGCGTTGTGTTGGAATTATATGTTTATAGATACGTATAACAAACACTTAAAAATGTTACATGCAGCTTCCGTGTTGACGTTCAGCATTAAAAGGTAAGAGATGGCAATCCCCTTGGTTGGCATCCATACGGAGGAAATTTCCTCTGAGAAAACGCCATGCTGAGTGCGGTAGAAAAGCAGCACCATGTTGTGGCGTCGCCTGGTACCCAGAGTGCCCGGAAGCATGTATATATATATATATATATATATATTATAAATATAATATAAAGATTATATATATATAATATATATATAATATATATTGCAGTGTCCCTCTTGGTGAAAATGTCATTTTTTACATAAATTGTACCTTTGAAATCCAGCCTCACCCAAAAAACATGCTACTAAACACATATGTTACCACCAATCCATCCATCCATTTAAGACCATACTCTGTATAGAGATCAATGCTGCCAAAGCGTCTCCCGGGCTATTGGGCACAATCCTGGATGGGTCCCCACTCCACCAGGATATCAAACAGCTCAATCATCCCAGCAAACTGGTACTCATTTTGTTAACCTCAGAGAGATGACAGCTCAGTCAACCCCACCTGGTTATTAATTCAACAGCAAGCACGATTTGAACCAGGACCCAAGGACCCCAGCCCACCACCCTAAACCATGAAGACAACACTAGGCATACATCCCAATACTGAAGGAGAACCATATTTATCCTGACACTGGGGTAGATCGGCTCACTGCGGTTGCCTCTCCATCGTCATTGCAGAGATTGACGTTACAGATTGCTGTGTTGGGATGATTTAACCAATCATAATACAAACATTTCTTTTCTACAAATTTATTTGGAATATTGGAGTATTATGTTTATTTAAATTTATTTGTGATATAGAAGGTCCAAGTGGTCTAAATGGTCAAGGTCCAAGCTGTTCTAATCTTGCCTGAAGGGTGTAAGGGTCTTATAGGGTTCTTAGGGTCTCAGTGTCTTGTGGTGACTTTGGGTCTTCGGCATCTTTTTGGGGTCCTTGGGGACTTTTGTGTCATCGGGTCTTCAGGTCTTTTGGGGTCTTCAGGTCTATTTGAACTTCAGGGACTTTGGGTCTTCAGGGTCCTTGTGGCTTTTTGGTCTTTGGGTCAATGGGGGACTTCTGGGTCCTTGGCAACTTTGAGTCCTTGGGGTCTTTTGGTCTTTTAGGGGTCCTCGGGGTTCTTTGGAGATTAACGTTCAAACAGGATTGTCATTAATCAGCATATAGTCTTCACGGACTGATTGACGATGACTTCACGCCTCCCCGTGCTTTTCATATGTTGTAATATATATTATATAAATAATATATACATATCTTCTGTATATAAATACTACTGTATATAATATTATATATATACATGATATATAAAATATATATACTACAATATACTATCTCGTCTTACTGTATAAAATATTAACATTATATATATATAATATATATAATATATATAATATATAGATATAATAACGTAATATAAATATATAAATAAATATATATAATAATATAAATATATAAATATACAAATATAAATATATAAATATAAAAAATATTAAATATATATATATATGATATATAACATATAAATATATATTACATATATAAATAGAATATAAATATATATAAATAATAAGAAATATATAAAAAAATATATATAAATATATACATAAATATATATATTATATATTATATATTAGATATAATACAATTAATCTATATATAATACATTAAATATATAAATTATATATAAATAAATATATATAAATGTATATATGTTTTTCTTCTTTCGGATGCTCCTAGGGGTCGCCAAGCGGAATATCCGTTATGATCCGCATAATGATTTGGCACAGTTTTACGCTGGATGCCCTTCCTGACGCACCCTGGTCCTCTTACGACACAGGGATAAGGATTGGGTTTCGCCATGATGTCCGAGCTGCTCTAACCCTCTCAGAGCCGGCCAGCGCAGAGCTCCCGTCCTCAGCGATCCTCCAACACAAGCTCCGAGTAGCCGGTATAGGCGCACGCCACTAGGCCAGTATATAAATGTATAGTCGTGTACAGGGGCTTTCCCCGACCTGGACGGACAGCCAAATTATCCCTTGAGGCTTACCAGCCAGAGTTGTTGGAGATGATCGAGTTGCGGGATGGGAGGCGGCCAAAGGCACAGGAGCCGACAGAAAGCACAAGGGTTTTATTCGAACCACGACAATTGGCCACACAAGCAACTTCAATAAATATGTGGATGTATGAAATAAATCAAATATTTACAATGGTAATATTATTCAAAGTGTTAAAATAATAAAAAACAGAACGTGAGGTAAAACTAAATCAAAATTTTGAGGCGCCTCCACACAGACTTAAATTCAAACAAGCGGACAGGATAAATAAAAGAAAAATCCCTCTTTATCCCGACACTTAGCTGTGTAGCCAGAGATGAGTTGCTAAACTTAAAGGTCGCCAAACCTCTTCTCACTGCTCTGAGAAAATGCGTCCAAAATGGCGCCCAGCCGCTCTCTGGGTGGGCAAATACAGGGATCAAATCGGACGGCAATACTCAACACCAGGGGTAAACCACCATGCAACTTCTTCGTCGGATCGCACTTGCTGCTGCTCTGCAAAATGATCGTCTTTCCCCAAATGTCACAACATGAGGCTTCGAGGCCTGGTCGGACAGCAGCCATTGTGTCTTGCTCCACCATTAGCCCAATTCGCTCAGCATGAACACGACCATCATGCAGCTTCTTTCATCGTGTCGAGGAAAAGCCAGCTTAATGCCCTTCTCTTCCACCCGCCGAGTCTGCCTCTCTCGCTTCTGTCTGTACCTTCGTTCTTCTTGTCACCCAACAAAGACTCTCTGACCACGCCCTCCTTCGTGTCTAATATAAATTCCCTTCATCCACTCTCTGATCGTACCCATTAATCATCCACTCCAGGGGCATGGTTTGCTAATTGCCCCCTGGAGGCGGGGTTTTTTGCCTGCTTGATGTGCAGCTTGGTTGTTGTGTTTTTAGGATGTGATCGCATTTTCGCCGGTCTTGGAAATGCAAAAGCATAGGAAAAGGTCACTTGGGCAATCACATACTGGGAAAATATCCTGAAACCCTACCAAATTTAACACAGCACACCGCCTGTGTGGTGTAATAACAAACTTAAGTCACAGTTTCCCGACTTAATTTACATCGAGATTTCTCCTCCACGGACTAAGGTCATCCAATAACACTCCTATCTTTCTATCAAATTTCTCCATCTACCCACAACATTAATATATATATATATTATATATTATATTATAATATATATATATATTATTTATATAGTGTGTCCAGGGGATTAAACCCGACCTGGACCCAAGGCCAAGCTTCTCCTTTGAAGGGATTGGGACCTTTAAAGCCTTGTAGACTCGGAGATTTATCGCGCGTGAAAATTGCACATGGCAGAGGGACAGAAGAGGAGAGGAAGGTTTTATACTCGGAACCCCACACAAATACACGACACAGCTTCTTAAAAGGAACACATTTAATGGAAATAAACGAAATATTATATAATATATTAATAATGAAGTCAATAAATCCTCCAGTCAGGCACTTCCTCACACAGATTCCAAATACAGACAAAGGGAAAACAAAATAAAAGAAAACCCTTCCTTTCGAGTATTCTTGTACTTATCATGGCCAGAGCTGGTCTTTGTGGAATTTGGATTCAGGCGCTTTTGCTGTTTGCATGTGCAGGCACGCGCAACAAATGGCACCTCATTGCTTCTCATCATAGACACGCAACTGCCAGGTATCCGCGAGCGGCACTCACACCAAGGCTCAGAGACTCAGTGCAACGGCTTCATGCGCCGATCGTCCTCACGACCCAACCATGGCCAAAGGCCAGCGTTTACTATCACCATGTGAGCCAAATCACCCCAACACAAATTCAAGGATCGTGCCTCTCCCTTTGGTGTGCACTCCCCTCAACTCTCGCCTCTGACCTGGCCTCATGAGTGTGCTCACTCTGAACTCCACTCTCATGCATTTCTCCTCCGAACTCTCCTCCAATGCTCATCCTCGCTCTGCCGATCCTTGTACATATTCAGTCTGATGCTCCCACACCTCTCAAAATGCGCAACCAACCCTTCCTTTGACATCACGCCAATCAATCCTCCACCTCCGGCGGGGCTGCTCACACGAAACCTGGGAAGTCGGAGCTTCTGGCCTGCTCAGTTAGCTTGTGACATCAAGCCATCAATCATCAGCCTCAGGGGCTGACTTACCCGCCGTCACCGTGGAGGCGGGCTTCTGCTGGCTCAGCATGTTTGCTTGTTTCTCCTCATGGTTTTTGGTTATTCAGACAAGGGAAAAGTCACAGGTGGTAATTACATACTGGGGTACTTATTCTTACCCTAGCTAATTAACACTGCACCACCCCCCGTGTGGTTGACACGTAACACTTACCCTCACAGGTTCCCTACTTAGTGACATCGAGATTGTCTCACGTCCACGGACCTCGATCTGTTATTCAATGCTATCTTTCTGATAGAAATCCTTCATCTACCCACAAACATAAACTATATATATATATATATATATATATATATATATATATACATATTTATGTACTGTATACACATGTATATTCATATATATACATATGTGTATATACTGTATATATATATGTAAATATTTTATATTTAGAAGAGATTTACGCATGGAAGATTTTCAAATGACACCAATTGGCTTTGAATGTTTTGCAGATGTAGCAGCCATCATAATTCACAATATGTAAGTCATTCTCACTTTTCAGCACTGGAGATTAATTAAATTATTTAAGTTAATCAAGATAACTATTATAAGTGGGTAATTCGTGTTTATCAACCTTTTAATAAATGGTTTTAGATTATGAATTAATATTTAAGTTTCTAACTGCCCTACATATGAATCTACAACACTTGTGGCATTGTATGTTGATCTTTTCATGACTGGCTTCATGGCACATGGAAATTTCATGAAGTATCAAATATTACTTATGCTAACTTAAACCAATTGTTTGTTGTCTCTATGGTAAACCAAAAAAGGCATACAAGATATAAACAAGTTCCGTTATATATAGCAAAGGAGAAATTCCAGACTCGCAACACCCAAATGTTGTCCAACTCAGATGGAATTGTGTTTGAGCCTCCTGCCACCCTCCCTGTCTCGTTACACTGAGATACATGTCTCAGGAATAACTTCCAGGTGCTTATCTGAAAATGTCCATGCCGCAGGTAAGGGAACCAGATTGTACATCAAGTTAACGTAACAAGTTATGAAAAATCATTATTTCCTGAGTTGTGTCAGCTTACTACTGATCACATCATTACTTTTCATTTTAATTTTCTGATTGTTTGCGTTATTGGCATCTTACATTTCAAAATTAATATTTTCAAGTTGAAAATTTGTCTGCTACTTCGTATACAAGAAATGTATGCTGAAAATGGTAGTTATATTTACCATAAACAAATAAATAATATAAATTCCAAAAATACAAGACATGTCTGATATTTATCTTTGACACAGGAGCTGGTGAAAATCCTTGGTGCACCAAAAACTAAAGTCCAGCATGACAAGGAAGATGACTATGATGTTGTGTCTTCCAGCTTGGCAGACTAAATATTTAGTAATGAAGAGATGGAGCAGTGAAGATGAAAATAGACGATGTTATTGATGAAAATTTATTGTGCATTGTCGTCTTTCAACTGAAACAAAATGTTTAAGTACTGTTGGACCCCACTATTTCCGGGAGATCGTCACTGGAAAATGCGTGAATAGTGGATCGTGAATGGCAAGCCACGAATGTCATGTATTGTTCAATGGAAAAAAGGGGGATGGGTCTGGTGGTTCCTGGTGGTTCCTTGTTCATTGGGAAACTTTAAAGTTTAATATTTTTCGAATGCGAATGCACATGATTACAGTTTCATTAAAAAATGCTTGCAAATAAAAAAGACAACACCAGGTGCGGGTTTCCATGCTTATTGAAGGAATCTCTCGATCTGTCCAGCATTCTGGAGAAGATTTTTTATTGGTTTTAGGTAATCCAATATGGCTGCCAAACCATGTGAACAATGATGTCATATGTGTGAACCTTTTGTTCCTCATGTATAGGCGTCATACGTGTAAAATTTCACCTCGATCAGTTTCAGTCATTTCAGGAAGGAGATTTTTGAGGTTAAAAAAGAAAGAACATTGGCTGCCGAATTATGTAACGATGATGTCATCAATTTTTTCTGTCGACCCAATTTATCCCGAGAACCCTAAAAATTTTCATACTGATTTGATGCAGTGTTTCTACATATGCAATTATGAGATCATAATGAAGGCCCTATGATGTCATAAAAAAATCGCACTTCTTCCCATGAGGAGTACTTGCCATGTGGCAAGTTTCAATTTTTTCCTTGGTGCGGTTTCAGAGATAAAGAGGTCTAAAGTTTTTTCGTTTTTCCAACATGGCTGCCACACCACGAGACCTATGCTGCAATTATCATCAAAACATTCCACATGGTAGTTGCTCCTTTGGTGAAAAATTCGTGTCAATCGGACAAGCGGTTACAGAGAAAACGGGAGGAAATAGCATAGACGACGTACGTACAGACGGACGGACAACCGAACATAATGCCATGGCAACTTCGTCAGCGGAGGCATAAAAAACACAGTAAGGAAGTCTACAACAATTATGGTTCCCCTCAAAGTCCTGACATTAAGTCCACAGAATCAAAATTTGTTGATTTGATTTTATCTAGATTTTTATGGAATGAACAAAGAACTGAACATGGTTTTAAGTACAATAATTTTTTGAGGTGTACCGTTTAAAAAGCAAACCTGTCAGGTACTGCAGGAAAAATTCCAGAAAACCGCCATGAATAATTGAGGGAAAGATTGTCAGCACACATTTGAATAATGGCTGCACAACTTTCTTCAGACTCGTCAGAAGTGAAGTGACAAAAACTTTCTGCCAAAGAATCCCCAGAGTACAACCAGAGTCAAAAATTAATTACGTAGGAAAATGGGCTACCAGGACCTACAGGTATGAACCCGTTGGTCGAAATGACGTCATGGGAGAGGAGGCCAACTAAGTGCTTTTTTGGGGGCACGGACAAAATAAAAAGGCACCAAATAACATTAAAATCTTTGTTTCCGATTTTTTGTTGAATACATTGGTCGAGGCTCGTGTGAGAGCTAACACACCAATGCACAGCAAGGGGGGGCATGAGACAAGAGAGAGGAGTGGAAGGACAAAACAGTGAGAACAGACACATTAGGAGATCTGTGGAAGGGAGAGGGATGGGAACGGGGAACATGGGAATAAAAGATGGACATTACAGGACTTTCAGGAAGGAAAGCAGGGAATTTGAAGGAGGTGGGCTTGGGTGGATTATGGGTAGAAAAATCGAGGATTTGGATGGGGGATGATAAGAGGTGGTGGTGAGATAAGAGAATAGAGTGATTAGTTGAGGGATGGGGGACATTAGGAAAGTGGGGAAGATAGATAATTGAAGGTAATGGGGAGAAAAAAAAAATAACACGATCGTACACCGAAGGAACTGGTAGCCTCAAGCCTCAAGGGTAGGCCTCAAACCCGGTAAGACAAGGTTGACGAATCTCACAAATAGCACGATTTTGAAAAAAACCGAACTAGGAACACACAGTAACATGTTGTGAGAAAAGAAACAGTAAACGGTACAGAAAACGACAGGAAACTAACTTTGAGATCGTCAGCAGAGAGCCCCGAAGGGCGACCTGTCGACCTCCAAACCTGGACACCGGAAGGGCCCAGAACCGGAAGTCCCGGAACCGGATTTACTCAACAAAAAGAACGATAAGTGTTAATGTGAAGCTGTATCTATTCATTAAACCAAACATGATTTTCTGATTCTGTGGACCTTTAACATCATAGTTAAGAATGCTGTCTGGGATTATTTGACAGGAAGAAAAACGAAAAACAACTAAAATCAAAGACCTAGATGGGAAACGTTGCCATATGCATGCAACAATTCCCAATGGAATGTTTACAGAAATTGCAGGAAAGTATTCAAAATGGATATCTACTGTTTCATAAAAGGTCGTTACACCAAATATTTAGTTTCATCCATTAATTAATATTGAAAAATAAAATTCATTTTTGTTTCTTTAAAGATTAAAATTCATTATAACACCTTTATTCTATCCAAACATGTCAATGTGACAATAAAAATGTTTGTTTTCAAGGTGGCCAATACTTTTGCACAGTACTGTTATACATACACTGGAAGCTGAAGAGTGCTGAAATTGTACCATGATGAATGACAGCAACAGGATTATGAAAAAGAAACCCACAGAAGATCCTACGTACCATTCCTGGGATTTACTCCAGGTGGAGGCAGTCTGGGACTCGGTGACGATCCTGAAAGAGCCCTCGGGACAAAACTCTGAGACAAGAAAACATCACAACTTAGACCATGAATCACGATCCTTCAATTGAAACGAAGTTAGATACTTCGAGTCCTGTGAGGATCCATCTTCCACCGTCTGAAACCCGCATTATGGAGAAAACAATCAATGACACACCACACACATACACACAATCCCATGCAAACTGATGGGACTTTTATTGTGGCCTACATGCTGAGAATTGAGGTCTTCTATCCCCAAAGACCGAGCCCCATTCCTGTACAATCCATTAATTTTTCCTTGCTTTCATTTCGTCAATATCCCTTCAACATTCGATGCATACATTTGGAAAAATAACCGTGGATTTTTAACCCCACGACGAATAGCTGGCAGGACACACTGATGTATCACCTGAACAGGGTGACAGTCTATCACTGGGTCGAGATTTAACCCAGACCAGACAGATCACCGCGAGTGTGCAGAACTCTTAGCTATACCTGTGACACCTATTTTAACCAACAAATATTTAGGAGACAGCAGTGTTCACCATTTGCGCTTTTGGCTTGTTCTAAGTCTTGATTTCATTTTTGATGTTAATTCCAATTGTAAATAGAAGATTAAGGTTGCTATGTGTCGAGATGAGCCCTTGGTTATCTGGACACATGTCCATACTTTGCCTTCCCCCTTCACCTTCAACTTTCCTGTTATACCATCCAACGCAATGAGTAAGACAGTGAGTTTTACCCTACTGATGCTTTGTTGTCCTGACAGAAATTCCAAGACACACAAGATGAACCTCAAAATCAATTGGCAATGCGCGCTCAGTTGAGCAGCTCGGGTAAACGCTACCTTCCATGAAATAATGACTGAACACGTCTAAGCCGAAATTCCTGCTGAAAAAGAACATTGCAGGCGTCCCTCGCACGCGGATATGGCCTTTTACCAGAGATCAAAGGCTTGTCCAAACAGGATTGCTGCGGATGATCATCAATTGCCTTCATCTGATCTGTCTAGTCTGGATTCAATTCGCATCCGTTATAAACCGTACTACTGGTGCTTCGAAGCGTGCATCAATGAGTGCACCATCTCTCAAAAGAATGTTCAACTGGGGATCCATCTGCGAGCCTTCGCTGGTGGGAGTTAATGATCCCAACACATTCTGTCAGCAACCTGGGCAAATTCCAAATCACCGTCCAGTTGTGCAGGCCAGTGCTTCAACAGTAGGCACTCATAAATGATGCAACCAGCAAGCTGAGCTCGCAATTGAACCCCAGTACAATATGCATTCACCATCGACAGCAACCAAAGCTCGTGAAGTATCTGGTGTCCACAAACACTTGAAATGCACTCTCTGGCAACCATCTTGACGTGTGGAGTTATTTTTATTTGAACATTGATCTCAGGCTCAAAGAAGAGTTTGTACACAAATCGTACGCAGGGCAAAGACAAGAGAGACACCATTAACATCAACGTGAACGACAAGGACATTTGTAGACGATGACCAAATTGGCAGGATTTGGGATTTCATCCAGGATTCTGAGCATCATGAACCATTCGCTTGAGGTGGGAATGTGTCACTCACCACTCCTCATCCCGAACCCCCTCCTCATCCGCTAACTCCCTCCTCCCTCTCTTCATCTCTCACCCAACTCCTCATCCCTCACATCGCACATTCCCCTCCCCGCTCCTCCTATCTACAAAAACCACCAGTCACCTCTATTGGGTTATCCTTGTCCAGCCTGGATATTTCTTATATGTGTTTCTTGAACGACAAATTGCTTTGGATGCTGATTGGATGCCAAGTTCATTTGAACACTTTCCAAAGTATTTAAAAATGAGATAAAGGATGTTTAGGAACAAGGCATGTCATTGGATGTGCCTCAGTCCAATGATTTAACGAAAGCGTACAGCCGTAGCAGGATTTTTGACGCCTAGCCTTATACAAAACTTATTCCGTGTCTGGTTTTAGCAGCCATTGTAAGTGTACCGGCTGCAGTGATGACAATGGTGGGCGGCCGCGGCCACTAGCAATGCCACTGAAGCCAGTGTTGTTATCAAAAGGGATCGGTAGCCACTGGCGTGACACTGTTTCCAGCAACGACAGTGATGTGGTGTGTGTGACCAACGTGACGGCCGTCTCGGCCATTACCCCTCTATGCTCCAAATGTAAGCTCACCAACACGAGAAGCGTTCCATTCAAGTGCCAGTTATGTAATTCTTATTCCCACTATATTGTGTTAAATTGTCTGGTGTCAAGCGCGCGGTGATTATGACCAATTGGTCATTCCCTGCCGCCTTGGGATTGCACCGAAGCCCCCCTTCCCCCTGGCTGATCCAGCCCACCAATGGACTTTTCCACTACTTATTGAGATGTTGTCATAATTTTAGGGTACTCCGTAAAGTACCCAAGGGTGCTCGTATCCCAGTTGCCGATGCTCTTGGCAAACTTCTCCATGACTATGTCCTCAAGAACCAGGCCCCCTGCCTGGTATCGCCTCCTTTTTTTTTTTTTACTTTGGCCTAGGGTGCCGATAAAGAGGCTCCAGACTCCCCCGATGTCTCATTGACTTCTAAAGTTAAGCGTTCAGGTGGCCTATTTTTTTGGCAATGGACGTCTTGCCACCGCTTCCATTCATCCGTTCTGGCAACTCACAATTAAGCCTCGTAAAGCCTGATAACTCTCAACAATCAACAGAAGGTGAAAGCAAATTTGCCAATAGCATATTAAGGGTTTAGGGTTAGGGTTAGGGTTTGACATCAGAGAGTTGCATCTTGTGAGGGCATGCCCCACAATCAAAACCGAAACGAACCGAAGCCTCAAAGCCAAACACTCGGCTGCCCTGCCTGACATCAACCTACCAGCTGTACCTGACTGTGAATTAGCCACTCTGGTGGTTCTTTCTGAGCATTCTGTCTGAATCGCGGTCAACCTTTTTCCATCTGGTCGGCTGCGAGCCCGATGGCTGAGACCAGGACATCTTCAGATTCTTTGGGCAAGGAATCTGCCGGTGTGGGGGCCCGCATACTCTCTCTTCTTATCCTGTTCATTAACATGTTCTGTGAGGAGAGGTTTCCGAACCGTGCATCCTGTTATTTTTTCAGTGCAATTATTGGCTCTAACCAAGAAGGATGGTGGTGTTCGTCCGATCGCTGGGGAAATCTTTGCACCACCTCGCAACCAAAGCCGCAGTTCAATCTTTTTCTGAAGATCTCAGGGCTGAGCTACATCCTGTCCAGTTGGGCTATTCAACTAAAGGTGGGTGTGAAGTGGCACCCACGCTGCCAAACTTTATCTGACAAATCCGCCTCCTAATCGCGTCTTTCTTAAGATCGAGATGTGTAATGCATTTAATTGCTTGAGACGTGACCTTTTTTTGTCTGAAGTACGAAGGCGCATCCCTATATCTAATCCGCTCATCTGGCAGGCATATGCAGGCCTTCTGATTTGTTCTTATGGAACGAGGCCATTTATTCAGCAACTGGCATTCAACAGGGTGACTTCTTTCAGCAGTTTTCTGTTTTCCCTGGCATCGACCCAATAGCCAGGGGGATTCAGTCAGAGTTCAAATATAGGTACCTTGATGATGATCGTTTGGGATGAACCTGCGAAAGTGCTGGCTGACCTCCAGAACGTCATTTGCCCGGTTGCCTGACATGTGTTCAGAGATCAATGGTGCAAGTGGAGTTGACCATCTTCAACCATGTGTCAACTTACAGAGGCCATATTTAAGGCAGTGCTCTGTCCTCATATTATATTGTTTTGATGAACGACGTGTACTCTTCTTGGTGCTCCGATCTCCGAGCCTAGCCAAAGCTATTATCATGAAGCATGATGACTTCATCTGTATGGCAGGCCATCTGGAGCAAATCGATGCACACGAGAGCATTTGTGCTGCTCAAAACTTGTTTCGCTCTGCCTAAGCGCCTGTATATCTTGTGTGCGTCTCCCTCCTAACATGAATGGTGTACAGCTAGGAGCTTTTGACCGCACTGTTTGTGAAACCATTAGTAAAACTCCCAATGATGATTTCAACAATTTTGCTTGGATGCAAGCTTATTGCTCTCAGTAAGAAGGGAGGTCTGGGTTTCAGGAGGGCTATTGATATCACTCTGCCCTGGCCTCATCTCCTCATTGCTGGCAGTCCACCACATTAATCGATGCCATCTCGTCCGCGTAAGCAGTTTGGCACGAAACGGGGGAGTTGACCAGCAGCGGTTTGTCATGGAGTTCAACCCATATCGGTGTTTGCCAAACCCGAAGGCCTATCTCGCTTAGCCAAAAAGCATGGGACGTTTGAGGCGGCAAGAGCGTCTTTTGTCAACATGTTAAAACAGTGCAGATCAGGCCACCAAAGCCGCTTTTGGCCGCAGCCACCAAGGAAAGTGGGATGTAGTCTCAAGCAGTCCCTGTTCCCTCTCTGGAACACAGCTTGCCCAAGTCTTTACAGTTGCGGTTGCACTCGCGAGTTGAACATCAGTCTTTGAGCGGCATAAATATCGTGCGCAGTATGATGGATACACTTGGACACCATGGCCTGCTATGCCGTTTCAGTGCCAGTCGATCTTTTAGACATTCGGCGAAAATTGATGTGGTCAAACGTGCCTTTATGGGCCATGTCAGATGGGACAAGATACCGCCTGGAACCTTGATTTAGACCTTGGTGAAAGCACCCGCATGGATGGCTTGACCATTGCCCATACAAGAATGGTAAAGCCTAACACCTGGGATTGCACTTGTCGACACTTTCAACAAATCACACATTTACAATACAGCCTCAATGGCTGGAGCGGCCGCCCCCGATTCAAGTTCTGAAACGCAATAAATACGCCGCCTCAGCCAAACTTATTTATTCAAACCAATCGCCATCAAAACAACTGGAGTGTTGGCCGATGTCCATCCAACATCATTAGTGATATCGGTAGAAGATCGTTGCATCCACTGGCAATTTAAGGCAACTGGTTGGTTCAAGCAGCAACTGACCGTGCCATCCAGCGGGGAAACACCATAGTATTCTGGCTTCGGCGTGGAAAGAATAAAATCCCACATAACAACACCATTTTAAAGTGTGTTTCTTCAGAGGGGTTGAGGGTTTTATTCATTAAAAAAAATATTTTGTTTTAATCTTTTAAAAAAATAAATCCATTAACCATATTTCTGCATTTTGGTTGTTTAGATTGAAAAATCATTCAGCCGAAATAAATTTATTTGGAAAATGAATAAAACTAAAAGTGTGAATGGAAAACTTGAATACACCAATGAATGGCCTTAAGAACAAACTAGATTCAAATGAGTACAAATGAGAGATAAAAGGTTTATTCGAACTACCACGAAGCAATTATGTAAACACACACCGGTTTGTGTAAGGTTCATACACTGCAGATTCACAAAGCCATTTTAAGCCATTTCTGATCAGCCAGTTGAGAAAGAAAAAACAGCCTTTTTACAGCCATTTTCCCTGATTTTTGCAGGCTCCATTGCAATCATGAGTTCCCTTCTTAAGGCAATGTTTTGTGGCCGGATGGCCTTTTCTGACGCCAACCCTGGTCACCTCTTACGACACACAGGATATGGTACACCTATTCTAGACCGGAGCATACACCGGGACTAGTACACTGGTACTCATTTAGCCGACCAAGGAGATGACAGGCTAGTTCAACCCCCTGGTGTTAATTCAGTGCCAACGGGCTCAAACTCAGGACCCTAGGATCCCCAGCCAGCCCACTTAACCACTAAGCCAACACAGCTTCAGCAGACCAGTGAGACGTCAATAAGTTAACTAGATATCTGCGATCACAAAGCGATCGCCAAGGGTAAGCCTCCCCTGGCTTACCTTTGGCCCACAATCCCATGATGGCATAATTTTGTCTGACCGCCATATCACCTTGACCTTCAAAATTTAGTTCGATTAGTTCTGATAAAAAAAAAAGAGTTTTTTTATATAAATTAGGTCACAATCACAAAAAAAGTAGGTCAAAGACAAATCAAAATATCAGGTGCACAACTTCAGTACAGATACACTATGATGATGAACACATTTTGGAAGGCAAGCGGTCTTTGACATTCCCTTTAGGACAAACCTGTCAAGTTTTGATGAAAATTGTAAATGTCAATAATTATTTCATGATCTTAAAAATTAGGTCAAATACCACCAATATGTCACCCACATACTTTATTTTCCCATTATTTGTTGCAAAATTTCTTTCCCAAAGTCCTAGTGGGCTCCGCGTTACGACTCGGAGATTGGAAGTATTGGGAGTGCAGAAGAAAATAAATATTAATAATAACACAACAATAACAACAACAACAACAACAACAAAAGCGAGAATTGCTTTGCAATACATGTTCCCGGCAAGTCCCAATTAATGTTCGGGAGTTAAAAATTGTTTGCTTTGAACGCACGCTTGAGCCGATACCGGAAAAAATGGAAGAAGAAAAATCTCTAACCCACCTTGGATGGGTCGATTCGGCAAAATAAAAGGGAAAGCAATTTTCATTGACTGATTATTTTGAAGACTAGAAACAATAAAAGACAACTGGGATAACAAACCCGAGATAAAATTAGTTTGCTTTAACACACGCTCGAGCAATACACGGACCAAAATGAAGAGGAAGAACCTCTCAACCCACCGGATTTGGCCCTTTGTATCTCGTGTTTTGTTGTTGTGTATTTCATTTTGGTATTTTGTTTTGTGTATGTACAAGTCGAGGCTCAGACGAGAGCAACACACAGACGTGCAACAAGGGAGCAGAAGACAAGAGGGTGGGAGAGGGAAACACAAACAGTGGGGAACAGAGACATGAGATCTTGTGGAAGGGAGAGGGATTAGACAGGGTAACAGGTAAACAAGATGGACCACCACAGGGACTTAGCGTCCTGACACGACAGGGACTTTCAGGAAGGAAAGCAGGGAATTTTGAAGGAGGTGGGTTGTGGGTGGATTAACATGGAAGAAAAGATCGTGGTTTTGGATGGGGAAGATAAGAGATGTGGTGAACAAGCTGTTTTGAAGACCTGGAAGGAAGAGTGGATGAAGAGAAGTGTTGGGAGTTTGTTCCAAAGGCGGGAAAAGGGGAATGAAAGAGTGAAGGTGAGTAGTGATTCTTGATTTTGTACTTTATCAGCCAGAAGGGGGTTTGCTGGGTGACCGGTGAGTACCCTGTGGAAATATGGGTATATATTGCAGACAGAGCAGGTTGGGGGGGGGCAATGCCAGAGAGGAGATGGTAGAAGACAGAAAGACCACCAACCTGCCTGTGGTGAGAGAGTGAAACCCAAAGACTCAACCTTATTTAGGGAGATACCAAGGATCCTAAATGCCTTGGTTTCCACAGCGTGAAGCTGAAAAAGGTGAGAGGCAGGGGCACCAGCCCAGAGAGGAGAGCAGTACTCCATCAGGCTGGTATGAAAGCTTTGTATTGTCAGGAGCCTAGGTTGCCAAAGGAAGGACTTTGCCACACGGAGGATGGCCCATTGTCGGCGACTGGCTTTGGAGGCCAGCTTGGGAAATGTGGCTTTTCCCAGGAAAGATCATGGCAGATGGTGAGACCAGAAGCTTGAATGAAAGGACTCTTCAATGAGGATTGTTGAGAAGTAGATGGGGAAGAGGGGGTTTCCAGATGGTTCCTTGTCGGAGAGACATAGTGAGAGTGTGAGATTTGTCCGGATTGAAAGACATGTCCCACGTATATGGACGAGTTTGTGATTTTATCCAATCTGCGAGAGCGAAGAAGCTACTGCTTGCCGGGCTCTGAGGGATTGACCGATGGTCGGGCAGATGGTGGATCATCAGCAAGAAATAAAGGAGGCTTTTCTGGAGAGGTCTGAGAGATCATTGATGAAAACCAGAAAAAAGAAGCAGGGGCCCAGAACTGCTGTCTTGAGGAAGCTCCAGCTGCGACAGGAAGGGGATGAGAGAAACTCGATTTTAGGGCCACACATTTGCTGTGAACAGTAGAGATAGTCTGTGAGCCATGAGTGGAGATGCCTTGGTATCCATAGGAAGAGAGTTTGGTGAGCAGGGAAGGGCAGACATATCCAAGCACTGGATATGTCGAGGGTATTGGCACTGATTTCATGTCTGCGCATTTGAGGATCTCCATCCATATGTTGGGAGAGCAGAAGCAGCATGTCCAGGTGTACGAGTCGAACGCCTGTTGAATCCAATTGATGATTGGAAACAAGCCATGTGGAGAAGAGGAAGATTTATTTCTGAAGCGATGATGGATTCCATAACCTTGGTGATGATTGGGAGAAGCTGATTGGTCTGTAGTTGCAAGTGGATCTGTTTTGGCACGTTTTTTGCAGGGCAGTAATGTTTTCCTATTTCCAAGCAGATGCAGATGACCGTTGAGCAATGAGAAGGTGAATTGAAGGAGAGAGAGGGTGAGAAGAGCAGCGAGCAAGTTTTTAGGCATATGTGGCTGATACGTCTGGACCGAGTGCAGAATGCTGATCGAGTTTGACAGCAAGCTCTCCAACTTGTCAGGAGAAAAAGACACAGAAGTCCAGGAACAGCTGGGTATGGACTGGGTAAGGCGGGGATACAGAAAAGTTGAAGGGTTTGGTCCACAGATTTATAAGCAAACATGGAGTTTAGGGCATTCAGCCTTTTCTGTGCGTGTTAGCTGTGTGGCCTTGAGGTAGCGAGGATTGAAGGGGAACATGCCACCAAATGAAACAGACTAACTAGCGACACCAGGATTTGGAAAAGGAGACAGTTTGAGAGTTAGACTGAGATTAGAAAGATGTCTTTCTGGCTTCTGAAGGTAGAACAGTGGTCAAGCTTTCGTGGAAGGAAAACTGAGATTGTCTTCAGTTTGGATGAGGCTTCCATCGAGGCGAAGGGCAATTGTTTCAAGACAATGCTTGCCACAGCTTCAGTGTAAGCAGTGTGGGAGGAAGGTCAGACACTGAAGCCGAGATGGGATAAGTGGTGCATGGAGAGAAAATTTTTTGAAAGAATTTCCAGGATTGAGTTGATGTCCGGAGAAAGTAGAGTGTGAGACGAGTCTAGAAGTTTGATGGGCTGCTTGAAGAGCCTGCTAGTCAGCTTGAGGTGAAATGCAGACTCACAGCATACTGAGGTGTTCTCTAATACACCAGAGAGATGTCTACTTCGCAAGCTGTGGTCAGATGACCCATTGGAGGGAGGAAGAACAGTAGATGTTTTCAGGAAAATTGGTCAAATCAGATCCGCAAGAGATGGAGTACCATTGGTTGAGATCCTGCAGTCAGGAAAGTTTTGATAGATTGTGCAGTCTCAATAAGTTCACGAAGTCTTTGCTGAAGTCGCATGACAGGTGGAGAGGGAACCCACACCATAGCAACTGGCGTGATTGAACAATTAAAGGTCCCACTATGAAGAAGAGAGAGTTGGACGAGAGGATAGAAGCTTTATCCATGTTTTTCGGAGAGCGAGATGTAATTGGTAGTTCACTTACGATTGGTGGTAGCTAAAACACATATGTGAACATCATGAAATGGGAGTGGAGGGAACGCTGTAGCTAGAGGTTTCCTGGGATGTAGGGAGTGAGAGCAGTGCAGGAGAGGAGGATAGAGTCTTTGATGAAAGAAGATCCTCCACAGGAGAGCTCAGGTCTGTACTTACCGGAGGAGGATAACAGGGAGAGATACTCGGGAGTCAGGACGTCTTTAAGGAGGGAAAGTTTATGTTAGGCAGATTATGTCTGGTTTGTCTAGTGGCGACCTATGTGGAATGACATGTCAGGTTTGAGCGAAAGCCCTGATGTTTTTAGTCCACGATGTTAAAGAAGAGGGAGGAGTGGAGGCTTTGGGGTGCATTGGGTGGAGGGTGACGACGGGAGGAGGGGGGGGAGGTAAGGAGAGTGTTGTTGAAACGAATGTTGGGGATTTGCAGAGAGCTAGGAGAGAGGCCGGATGAGGAAGGAGAAAAGGCATGGTGTGATGGGTTGAGGTGCAGTGAGAAGTAATAGAGAGTGGGCAGGAGGGCAGTTGAGGATTGGAGGAGGTGAGTGAGGTGAGATGGAAGAGAAGGGCAGGAGGGAAGGGAGGAGACTTGTGATGTGTAGATTTGGGGGACATTGAAGAAGGGGGATGGGGAGGAGATTTGGAGGAGAAGGTGGTAGGGGGGAGTTTTGAGAAGGTGAGAGGGAACTTTTGAGAGGAGTGTTCGACGATGAGAGCAGCATGGCCAAGCTACAGGCAGTGGTGATGGGAATGAGGTGGGAAGAGGGAAGGATGAGACTTTGTGGAGGTATGGTGAAGAAGTGGGGGGCAGGGGGTAGGTTAAAAGAATTTGAGGTGGGATACAGATGAAGGAAACGGCTCGAATTGAAACAGTCTTTGAAGAAGAAAAAGAGAGGTGTAATTACAATAAACACCATGAACACACGTGTGAAAGAGGAAGTTGTGACATTTTAAGAGACCGTTTGTTTATTTTTTACTTTTTTGATAAAATTTAGTAAGATTAGGTAAGGAAGGTGAAGAAAAATCGTGTATAGTGTTGATGAATTGATCAGCAAACACAGAAGGAAGGTGGTCGTTTCGACGAACGGTACAGGAAAGAAGAAAGGCGGTGGACAATACGGTGGTCACGGGAGTAAAAGCAGTGAGAAGTTAAAACAATAAAGGAATTGTCCAAAAAAGTATGTGTAGTTCGGACGAAACCTGTGGACACGTTGGCGTGTGGAACGAGTAAGAATGATTCATTTTGGTGTGATGATCGAATCTGGATCTGGACATGAGAATTATTTAATTTTTCAAAGTGATTCTGTCAACCATTGAAGGAGTTATGGGCCCATATGTTCTCGTGGATCAGGCATTGTGATTGGCGGAGGGACGCGCTCTTCGGACACCTCAAATAATGATCATGAGTATTTTCGTTTTCATGAAAACATACGTTCTTCAGATCCACACTCCATCCACAGACCGAACTCAGCTTTTTTTATTAGATTAGGCGACAGTGAGACGCATCGACGAAACTGCCATCCATGTCTTCTTCTCCTTCTCATCGTGATCAGCAATTACTTTCTGTCCTCTATCCTCAAATATATCATTTGTTCCATGAGTTTATATGTTAATTTTTTTTTAAAGGCTCAATTATATGTGTAGTGCATTTCTGCTCTTGCAGACATCGGCTGGTGTGATGACGTCATGTGTAGGGACGTGGTTTTTCATACCTCACAGGAAAGCAAACACAAGGATATTTACCCTCGCCGAAGGAGAGGGCATTGCATTTTGGGTCCGTGTTTGTTTTTGTTTGTTTGTTTGTTTGTCCGCACAGACTTTCATGTATTCCTCTGCAAACCGCTTGTCGGATTGAGACGAAATACCGAACATTGCTGCCACATCTTCATGAAGAATGTTGTTAATGATAATTGATGCGTCATACGGTCACATGCGTGCTGTTGGCAGCCATGTTGGAAAAACAGAAAAACTTTCGGACCTCTGGTATCTCTGAACCGCCAAAAAAAAAACATTGAACTTGAGCACATAGCAATGTATCCTCTTGTGGGAGATGAGTGTGGATTTTTTTTATGATTCATAGGTGCCTTCTGTGTATGACGTTCAAATATTCAGAATGCTACATCTGATCCCAGTGTGACCACTCCCGGTTTGGCTTTTTCACAAGAATCTTGGCTATTCGTTGTATCACCTTGGCGTCTTGGTTTTTCGATATGTTTCATGCGTATAGGTTCTATTTATCATTCGCTTTTCCAACCTTGGAATTCTTGGCTTTTTTTCATTTGGCTCACTTGCATTATGAAAATGAGGATGGCACACTGATCTGATCAGGCTGAAAATTTTTGAGGGTCATCCAGATAAAAATATGTTCACAAAAATTATTTTGATGTACATTCAATCAGTCACCTGATTCTGGCACGCCAATTGTTTTTTATTATTTTGTAAACCTTCAAAAAATCTTTTCTTGAAGACTGAACGAAATCAGGTAAAACTTTACCAAAATATGACCGTCTATCCATGAGGAAAAAAGCTTCACACATATTGATGTCATCAGGTCACATGTGGTCAGCAGTATTGGATTTACCAAAAACATATAAAAATCTCTTCCCCAGAACAGCTAGACGATTGAGGGAAACCACAAAAAGTTCCCAAGCATTCTTTACAAAGTTGTTAAGAGGAATAAGTGATGTCACATGGTTTGGCGTTCATATGGCATTTAAGAATTTAATTAACATTTAATTTTTAATCTTAATTAACGTTTCTCTGGAACCGCTAAATCAATCATTGGAAACTTCAAATTGTGATCTCGTGCGTGATGGGAATAGATGTTTTAATTTCAACTTGAGCGATCACATGGTACTGGCAGCCAGAATTATTTGATGTTTTGAATATGGATTATTTATTATTTTTTAATAAGCCTCCCTTGACTGTGCCCTGGATTGTTTTTGAGGTTAGAGGAGAGGCAGCTGAAATGTGAATCAGCAATCCAGGTTCCTCCATGATTGACCTCATCTTTTTATTTGTGCTCGTTTGACTTCCTCTGATTCAACCAATGCAGGGCTGACCTATTTGGTTTTCCATTCATTTGAATTGAATTTATTTTTAATTCTCATCTGCATTGAATGAAAATAATAAATAAAAAACGTACATGTCTGTCAGTTTTTCCGATCAAAGCAGGGTTGCATCGAAGCGGACATCTTGTACCCAGTCATCACTGCCAGCAGTAATAAAGATAGCAGTTTCCTTTAATTATGTCTTCATTATACTAACCACACCATACACAACACACCACACCCAAACAAGTCCTGTGAGGTTCTGCAATCTCTATTGCTCTTATTTCTGTTTGGCTCTGTTGCAGTCATTGCAAATTCTTGCGAAAGCAAACACTTGAGTTATTTAAGCGACACGTTCCGCGTGTCTCGCAGATAGAAAGTAAACCTGCGGTTGACCATCCACAAAGTTTTTGTTATTATTCTTTATTGAAATAGCACTATTTTCTTTCCTCTCAAAACAGCGAAAATTAACGTACCTTCATTTGGTGGTGTATATTAGCACTGCTACTGTGATCATTGTGGACAAAACATGAATTACCTTGTTTGCGATGTTTATCAAAATGTTACTTTTTCCCCCTCAAAGCGGATATCTTCATGTAAATGATAGAAGAGTGTTGAGGTCTTCAACATGACATGATGCCATTTTAAAACAACCTATGAGCTATATGGAAGAAAATGATTGGTGGTGATTTCTGACAAGCTCGTGAGGGCGTACCTGTAGCAATGAGGCTGCACTTATGACCACAGACAGACAGACAGATCACAAGACACAAACTCAGCTTGTATATAATTAGAAAGTCACTGTACCCTCTGTGGCTTTTCTCCTTCACTCTGCTCTCTCATGTCGAGCTTTCTCTCCAAACACGCTCATCTCCGTAATTGGTGACGGCTTCAACATCTCCCCCCTTCCCTATCATCAGCAAGTGTACCTTAAAGAGTTCTGTTCTGTCTCCACATCTTCCTTCATTTATCAATGACCTTCTTCTCTCCATAAATAACCAAATGCACTCGTACGCTGATGACCAACATTTACATGCCTCCATTCTTTCCCATCTGCCCCCGTCTCCCTCACTCGATCTACATCTCGTTTCATCACAGAACCACCTCTTTAATTCGATTTGGACAGATCTCCCCAGTGGGCCAAAGTAATCAATAAGTTTAATGTTTCAATAATTCAATTTCTTCTATCTCTCTCTCTCTCTCTCTCTCTAAAACTCCTCTCAACGGCTCCAATCTCCTTTGAAAGCTCAACAACTTACACCATGTAATACAATAACCTAACAGGTATCACTCAAACATCAATTTATCCTGGAATCCACACATTAACTAATGGCTAAGTCTGGCCTCGAATAAAATAGAATCCGTTCAGATGTGAAGATTCTTCTCTTTGAACAGTTGCTCCAACGATATAAAGGATCGATTCGTCCTGGTATAGATACTGCCTCTCACATCTGGACAGAATTGAATTCAGTTATGCGACTTGTCAACTCTACCAATTGTGACCTCAAAACTAGACCGCTCAAATTACGCCGCATAAGTGGCTCTCTTTCTTCTTTTCTACAGAATATACTTCGGTTTCTGTCGCAAGAACTTGCGCTTGGTGTACCTCCCCCATTTAGCGACACCAAGGAATACTCAACGAGTCCACTACTTCACATGATATTGTGTGCCATTTGGAACTCAGGGGTGGGCCATTTACGATGTTTTGTTTCGTCCACTCCACTGCCCAATCTGGAACTCTTTACCTTCGTCCAACGTCTTCCCAAAACACGTATGAACCTTCCCTTTTCAAAAAGCAGATTTTTTGTACTATTCCTCAAAAACTCTGAGGGACTATTCGTCTTGTCCTTACTTTTTGTAAAGCATTCTATTAGTTCAAGGAATTGGCCTCGATGAAGACTATTTTAGTCCATGACTGGAGCGTTCAACATAAAAAAAATGTTCAGTCTGAATATGTTAAAGATATTGGGAAAGCATCGGAAAAACCACAGTGGACAGAACGGACAGACAGACAGCCAAAAACTATCGTCGCCCTCCTTAACCAGTCGGGCGACAAATAATTTTTCTAAAATGGTGGATTTAGTATTCCTATGGGTCGACGGGAACTCTGTGTGCATATTACAAGATTGGCACGAATCTGTAGAAATAAACCCTACACAGCAACAAGCCTTGTTGCCTTATCCTGTCGACGTCTTCTAGGGGGAGGTTCATTAAAAAATACATAAAATCTGTCTTTCCCGTTGAACCACGAGTCTCCCCTACGTTGCAAACAGGCTGTTTCACGTGACACCAAAGTTTGGGTGGTTTTTCTCTTCCCCCCCCCCCCCCCAGGCTAATGATTTATTATTCACGTACTGTCCTATCCACTAATGCGTGAGTGTGACCTAAGAATGATCCGTGAATCTATCCGTTGCAACGAAGGGCTCCTGACGTCACGCCCCCTTCGCGTCACGAGAAATGCCCGGAAACAAGTTACCTGCGTCACAAGTTGACAAAAAGTACTTCAATGGCAATCTCCGGCACAGATTGGCTCGGACACACGTCCAGCAACCTCTCAGGCCAGCTGTTATCGCTCTGTGAAAATTTCCATAATTCGCCATGGCTAAGATGGATCGGGAAAAGGCACAAGCGCGCTGCCAGCTGCCCGTTTCTAGTGTGATAGTCGGCTTGAGCGTGATTTCATTCTCCTTGAGCGACGTCCTTAGTGAATGCATCCACCCTTCTGCAGCCTGCTAATGGAACCTTGCGGTGGCTCACATGCTTCGGCGGAATTTACGCACTCTGTTGTCCCTCTTTGGGGGAAGATGGTCTCCGTTCATGATGACGCTTGCTGATACACTCATTGACGTCACGTCACTTTAATGTTCTCTTCTACCTCCACGTGGCGAACATCCAACGTCTCGTGTTTACGAAACAATAAAAGCTTAACTGCGATAAAACAGTCGTATAATGCTAAATTATAAAATTCCATCACCAGGGAATGGTTTCATATTTGGTGAGAACGTTCAAACAGAGCTGTCATTGGACATTCTTGTTTTCATATTTTATCTTTTAGCTTCTTCTCGCTAATGAAGATACGTGCTTGGTTGAACAAATAATTAAGTAAACAAATTGAATTCCGTAACCGTGGCTTTTCATTTCATCAGGACTCTTAACGTTTCAGGTTTGTGCAAACATGACTCTTCTTCTCTTCTTATTCTGTTGCTGATGTTGCTGCTCTGTTGATGGATTGTTGTGATGCTCTGCTGATGCTGCACGATGCGTGTGAGTAATGCATCAAATGGGGCTGACCACGATGGCCGAGAGGTATCACAATTGCCGAACTGTCTGCCGAGCCGTTTGAATCCTGACCCAGGCATTAAACTGTCATTCCCGATGTTTACAGGCATGAATCCATCAACGTGCTTATGAATGCAATCCCTTGGCATGGACGGTTTAAACTGGGCGTCTCGACTGCCAGCACCCTGTCCAAATTAAATTCCTGCGCAAGTCCCGGGCAAACCACCCGCTAAGTGGCCTGCTAACCCTTGCCAAACTGCTCGCGGCATCGACCTCCATCAAGAATCTGGCACATCCAGAGAGATCTCTTCTTCTTTTCCGCAGGAGGATCAGTCATTGGCAGCAGTTTCATAATTTGATCAGCCAGCAAACGGCATTTGTTGATAGGTTCACTATCTGTGGCATCGCACCAAGCCTTCGCACACTCACATACCTT
>CM068957.1:12312293-12344885 GCA_035128595.1 Eptatretus atami
AAAAGGAGAGTATCGTTTACTGGAAGGCAGCATCTTCACTTGACTAAATGTTGCAGAGCTATATTGTGCTCCGGAATTGTCGATGAATGCATTGAAACTATTGAAGTCCCGCCTACAGACAGTGGCATACCTAAGACAAGTGTGTATAGACCTGATCGGAAAATGTTTGAGAAGCCCCGGAAGATTGGATAAGCCGATGAGACAACACTCCGACACTGAAGCTAAAAAGACTCCTAATATGCGGGATGCATGTATGGTTTGTGGTCAGGTACATCGTAGGGCCAACACTATTTGCCAGCACTGGATAATGTTGTTCGCAATTGCTCCGTGTGAACCATTTCACTTCGGTCTGTACGTGTGCTCAATCAAGGATCTGTGGCATGTCCTTTCGTATGGATTCAGTGGTTCCTCCCTTCACCAAGGACATCATGGGATCTTAAAACATCCACCATTCATGGTGGAGATGGACACCCCATATTGAATGTGATCCAAGGGATGGCACACATTGATGAATCACCCTACTATACAACCAGGACGACATTTATAGGTGGGTCAGGATTCAAACCGAGTCTAACAGCTTTAGAGGTGAGTGTGTGTACCGTCCAGGCCATCCTGTCAGCCGAAGCGATAATAACAGATAATAAAAGATACCAAATAAGCACACTTTTACTGATATTCTATGGAGGTTCGCAAAGATAAGGTGTTTGGTTGAGGATGTCGAGTACATTCGCAGTGCAATTGCATCTCTCATGCCATTTGGGTACTCGAAGAGCATTTTTAGCATGAGTTCCTGATTCTGTTCAAATTGCTTGGTTGTTCTGACCCAGGGACATGTGGGTGCTAAATGGCAGTGAAATATATCTCTTCAACGTACACAGCTTGGGGTAATCGGAATTTTATCTGTTGCTTCCAAAAGCTTGACATGTAAACCCATATGTACTTCGTGCATCAACATGGGTTTCTTGAACCCACTTCAACCTACTGTTTCTGACATTGACAACAGAGAAACATTATGACTGGCTTGCCTTCAACCCATTCTTATTATGTTGTAAGTCGCAAATTTGCATAAAGTGATTGTAATGCTGAAAGTCATTTCACTGTGGCGAAATTGAGAACAACAATCTAGGAAAGTCTTCAAAATTCCTTTTCCAAAGATCTAGTTTTCAAGTGCACTCGTTTACATTTGGAATCATGAGAAGCCAGTTTGCAGAGGTTGCCTGCACATGACCATGCAACTGACCTTTACGTCCATTAATGGGTCAGATCCCCTCCATATCAGTTCCTCCCCTCGTTGTCTCCCAAACCCCTCACTCTCTGGTGTCCCCTATTCAGAATCCACCACCTCATATGCTCCCTTCAATATTTCCCCCTCACTGCAACCTCTCTCTCATATTCCTCTTACCCACCCACTGTTCTCCATATTTTCACTCACCCTCTCCGCTTTCCCACCCGCTCTCTCAGTTCCACATCCCCTCTCCACATTCTTGCACCCTGCACAGTGCCTCCTTCCCTGCCGGACTGTGTGGACCTCAAACATCCGAGGACTCTGCTCCAACCTGAGATCTCTTCATCCAGTCCAATGCTTATAAACCGACATCTCTGCTTAAGAATCCTTCCTCTCTCAGGATGTCTCTGACTCCTTAGTGTCTCTCCCTGGGTATTGCTTTTTCGTTTCGATAACGAAAACCAGTTGCACGTCTGCATCACGCTCCATTTAGCACAGTCTTATGTTGCTTCTAATACCTACAAACCCTGAGGAGCACCTTTGGGTGCTACTTCTGGGCTCCCGCCCCCAGGTTCCTTCTGGTTCAGGTGTTTTTCATGTGTGGTGAAATCTGAGCTCTTTCGTTTCCACCTCATAAAGCGGAGTTTTCCAACCAGCTTTTTGCCTTTTGTGTCTTCTTCGCCCTCGGGTTTCTGTCGTATCCCGTAAAAATATATAGGTTAATTTGTGAGTTGTTTTGTGCTATTCGTTTTGCATTGTCGAGGCCTAAGCTGATAGATTAGGCTACCCTCAGATATAAAGTGTATCTTGCTAATCGCCCCTTTTATCCTTGGTATATCCATGGAATCTTCTTCTATCTCATCACATCTAATTCCTATTTCCCTTCTCCGCTCCAAAAAAAATCAAAGCACAATAAAAAGAAAAATTAGGGCAATACCCTGGGTTGCTCACCTGGTAGAAATAATGATACCGAGAAGGAAGTCAACGTGGGCAGAATCAGTCAAATCTACCAGAATCTAATGCTTTAGCATATAACCTATTTTGGGGCAGCCCCCCTCCTCCCCCCATAAATCCCGTTCGACCGCAGATTTTTTAAAATAGCGTGAACAAATTTTGGTACATCAGGGTGATGAAGGTTTGGTAAAGTTTCATCAAACTACAGTGTGTAGTTTTCGAGAAGAATTGCAAGTATTGTGGATGGAGGGACGGATGGACGGACGGACGGAACTGACAGACGAAACGTACACGTCCATCCCTAAAGCTCCCCAGACTACATTCCAAGTGAACTATAAATCCTTTACTTTTTCACTCCAATATAACGATTAATCATTCCAATTGAATTTCCTTCTGCTTATTGGTTCTACCACCCACCTCAACTTTCCAAACTGAATCTACATTAAATATAAACGCGGTCTTCTTTAAACAAGCTCATAATGAGTCTAAGACCTCGTCCTCTTAATGATGTCGTCATAAAACGAATATGACGTCATTGGGACGTATCAGGTTTTGATAATTATCTGTGCTAAATGCCGGCTTGAATTCCCCGCAGAACATTCAAACAGCTTTTGCCTAGTTTTCGGAGATAATGGTATAGGCGATTTCATTAGCCGGAGATATTATGGACTCAACTTTTTTTCTAGGAAGAATTTTCAAATCCGAGATGGTTACTGCCTGAGCGTGGGCTTCTGCAGTATACATGGCAAGTTTCACGAAGATCCGATGAAGAACCTGGGTTGTGAAACAAAAGAAATTCAAAAAATAGGATGACGTCATAAAAATTGATATATGTCATAGTGATGGTATCATATGTGGGTAATTCATCTCTGGCTAATGCCTGTTCGATTCCCACAAACATAATTCAAAAAAGCTTGCCTAGTTTCGGAGATAATTTTTTTAGGCGATTTCGCAATAGCGGAGATATTTTTGGACGTCATAACTTTTTTTCTCGGAGGAATTTTCAAGAATACGGAGATGTTACTGTCTGCGCAGGGTATTTTTTACAATATTTATGCCAAGTTTTTCAGGAAGTTTGAGTGAAAAGTGTAGCTTGTGAAACAAAATATATATGCCGAAGTTTCAGGGAAAGTTTCGATGAAAACTGAAGGCGTGGAAAACAAGTTTCATGAAGATCTGATAAAACTCTGGTTGTGAAACAAAAATTCAAAAAAATAGGAATACGTCATAAAAATTGATATGACTCAATAGTGAAAGTATCATAATGCGGTAATTCATCTCTCTAATGCCCTGTCGATTCCCACAAAAAACAGAAAATTCAAAAAAGCTGCCTACTTTTCGGAGATAATTTTTCGGCGATTTCCATTAGCGGGATATTTTGACGTCATAACTTTTTTACTCGGAGGAATTTCAAAATCGGAGATGGTTACTGTCTGCGCAGGGTATTTTTACATATATACGCCAAGTTTCAGGAAGTTCGATGAAAACTGTAGGCTGTGAAACAAAAAGTCCACAAGAACAACAACGTGAGTAAGACTTCACGAGGATCTAAAAAAAATATATCATTTTAAGAATGCATTTCAACCCTTGTTATCTCCTTCATAAATGCTACACTTGTTCATTTCCACCACGATACATGTCTCACCTTCAAAAGGATTGTGTTTCTGAAGTGTTTTGTCTGCTCCTGCACCTCACACTCAAACCTTCCCCCGCACCCCACAAACTCAAACCTGCAGCAGCAGCATCTTTCCTTTGATTTTGTAACATGTAAATATGCGTACATTTCTGCTTCATCGAGGGATTTCTGATCCCGGCTTCGCCGGAAGAATGACGAGGTGGTTTTACGGTTGCTGTTCAAATAAGGAGACTTGACTGGAATTCCGAAAGCCTCAGACCTCTTTCTTTCACACTAATTGGTGACTCCTGTGATCCAAGTGGACGGACAAGAGATTACAAGCGCACAACCAGTCGCTGGAACGCGATAAAACCAGCGTGCTCTTCCCGGTCACGCAACAGATTTACAATCGATTGCGTGCTCTTCCCGTGCTCGCGGCTTGATTTGGATTTTACATCGCTCATTTCCATGGGTGCTTACTATTGCCGACACCAGATACTCTATCCTAGGTGCAGGTATTTTTGGGCATTATTTCAATCTCCTCTTAGACGTCAAACATCACCATCTATAGATGCCCTACACAGCGTAGTGTTCTCGTAAAGCATCCACCATTTCGTTGCTGAATTCACGTGTCTTCCATCCACACCCACGTGCTCTTTTCAGAAAGTACTTTTGCCTCTCCGTCCATAACGTGCCAATCGGTGACAATCCAGCCCATCAAACACCAGATCGCACATTACATGAGACGACGGAACCTCTGTTTCACATGTGCTCACCGACTAGGACCTGAGAAATTATGTAACACCTGCAAGAGTTTACGATATGTTACAATGGGAATCATCAGACCATCATCCAGCAGTTGGGCCTACAATATGGTACCCAAAAAAGACACCTGGGGATTTGCCATCCTTGTGAGGATACCCGTCTTAAATGATGTGACTGTCCAGACCGTTACCCATTCCAACATATTCAGGATTTATCAATAACACTCCATGGTGCAACAATCTTCTCCAAGGTCGACCTCATTCGTGCGCAGCATCAGATTCCTGTGGATCTAGAGGACCACCCAAAGACAACAATCAATCTGCCTTTGGCCTGTTTGAATTCCTTCAGATGCCATTCGGCCTACACAATGGTGCAAAAACCATTCAACGTTTTATCGATCAGGTGCTCCGGGGATGACACTTCTGCTACGTCTGTGTCGATGATATCTTTTTTGGTCTTGCACATCTGAACTTTCATCGATCTACATAGGCTTCATGAACTTTCACCTGGATTCTCTCCAATGTCAAATCCTCCCCTCTGGACTTGGTGATGACAGACTTCCCACAAATGTTCCTGCTTCTTCCTCTGCTCCAAATGGTTCCTCTGATATGCTAGTGAAAGTAAGCATCTCTCTGGATATTCTCAGAGAGCCGCCACAATGAGTCTGGCCGGCGAGTCTGGCATTTCACCCAAGCAGATTGGCAGGGACTGCAATCAGCCATCTCTCTCAGGACTGGTCCGCATACTATCCCCCTGATGTTAAATCAGCCTGGGAATTCTTCCACGAAAAACCTTCTCTTTCTCATGCACAGATTTATCTCATCTCGTCTTCAACTATCCTACCCTTCTTCCCCCCCCCCACCTCCCATGGTACACTGAATCCTGAGGTGAGGGCAGCTTCTTTGAAACAACCTGCTTCTCTTCCTGGAAGGCATATCCGACCAAAGGCAATCTCAGATCATTCAAAATGTCCACAAGTGTGTGTCCACTCTCAGGAGAGCCAGAAAGCAACATCTGTCCAGCTGTATGCTCACCTTCCATCCCTTTGCTCTCTTCAAATGAACACACAGCTACACCTTGCTCGTCAGAAGGCAATGCCTAATTCTGTGTTAGTTTCCAAATCTTGTGTCGCCAACCGCTCACTCTTGTACCACCCTTTCCTGCCATAACCAACTACTTCGGGAGTCTGTGCCCTTTGCACCTGAGAAGGTGTAGAAGTTCTGGCAACCCCGACTGCTGATTCTGCAACTGAACCAGATGGCATAAGCTCACGTGTCTGAAAAACCTGCTCGCTGCTCTCGCACTTCTCTCTTTGCCCTTTTCACCATATCATTTGCCCAAGGTCATCTTCCATTTGATTGGATATCAGCCAACATCATCGCATTACATAAATACTGTGCAAAAACTGATCCTCTTACACTCAGACCTATTAGCTTACTTCCAAACATAGCAAGATTCATGGACTCCATAATCGCAGTCGATAGAAATCCTTCATTTTCTCCAATGGCCTGATCTCATTTATTGTCAGGTTACACCAGATCAGATCTGTGACTTGCTACAAGTACCATGTAAACCTGTGCTAACCCTGGTTCATGGTCGGTTGTCGGCGACTAAACCGTCTCCCCCACCAGGTTTCCTGGTGAGGAGGGTGTATGGATAGCGGACACCTAAGCAGGATTAAAAACAAAATCTGTCAAATGGTGGAGGAGCTCATGGGAGACAATGGCTATCCATATATATACTGCCAACTGTTCCTGTGTAAGTCCAGCTGCAGTTGGGTTACCTTTTTTCTCGGAGGTTGGTGAACAGGGATTTGCAACTCGGCCACCGCCAAGCACTTCTTTCTGCAAAACACGTAGAAAAATGCAAAGAAAACTGAAAACCCACTCCGTGGGGGTACCTACTGTGCAGCTACCACTTTGCAGGGCTTCTCACCGCCCAATAAGCTGACTCCCATGATAATTGAGGTTACACTGGTCAACGAGTATATTATTGAGGACTAAGGATTTGTCACTCCTCTTGTGTCAGTTTCCCTGGTCTCCTAGAAATGCTCCGACTGAAGCCGAGTGATCTCAACCGTGAAGAGGCGCATTTATGCCACGTTCACGTCTGTAGTTAATCAGTGCCCCAGCGAGATACACTTCTAGTTTTGGGGGATTTCAATGCATCGAATGACACTGCTAGGGATGGTTATGAGACATGTGGATGATCCCCATGGGTCTGGAACTGTGACCAGAATAGTGCCAAGTTCCTGACTTTGCAAGAAGTCATGGACTTTTATGGTGGCTGTGTTCATGGTTTTCAGTGCCCACAGCCTCAATCGCTGGACTTGGTATTCCAACGCTGGTGTTGTGGCAAAGGAGATTGACCATGTGCTCGTTGATGGTGCTGAGAATGAATCACAGAACTGCAAGCATCTTCCGGAGTGCTCAGTTCCTCAATACTGACCACAGGCTTGTTGTAGCAACTCTGAAGTTGCAGCTTAAATCCAGGAGAAATGAGATGCAGTGAATGCGCTGCTCCGACGCATGCGACCACCATTACTTATTCTATTCAGACCAATCAGGTTTGGATTCTGATCTGGTCACTCTACCCTGGACATGCTGCTTCAACTCTCCCCACATTGATGGAGGCCCTCATTGTCAGACACGAGATCAAGGCAGTGTCTCGAGATATTTGAGCATTCCTTACAGTCTGGCATTCCACCCTGCTCTCCAAACTATCTGCCAATGAACAATCAAGGCCAATTTACACACATGAACTTACTGATTCTTCTTTCTAATCGCCAAAGTGTGGCTCTCAAATGGATCCCATCTCTCTCCCTCCCTGTCAATGCGGAGTGTCTTCAGGCAGTGTTTATGCCCAGTTCTGTTCTAATCTTCATCAACGATCTTTCTGACTCTCTGGAAAAATAACTTTATCTCTTTGCTGATGACTCCACCTTCTGCTGAAACATTCATCCTTCAGAAAGGTAGGCAGCAGCATCTTCAATTTTCTGCATACCTTGATAGAATCATGAGCTGGTCAAACACTTGAAATATGTCTTTCAATCTTGACACATTTCACACTTTCACTCTGTCTTTTGAAAGGACCATCTGGTGAACCCTCCATCTTTTCTTCGCAATCTTCTTGAGTTAAGTCAATCAGGCTTTTGGCCCTCACAATCAGCATATATTTTCTTAGGTAAGCCACATATTGAAGTCATGTGGGCCACCTCCATCCATTGTGCAAAGTCTTTCCTTGGCACATCTGAACATTTATATATCTGCAAAGGCTTCGTGTACAGCTCAATTAATTACTGCTCTCCCCTCTGGACTGGCACCCCTGCTCACATCTGCTCAGCTTGACACCATGGAACTAGGGTCTTCAAAAATCATGAGAATCTCGCATGATGAAGCTGAGTTTCTGGCTTATTACTTTCACATCGCAAACAGGTTGATCTGTCTGTGATGTGAAAGTGATAGGCCCAGAGACTCAGCTTCCTCCTTTCTGGTATTGCATCCCTCGGCCTTTTCTATGCCCCCCCCCCCAGGTTTCTGCAGGGTGCACGTGGTAGGCCAGGAACCCCCTTCTGGTAAAACTCAAAAAATCCACACTCACACCTCACTGCTCATCTTCACTCATTTCGTTCCTCTTTCTTCCACCTGTGGAACCAACTTGAGCAGTCTCTTTCAATAACATTCTTCCCTGGAGGGCTTCAAGGCAGCTTTCACCACCAATCCCAGATCATTCCCATTCCAAAAACTTGATCTTTTCTACCCCCATTCACCCACCTTCGGCCCACCTATTTCAGAATTCTTAGTTTTCCTTCAACTTCTGTGATGAGTTGTGGGCTGTATCCATCTTTTTCACTCTCTGTGTCTTCCCCTTGCCCTCATTTTTCCCCCACATCCCTTATTTCTCAAAGTCTCCCTCAATTTTGGTCCTCAACCCTGCTGGTATGTGTGTTTGCCTTCCCACCTCATTTCATGCTGTTTTTTTGTTCTGTTACCTCTGATCCGTTCTGTGTTCTAGCTCCTCCACGAGCCTCGACACTGCATGCAAAAAAAATAGGGGAATGCCCCTGGCGCTCCCCTGGTAAAACAACAGGAACCACTGTAGGCGTGCATGACCCACAAAATATGTAAATTAACTGATGGTTTGAACAAACTTTTGAAAGCACCATGCAGAGATGATTCCTACCTATTAGTCCACCTAAATGGGGTGAATACTTTTTAGAAGTCAAAAGTAAGCGATCCAAGGAATCGTAATGACTTGAACTTCAAATTGACCTACTACTTAATAGCAATCTTTGATGTGATTTGCGAGAATCAGGAGGCCTTGATCCACAGGTGTTCCACAAAGTTTGGTGAAAATAGGACAATTAGTTTTAACATCATGAATGATGAAGGTTGTGGTCAAGTTTCATCAAAATCGCGTATAGTTTCAGAGAAGAAAGCAAATACCTATTGGGGGGGAAACCTGGACCCACTTTGAGCCCGTAATCCTTCGACCCTGATTTTTTTTTTTATGCCATGAACAAACTTTGGTACATCACGGGTGATGAAGTTGTGGGTCAAGTTTCATCAAAATTGGTGTTTAGTTTCGTTGAGGAAGATCCGAGTTTTTGACTGACGGACACTGCGCGATGCTCATACCTCACCTGAATATGTTCCAGGTGAGCGAAAAAATTGTTACTTCTTTACAACTCCAATTATTCCGTTCATCACTGTGTACAGGGAAAGGTGTACAGGCCCTACACCAACCATGTCCGAACAGAAACAAAATTGGAATGTCTTGTCTGGTCAATTCAATGAACATATATTCTGTCTTATGTAAAAAGCAGAGATAAATAATCTGTCTAATAAAAGTCTGAAGGACAAAACAGAGGGAGACTTAGACAAATAAGGGATGTGAGGAGGATTAGGGGTAGAGGAAGATGCATGGGGGTGGACAAAGATGGAAACAGAAGCAAACTCTCAGGAAGGGGAAAATTTTTTTGTAAATTTGTAAGGAGGTGGTTTGGGGGTGGGGAGAGTTGTGGGGGAGGAGGGGATTGACGGTGGAAGATCATGGTTTTGGATGGTGGTTGTGGATGGCAAAGGGGGTTTGTCCAATGTTTATGCAAGAGAAAGAGATGGGTGGGAGTATCACAAATCCTTCATTTTTTTGTGGTTATCTAATCTGTAGATGACCCCTCACGAAACGTATATTGCACTGAAGAACAAAAGTTTTGGAATTGATGAAGCAGCGCAGTTTTTACAGTAAGTCACAGGCGAAGGGATGGGAAGGTCTCAAAGTCGCCTGATGTCATTGTTTGCAAAACCACATGACCAATTGTGCAATGACAGGAGTGAATGAAACCATTAGTCCCTAAAATAACACAATGCTACTTATTATATTTCACATTTTCATCAATAAAAGGAACGAAAAGACAATCTTTTCCGTTTAATTATGATCGAGCGCTTTATTGCCATGTGTGAGTGGGCAATTGTGATAGCTCTCATCACCAGCATTGGTAAAAGTAATCCCAGCACAATCTCAAGGGTCAAAGTGTCTCGGATTATAATGAAAATGCCTGCCATTTCTCCCTGTCATGTGTTCTGTTTCAAATAAACGTCACTGTTTAGAGTTGTACCCATTTTCATGGAACTCAGGAGCTCAACATGTCACGCAGGCAATGCTGGAAGGCAATGGTGCCTTTGGTTATGGACTCCAAGCCGGATGATGATGATGACTTGTCAAGAGTCAGTATATTGGATTCTGAAGTAAGGCTTTGTTTCTGGAATGTTCTACCATCAAACTCTCAAAGTGAAAAATTGTGATCCACTATGTGACTTCATCAATTGCATCATCACTCATGGAATTCCACCTAAAATAAAGGATAAAAAATAACCGACTCCATACTTTTCCTCTCCCCTTCAGGATAAAAAGACTCATACTCGAGACTTCAGACCTCGAGTACAAATGGAAGAATCCTTATTGTCAATATATAATGGAGCAAATGTATCGATGTCCAGCCACGAACGAAACCTTTTATGATGGAATAAATGAACAGCATGTATGTGTTGTCGTGTTCCTGTGGAGCATGTGTTGGCAATAGCCTACCCAGGGTATGGTCATGGGCCAAAAAAAAAATCTCCCCCTCCACCCCTTCGAGAGGGGGGGGGGGGGAGATAACTTACAATGTTTCCCACACGAGCCACAGTGCAAGTGGTTTACTGACTCCTGCTTGCAGACAGTGGGAATTATACCATGGCACAAAATATATTTCCCAAACTGCCCATTAGCCCTGTACAGTTCCTCTACAAGCTGCAAACATTAACAAGTAGTACATACGTGAGAATCCCAATGCTGCACACCCCCTCAGCGCGCGACCGCTTTCATTACTTGTTGGCGAATCATCAGTGACGTTGTAGACAGAAACGTTCACCACCGAGGCACCCAAGCATGTACCATGTGCAATGCAAAAACAGTCAACATATAAATAACAAGACCCAATCATGTCTCTCACCGTAATTGAGGACATAAACAATCAGTTCTCACCTAATCAATTACCCCAGGTGGCTAGGATTTCAATACATTAAACCACCATGTTCTTCCACCAAGAAAGCTGCATAAAGCAACCAGGAAAGGCTACTCAAGATAAACCCTTTGCTGTTTCAAACTCTAAACGAGTTCCTCCACAGCTGCAAACATTCCACAAAGTCATACATGCATGAGAATCCCAATGCTACTCACCCCTTCAGCACATAACCAGTATCATCACTTGTTGGCGAGTCATCAGCGACAGTTCGAAAGTGCGCAACCACCGAGGCCTAGACATTTGGGGTAATTGATTAGGTGAGAGAAGATTGGTTACTCCCTCCATTTGGGTGAGAGAAGTAATTAGTCTTGTTATTTATATGTTAATGCTATTAGACCATGTGGAGGTACTCGCTATTCCCTTCAAAAAATGATTTTCGTTGTGCAGATCACCAATCTGGATGAATTTGGCATACTTAAAGAATTTTAGACCTGAGTCCAAATCCACTTGTTTCACGTCGAGGATGTGACACAATTGGTCATTTTTGGCAATTAAAGATACACCGAACATAAAGCACGATTTTGACACAGAAATGAAGAATCAAGGAGAGACTGATATGTACGTCAATAAAACTCTTGTGAGGTCTAAAAATGATACAATATGTTTACACAGAGCCCTATTCACTGTTATTAAAGATGTTTATAATTAAAGGTCGTAAACCGAAGCAGTTTTTAACCGCCGAAAACGTCTGGACCGACCAGACAGGCCTTCGAGTTGACCAGGCAACTTTTTGCTTAAAGGCAGCCACACTGGTTATTAAAGGTAGTTACATTGACTATTAAAGACAGTTACAGCGCCTATTAAAGACAGTTACATTGGCTATTACGGATTAAATCAAAGACAAAGAGACTGCGCGACTCAGCCTGATGAAAAGTAGAACACCACAAGGAAGATTACTTGTCTTAGAACTCCAGTACTTCTTGCTCTGAAGCGGTTGCTGAAACTAGGCTCTTGACTGCTGCTATTACAAAACTCAAGTCCACTATTACATGCTAACCAACCTGAATACTACTGTGTAGTAGATTACCACAGCAAAAGCAGTGTGACACCCGCATTCACAGTTCGTCGTCGGAATCATCGTCAGTTCTGCTTTCAATCATCCATAAGTTCCATTTCTGCACGGTCTGTTCATCGTTGGCGCAGTTTTGACACCCACAGCACTCTGTGCAGGACAGTCCTTTTGACCAGCAAGAACACTGGTTGGTCTCGCATTTCGTCTTCTTGCAATTACATTTCGTCGCCTCTAACAGTTCCTTCGGCGCTGGTGGTTTGTTCAGCCAGTTGAACAATCAGTGCTCCATTGCGTTCCATCCATCCGTGAAAGGTAGGAGAAGGGGCTTCTAAATAACCTCTCAGTCACGCGGTGGTGGATCGCAGACTGATAGTTCACTCTTTGGCAATGCAGCATCAGAGCGTCGCTTGTAGGCGGCAACTTCTGTTCTCCCCAGCGACTGGCTGCAGAATAGCTTGTAGCGAGCCTCATCCACACTCTTCATGGTCGGCTGATTGTACATGGCGCAGACGAATTTGTTCCGGTTGTGAATGATATTCTGATCTAGCGTGAATTCTCGACCAATGCTCCCGAAACAGGTGATGGAGATGGGGACTCTTCATCATCAAGTCAAAATGGGCTTGTTTTGCCCTTACCGTGGGATGCACTGGTGGTATCACTTCCGTGAAATTGTGCAAACCTACCAACGCATCGCAGACAGAACTTTCCAGGGCATTACTCAGCTTCCTAATGTCAACGACGATAATGTCCTTGGGACTTCCTGTGACCAGATGGAAATTTCGCGCCCGAATCGACTTCGAGTGGCCAATGCCAACACAAACACATCGGTGTCGAAACTCTTATGCGCACCGACTCTTCATTCTGTCCCGCGTGAGCGGCATGTAGCAGGAGCTTGTGTCAGCTCCTCATGGTCACATTCAAGTTCAGGTACTGACGACACAGTCATGACACCATTCGACACTTGATTTTCTCACATTTGCCGGCATGACTGACGTACAACAGCAGTCGCCCAGTTTTGATGGAGAGATGTTCTCGTCCACGATTCGACGATGAACTCTATCAACGCCTCTTGTTGCTCCGCTCAGGAGATAATTGGCCACTGTTGAAGGTTGATCACGTCTGTAGATGTTCGTCGCCTGGGGGCCGACCGATTGCCCGACACGAGATAGAACCAACTCGCTCGAGTTGTTTACTACCAATCCCGATCTCCTGCCTAACTCTACTGCGGGCACGCGATACTGCTAGGCTACACGGTAACATAAACCACGTCGAGAATAATGACAGATTAACAGGCTCGCGAATGGAGCCACATAGCAGTTAGTTGCATGAGTTAGCTTGCGAAATGGCTAGGAGCATTCCGACTTCCATCAGTCGTAGAGGCTCGATCGAATCCGCCTGCGCCGTCTGGCGTGCCCAGCATGATGTATACTTGGTCAGTTTCAAGTCACCCGTCCAGTCTCGAAGATTGTGAGCCAAGCTAGTGTCGTGCTGCCACTGAACGCGATGTGTCGCATCCTCTGAACTTCGAATTGTGCACGAACAGTGATTCAGCGAGTGAACAGGCCTTTCCTGCTAACAGGTGCCGACTTGCCTATCCAGGCATTGTGGCACGACTCATGCATACGTGCGCATGAGATAGCCATGCCGACACGGGCCATGTTATCATGATATGTTCGCCAGTTGGGTAGCCGACTCACATCGATCGAGGTGCAGTGAGAATGTTCGACAGGCGCGATTTGCCTTTAGCTCAATCAACAGCAGTCGTGTGAAAAGACGACGTTCATTCGCAATTTCAACCTTCGGCGTCTGCTGGTGGGGAGTCGCCGACTTGCCTCGCGCCTTCAAGAAAGTTGCCAATTTGGCCTTCGAAATCGGACTGAAGAATGGGACCTCACCCGAGAGAAGCCGATCACGCATGAATTGCACGACAGCATTCTCTCCCTTGACATACGCGTTCATCAAGTCCGCGGAAGTGGCTGGCGGTGCGATGACACCTGAACTAATATTGACGAGTTCAAGGTGACGCCGGAGAAAGGGTTAATCATTTGAAGTACTGTGTCCATCACTTGTACCACCACTGCTTCGTTCTTCTTCGAGCTCGACACATCCAAATCCTTTCACGTTCGGGGCTCGTTGTGGTACCCACGATGGACTCACATTTCCTTGCGATTTCCGCCGTGCTGGTGGACAGGATCCACTTCTTCACAGCTGTGCTTTTCTGAGTGTAACCAATGATGCCTCCACTGGTCTTGCTGTCCCTATTTAAAGTATGCTCATGATCTGATCACACGCAACACTACTAAATCCATAACGGTATGCCGTTGGCAGTCCATTTGCCGTCCATGAACGCTTGATATGTGTCTGGGTGGAGTGCTCTAGCCCGGCCATTTCCAGCCAGTAAATGGTAAGTACCTTGCATAGTTTAGGTGATCGTACGCAAAGTACCAGGGATTGACGCTCTCGTGATCGCAAGGTGTTTCGGCCAGTTCGAAGTATGAGTTGCCCGTATAAGCTCTAGTGCTAGCTCCACCATTTCCAAGTAGGGCATGTAATGTCCACACTTTGGTGTTTGTTTCAGGTCATCCTCACCATGAGTGCTCCCGAGTATAGAACATGTAAATTGAGGTCTGAGTCACCCTGCTCTGGACCCTGGCGGCTTCATCCTCTGTAGTTGACTCTGTTTCTGTGTAGAGCTACTGTCTACAACAGCAGCCTGAGCAATGAACCAATATCAATGTCCTTCATGTACACCACTTCGCTCTCAGACATTTTGGTGGACGATAGAAAATAATGTCTGGGTACCGTTCCTGCAGTCTTTTCTTCAGTCTCTTGCCTGGTAGTTGGCCTTATCCTGACCTTCGCATACTCTGAGTAGGTCATTGAACATCTCACACAACTTCTTCATATGTATAGATTGCTTTCCATCAATGAGTCTCACTGGATTACTTTATCACAGAAAATGTCAAATGTTGAGTCATAGTTCACTTTCTGAGTTTGGAGTTTACTCTCACTCTGTCTGTGGTATGTGTGATTCACTACTCATAACATTTATGGTGATAACAAACTGCCAGCGCCACACAGTCTTTATCCTTATAGTTGTCATTATTCTCACATCACGTTCATCTCTCCTCTGCTCAGCAGTTTCCCTCAGCTTTCCTCCATCCTGTGTTTCTGCCAGGGACAACTGATCAAGTTGAGATTTTCCTTTGACACGGATGAATTTGTCTTTTTCTGGCATATCACACAAATTCTTGGCAGTACACCAGCTGATTTGCCAGCCACCCTTTCTACAGAGGTTCTGAGGGATTTTCTACGTATTTTGGTATGAGTGCCCCTCTTCTTCTAGTCGCCCACCACCTCACTGGCTCTAGCAGAAACTGCAGTAGTGCTGGCTTCTGATTTCCTTTTCCTGGCTTCAGTACGTTTTATATGATCCTTGTTACAAAACGACGCATAGCAGAACCGGTGACAGCCGGCATCCGCAGGAGGATCAGTCATTGGCAGCAGTTTCATAATTTGATCACCAGCAAACGGCATTTTGTTGATAGGTTCACTATCTGTGGCATCGCACCAAGCCTTCGCACACTCACATACCTTAAGCCAGCTTTATCCATGAATTGCGTCACTTTCTCATCATCCTCCCCGCCCAAGTGTATGAAACAACGCATATTGGTTGTTGAAGACCAAAAATCACTCGAAATCACCAGACAACCATGGCGCCGCCATCTTGATTTGTTGTTCCTGGTCGTTTCCTCCGCGATTACAAGCACGCACGCCCACTTCACGGCGGTAATTCAAATGGTAATAACTGTCGGTGTGTCAACTTGTGCATACGGAAACAAGTAGGATTTCAATGGTGTGTTCTCATGAATGTACAGGTGAATTTCGTTTAGATTGGTGATCTGCACAACGAAACTGAACGAACCGACCTACCTCCACATGACCTATATTGGCATTGCACGTGGTACATACTTGGGAGCCTTGGTGTGCACGTTAATTGGACAAAATGGCTTGGAAGCAAAAAACAAAATTGTTTGGGGGGGGATTGAGGAGAGGATGATTTTTGATAATTAAATTCTCTCTTTTATCGACTAGTCCCACGGAGAGGGAATCCACGGGCGTGTGTTTTGGAATTATATGTTTATAGATACAGTATAACAAACACTTTAAAATGTTACATGCAGCTTCGTGTTTGACGTTCAGCATTTAAAAGGTAAGAGGATGGGCAATCCCCATTGTTGGCATCCATACGGAGGAAATTCCTCTGAGAAAACGCCATGCTGAGTGCGGAGAAAAGCAGCACCATTGTTGTGGCGTCGCTGGTACCAGAGTGCCCGGGAAGCGATGATATATATAATATATATATTATATAATATATATATATATATATATATATATATATATATATAAATATATTAAATATATATATATATTGCAAGTGTCCCTCTTCTGGTGAAAATGTCATTTTTTACATAAATTGTACCCTTTGAACATCCAGCCTCACCCAAAAAACATGCTACTAAAACACATATGTTACCACCCAATCCATCCATCCATTAAGACCATACTCTGTATAGAGCATCAATGCTGCCAAAGCAGTCTCCCGGGCTATTGGGCACAATCCTGGATGGGTCACCACTCCAACACAGGATACTCAAACAGCTCAATCATCCCAGCAAACTGGTACTCATTTTGTTAACCTCAGAAGGATGACAGGCTCAGTCAACCCCACCTGGTATTAATTCAACAGCCAAGCACGATTTGAACCCAGGACCCAAGGACCCCAAGCCCACCACCCTAACCATGAAGACAACACTAGGCATACATACCCAATACTGAAGGAGAACCATATTTATCCTGACACTGGGGTAGATCGGCTCACTGCGCTTGCCTCTCCATTCGTCATTGCAGAGATTGACGTTACAGATTTGCTGTGTTGGGATGATTTACACCAATCATAATACAAACATTTCTTTTCTACAAATTTATTTGGAATATTGATGGTATTATGTTTAGTTTAAATTTATTTGTGATATAAGAAGGTCCAAGTGGTCTAAATGGTCAAGGGTCCAAGCTGTCTAATCTGCCTGAAGGGTGTAAGGGGTCTATAGGGTCTTAGGGGTCTTCAGTGTCTTTGGTGACTTTTGGGTCTTCGGCATCTTTTTGGGTCCTTGGGGACTTTTGGGTCATCGGGGTCTTCAGGGTCTTTTGGGGTCTTCAGGTCTTTTGGAACTTCAGGGACTTTTGGGTCTTCAGGGTCCTTGGTGGCTTTTTGGTCTTTGGGGTCAATGGGGACTTCTGGGTCCTTGGCAACTTTGAGGTCCTTGGGGTCTTTTGGGTCTTTAGGGGTCCTCGGGGTCTTTGGAGATTAACGTTCAAACAGGATGTCATTAATCAGCATATAGTCTTCACGGACTGATGGACGAATGACTTCACGGGCCTCACCGTGCTTTTCATATGTATGTAATTATATATATATATATAATATATATATATACATATCTTCTGTATATAAATACTACTGTATATAAATACTTATATACTACTGTATATAAATACATATATACTACATATATACTATCTCGTCTACTGTATATAAATATATACTGTATATATATATATATATATATATTATATATATATATATATATAAATACGTATATATAAATATATAAATAAATATATATAAATATATAAATATTATAAATATACAAATATAAATATATAATATAAAATATATAAATATATATATATATGTAAATATATAAACATATAAATATATATATAGATATATAAATAGAAAATAATAAATATATATAAATAAATATAGAAATATATATAAAAAATATATATAAATATATACAAAATATATAATGTATATATTATATAGATATATACATTTATATCTATATATAAATACATTTAAATATATAAATGTATATATAAATAAATATATATAAATGTATATATGTTGTTCTTCTTTCGGATGCTCCCGTTAGGGGTCGCCACAGCGGAATATCCGTTATGATCCGCATAATGATTTGGCACAGGTTTTACGCTGGATGCCCTTCCTGACGCAACCCTGGTCGCCTCTTACGACACACGGATAAGGATTGGGTTTCGCCATGATTCCGAGCTGCTCTACACCCTCTCAGAGCGCGGCCCAGCGCAGATCCCGTCCTCAAGCGATCCTCCAACACAAGCCTCCGAGTAGCCGGATTATAGGCGCACGCCACTAGGCCCAGTATATAAATGTATAGTCGTGTACAGGGGCTTTTGCCCCGACCTGGACGGACAGCCAAATTATTTCCCTTGGAGGCTTACAGCCGAGGTTGTTGGAGATGATCGAGTGTGCGGGATGGGAGGGCGGCAAAGGCACAGAGCCGACAGAAGCACAAGGGTTTTTATTCGAACCCACGACAATTGGCCAACACAAGCAACTTCAATAAATATGTGGATGTAATGAAAATAAATCAAATATTTACAATGGTAATAATTATTCAAAGTGTTAAAATAATAAAAAAACAGAACGTGAGGTAAAACTAAATCAAAATTTTGAGGCGCCTCCACACAGACTTAAATTCAAACAAGCGGACAGGATAAATAAAAGAAAAATCCCTCCTTTATCCCGACACTTAGCTGTGTAGCCAGAGATGAGTTGCTAAAACTTAAAGGTCGCCAAACCTCTTCGTCACTGCGTGAGAAAATGCGTCCAAAATGGCGCCCAGCCGCTCTCTGGGTGGGAAACGTACAGGAGTCAAATCGGACGGCAATACTCAACACCAGGGCTCAGAAACCACCATGCAACTTCTTTCGTCGATCGCACTTGCCAACGCTGCTGCTCTGCAAAATGATGCCGTCTCTTTCCCCAAATGTCACAACATGAGGCTTCGAGGCATGGTCGCACACGGCCCAGCCAACAGTCAATAGCCAGTGTCTTGCTCCACCATGCGAGCCAATTCGCCTCAGCATGAACACGACAATCATGCAGCCTTCTTCATCGTGTCGAGGAAAAGCCAGCTGTAATGCCCTTCTCTTCCACCCGCCGAGTCTGCCTCTCTCGCTTCTGTCCCACCCTGAACCTTCGTCTCGACTCCGTTTTGTCACCCAACACAAAGACTCTCTGACCACGCTCCTCCTTCGTGTCCCACTCCGAATATAACTTCCCTTCATCCACTCTCTGACGTCACATCCATCAATCATCCACTCCAGGGGCATGGTTTGCTAATTGCCCCCCTGGAGGCGGGGTTTCTTGCCTGCTTGGATGTGCAGCTTGGTTGTTGGTGTTTTAAGGATGTGATCGCATTTTTCGCCGGTCTTGAAATGCAAAAGCATAGGAAAAGGTCACATGGGGCAATCACATACTGGGAGAAATTATCCTGAAACCCTACCAAATTTAACACAGCACCACCGCCTGTGTGGTGACAAATAACACTTAAGCTCACAGTTTCCCGACTTAATTTACATCGAGATTTCTCCTCCACGGACTAAGGTCATCAAAACACTCCTATCTTTCCTATCAAATTCCTCCATCTACCCCACAAACATTATATATATATAATATATTATATATTATATATATATATTATATATATATATATATATATATATATTTTTATATATATGTGTGTCCAGGGGGATTAAACCCGACCTGACCCAAGGCCAAGCTTCTCCCTTTGAAGGAGATTGGGACCTTTGAAAGCCTGCAACTGAGACTCGGAGATTAATGCACGCGCGTGAAAATGGCACAATGGCAGAGGGACAGAAGAGGAGAGCAAAGGGGGGTTTATACTCGAACCCCACTACAAATACACGGACACAGCTTCTTAAAAGGAACACATTTAATGGAAATAAACAAATATTTACAAAGGACAATAATTCAAAAGGTAATGATAATAATGAAGTCAATAAATCCTCCAGTCAAGGCACTTCCTCACACAGATTCAAATACAGACAAAGGGAAAACAAAATAAAAAGAAAACCCTTCCTTTCGAGTATTCTTGTACTTATCATGGCCCAGAGCTGGTCTTTGTGGAATTTGGAATTCAGGCGCTTCTGTTTGCATGTGCAGGCACGCGCAACAAAATGGCACCTCATTGCTTCTCTCATAGCAGGACAAACGCATGCCAGGTAATCCGCGAGCGGCACTCCACACCAAGGCTCAGAGACTCAGTGCAACGGCTTCATGCGCCGATCGTCCTCACTGACCCAACCATGAGCCAAAGGCCAGCGTTTTACTTCACCATGTGAGCCAAATCACCTCAACACAAATTCAAGGATCGTGCCATCCTCCTTTGGTGTGCACTCACCCTCAACTCTCGCCTCTGACTCTGGCCTCATGAGTGTGCTCACTCTGAACTCCACTCTCATGCATTCCTCCTCCGAACTCTCCTCCAATGCCTCATTCCTCGCTCTGCCGATCTCTTGTACTATTCAGTCTGATGCTCCCACACCCTCTCAAAATGCGCAACCAACCCTTCCTCTTTGACATCACGCCAATCAATCCTCCACCTCCGGGGCGGGCCTGCTCACACGAAACCTGGGAAGTCGGAGCTTCTGCCTGCTCAGCTAGCTTGTGACATCAAGCCCATCAATCATCAGCCTCAGGGGCGTGACTTCACCCGCCGTCACCCGTGGAGGCGGGGCTTCTGCTGGCTCAGCATGTTTGCTTGTTTCTCCTCATGGTTTTGGTTATTCAGACAAAGGGAAAAGTCACAGGGTGGTAATTACATACTGGGGTACTTATTCTTACTCCCTAGCTAATTAACACTGCACCACCCCCCGTGTGGTGACACGTAACACTTACCCTCACAGGTTCCCTACTTAGTGACATCGAGATGTCTCTTACACGTCCACGGACCTCGATCTGTTATTCAATGCTATCTTTCTGATGAAATCCCTTCATCTACCCCACAAACATAACTATATATATATATATATATATATATATATATATATATATATATATATATATATATATATATATATATACATATATATGTACTGTATACACATGTATATTCATATATATACATATGTGTATATACTGTATATATATATGTAATATTTATATTTAGAAGAGATTTTCAGCATGGAAGATTTTCAAATGACACAATTGGCTGATTTGAATGTTTTGCAGATGTAGCAGCAATCATAATTCACAATATGTAAGTCATTCTCACTTTTCAGCATCTGGAGAGTAATTAAATTATTTAAGTTAATCAAGATAACTATTATAAGTTGGGTAATTCGTGTTTATCAACCTTTAATAAAATGGTTTTAGATTATGAATTAATATTTAAGTTTCTAACTGCCCTAACATATGAATCTACAACACTTGTGGGCATTGTATGTGTTATCTTTTCATGACTGGCTTCATGGCACATGGAAATTCTCATGAAGTATCAAATATTACTTATGCTGAACTTAAACAATTTGTTTGTTGTCTCTATGGTAAACCAAAAAAGGCATACAAAGATATAAACAAGTTCCGTTATGATATAGCAAAGGAGAAATTCCAGACTCGCAACACCCAAATGTTGTCCAACTCAGATGGAATTGTTTTGAGCCTCCTGCCACCCTCCCTGTCTGTCTACACTGAAGATACATGTCCTCAGGAATAACTTCCAGGTGCTTATCTGGAAAAATGTCCATGCCGCAGGTAAGGAACACAGATTGTACATCAAGTATACCGTAACCAAGTTATGAACATCATTTTATTCCTGAGTTGTGTCAGCTTACTTACTGATCACTATCATACTTTTCATTTTAATTTTCTGATTGTTTGCGTTATTGGCATCTTAGCATTTCAAAATTAATATTTTCAAGTTGAAAATTTGTCTGCTACTTCGTATACAAGAAAATGTAATGCTGAAAATGGTAGTTATATTTACCATAAACAAATAAATAATATAAATCCAAAATACAAGACATGTCTGATATTTATCTTTGACACAGGAGCTGGTGGAAATCCTTGGTGCACAAAAAACTAAAGTCCAGCATGACAAGGAAGATGACTATGATGTTGTGTCTTCCAGCTTGGCAGACTAAATATTTAGTAATGAAGATGAGAGCAGTGAAGATGAAAAATAGACGATGTTATTGATGAAAATTTATTGTGCATTGTCGTCTTTCAACTGAAACAAAATGTTTGAAGTACTGTTGGACCCCACTATTTCCGGGGGATACGTCACTGGAAAATGCCGTGAATAGTGGATCCGTGAATGGCAAAGCCACGAATGTCATGTATTGTTTCAATGGAAAAAAGGGGGATAGGTTCCTGGTGGTTCCTGGTGGTTCCTTGTTCATTGGGGAAACTTTTAAAAGTTTAAAATATTTTCGAATGCGAATGCACATGATTACAGTTTCATTAAAAAAAATGCTTGCAAATAAAAAGACAACACCAGGTGCGGTTTCCAATGCTTATTGAAGGAATCTCTCGATCTGTCCAGCCATTCTGGAGAAGATTTTTTTTATTGGTTTTAGGGTAAATCCAATATGGCTGCCAAACCATGTGAACAATGATGTCATATGTGTGAACCTTTTGTTCCTCATGTATAGGCGGTCATACGTGTAAAATTTCACCTCGATCAGTTCAGTCATTTCAGGGAAGGAGATTTTTGAAGGTTAAAAAAGAAAAGAACAATATGGCTGCCGAATTATGTAACCGATGATGTCATCAATTTTTTCTGTCGACCAATTTATCCCGAGATGACCCTAAAAAATTTTCATACTGATTTGATGCAGTGTTCTACATATGCAATTATGAGATCATAATGAAGGCACCTATGATGTCATAAAAAAAAATCGCACTTCTTCCCCATGAGGAGTACTTGCCATGTGGCAAGTTTCAATTTTTTCCTTGGTGCGGTTTCAGAGATAAAGAGGTCTAAAGTTTTTCCGTTTTTCCAACATGGCTGCCACACCACGAGACCTATGCTGTCAATTATCATCAAAACATTCCACATGAGTAGTTGCTCCTTTGGTGAAAAATTCGTGTCAATCGGACAAGCGGTTACAGAGAAAACGGAGAAAATTAGCATAGACGGACGTACGTACAGACGGACGGACAACCCGAAAACATAATGCCATTGGCAACTTCGTCAGCGGAGGCATAAAAAACACAGTAAGGAAGTCTACAACTATTATGGTGCCCCCTCAAAGTCCTGACATTTAAGGTCCACAGAATCAGAAATTTGTTTTGATTTGATTATCTAGATTTTTATGGAATGAACAAAGAACTGAACATGGTTTTTAAGTCCAATAATTTTTTGAGGTGGTACAGTTTTAAAAAGCAAACCTGTCGGGTACTGCCAGGAAAAATTCCAGAAAACCGCCATGACATAATTGAGGGAAAGATTGTCAGCACACATTTGAATAATGGCTGCACAACTTTCTTCAGACTCGTCAGAAAGTGAATGTGACAAAACTTTCTGACCAAGAATCCCCAGAGTACAACCAGAGTCAAAATAATTACGTAGAAGATGCTACCAGACCGTACAGGTATGAACCCGTGGTCGAAATGACGTCATGGGAGGAGAGGGGCCAATCAAGTGCTTTTTGGGGGACGGGACCAAATAAAAAGGCACCAAATAACATAAAATCTTTGTTTCAAGATTTTTTTTTTGTGAATACATTGTCGAGGCTCGTGTGAGAGCTAACACACAATGCACAGCAAGGGGGGCATGAGACAAGAGGGGAGGGAGTGGGAAGGACAAAACAGTGGGGAACAGACACATTAGGAGATCTGTGGAAGGGAGAGGGATGGGACGGGGAACATGGGGAATAGAAGATGGACATTACAGGGACTTTCAGGAAGGAAAGCAGGGAATTTGAAGGAGGTGGGCTTGGGTGGATTATCGGGGGTAGAAAAAATCGAGGATTTGGATGGGGGATGATAAGAGGTGGTGGTGAAGATAAGAAATAGAGTGATTAGTTGGGAGGGATGGGGGACATTAGGAAAGTGGGGAAGATAGATATTGAAGGTAATGGGGAGAAAAAACAAATAAACACGATCGTACACCGAGGGGAACTGGTAGGCCTCAAGCCTCAAGGGTAGGCCTCAAGCACCCGGTAAGACAAGGTTGACGAAATCTCACAAAATAGCACGATTTTTGAAACAAAACCGAACTAGGAACACACAGTAACATGTTGGTGAGAAAAGAAACAGTTAAAACGGTACAGAAAACGACAGGAAACTTAACTTTGAGATCGTCAGCAGAGAGCCCCGAAGGAGACCTGTCGACGCTCCAAACCTGGAACCGGAAGTCCCAGAAACCGGAAGTCCCGGAACCGGATTTACTCAACAAAAGAACGATTAAGTGTTAAGTGAAGCTGTATCTATTCATTAAACCAAACATGATTTTCTGATTCTGTGGACCTTTAACATCATAGTTAAGAATGCTGTCTGGGATTATTTTGACAGGAAGAAAAACGAAAAACAACTAAAATCAAAAGACCAATGATGGGAAACGTTGCCATATGCATGCAACAATATCCCAATGGAATGTTTACAGAAATTGCAGGAAAGTATTCCAAAATGGATATCTACTGTTTTGCATAAAAAGGTCGTTACACCAAATATTTAAGTTTCATCCATTAATATAATATTGAAAAATAAAATTCATTTTTGTTTCTTTTTAAAAGATTAAAATTCATTATAAACACCTTTTATCTATCCAAACATGTCAATGTGACAATAAAAATGTTTGTTTTCAAGGTGGCCTAAGACTTTTGCACAGTACTGTATACATACACTGGAAGCTGAAGAGTGCTGAAATTGTACCAGTGATGAATGAAGCAACAGGAATTATGAAAAAGAACCTCACAAAGATCCTACGTACCATTCCTGGGATTAACTCCAGTTGGAGGCAGTCTGGGACTCGGTGACGATCCTGAAAAGAGCCCTCGGGACAAAACTCTGAGACAAGAAAACATCACAACTTAGACCATGAATCACGATCCTTCATTGAAACGAAGTTAGATACTTCGAGTCCTGTGAGGACTCCATTCCACCGTCTGAAACCCGCATTATGGAGAAAACAATCAATGACACACACACACATACACACAATCCCATGCAAACTGATGGGAACTTTTATTGTGGCCTACATGCTGAGAATTGAGGTCTTCTATTCCCAAAGACCGAGCCCCATTCCTGTACAATCCATTAATTTTTCCTTTGCTTTTCATGTCGTCAATATTTCCCTTCAACATTCGAGTGCATTACATTTTGAAAAATAACCGTGGGATTTTTAACGCCCACGACGAAGTAGCTGGCAGGCACACACTGATGTATCACCCTGAACCAGGGTGACAGTCTATCACTGGGTCGAGATTTGAACCCAGACCAGACAGATCAACCGCGAGTGTGCAGAACTCTTAGCTATACCTGTGACACCTATTTTAACCAACAAATATTTAGGAGACAGCAGTTGTCACCATTTGCGCTTGTGGCTTGTTCTAAGTCTTGATTTCATTTTTGATGTTAATTTCCAATTGTAAATAGAAGACTTAAGGTTGCTATGTGTCGAGATGAGCCCTTGGTTATCTGGACACATGTCCATACTTTGCCTCCCCCCTTCACCTTCAACTTTCCTGTTATACCATCCAACGCAATGAGGTAAGACAGGTGAGTTTTACCCTACTGATGCTTTGTTGTCCTGACAGAAATTTCAAGACAGCACAAGATGAACCTCAAAATCAATTGGCAATGCGCTCAGTTGAGCAGCTCGGGTAAAACGCTACCTTCCATGAAATAATGACTGAACACGTCTAAGCCAGAATTCCTGCTGAAAAAGAACATTGCAGGCGTCCCTCGCACGCGGATATGGCCTTTTACCAAGAGATCAAAGGCTTGTCCAAACAGGATGCTGCGGATGTATCACAATTGCCTTCATGATCTGTCTAGTCTGGATTCAATTCGCAATCCGTTTATAAACCGTACTACTGGTGCTTCGAAGCGTTGCATCAATGAGTGCACCATCTCTCAAAAGAATGTTCAACTGGGGATCCATCTGCGAGCCTTCGCTGGTGGGAGTTAATGATCCCAACACATTCTGGTCAGCAACCTGGGCAAATTCCAAATCACCGTCCAGTTGTGCAGGGCCAGTGCTTCAACAGTAGAGGCACTCAATAAATGATGCAACCAGCAAGCTGAGCTCGCAATTGAACCCCAGTACAATATGCATTCACCATCGACAGCAACCAAAGGCTCGTGAAGTATCTGGTTGTCCACAACACTTGAAATGCACTCTCTGGCAACCATCCTGACGTGGTGGAGTATTTTTATTTGAACATTGATCTCAGGCTCAAAGAAGAGTTTGTACACAAATCGTACGCAGGGCAAAGACAAGAGTAGACACCATTATACATCAACGTGAACGACAAGGACATTTGTAGACAATGGACAAATTGGCAGGATTTGGGATTTCATCCAGGATTCTGAGCATCATGAACCATTCGTTGAGGTGGGAATGTGGTCACTCACCACTCCTCATCCCGAACCCCCTCCTCATCCGCTACCTCCCTCCCTCCCTCTCTTCATCTCTCACCACTCCTCATCCCTCAACATCGCACATCCCCCTCCCCGCTCCTCCTATCTCACAAAACCACCAGTCCACCTCATTTGGGTTATCCTTGTCCAGCCTGGAATATTTCTTATATGTGTTTCTTGAACGACAAATTGCTTTGGATGCTGATTGGATGCCAAGTTCATTTTGAACACTTTCCAAAGTATTAAAAATGAGATAAAGGATGTTTAGGAACAAGGCATGTCATTGGATGTGCCTCAGTCCAATGATTAAACGAAAGCGTACAGCAGTAGCAGGATTTTGTGACGCATAGCCTTATACAAAACTTATCCGTGTCTGGTTTTAGCAGCCATTGTAAGTGGTACCGGTGCAGGTGATGACAATGGTGGGCGGCCGGCGGCCACTGGCAATGCCACTGAAGCCAGTGTTGTTATCAAAGGGGGATCGGTAGCCACTGGCGTGACACTGTTTCCAGCAACGACAGTGATGTGTGTTTGGTGACCAACGTGACGGCCGTCTCGGCCATTACCCCTCTATGCTCCAAATGTAAGCTCACCAACACGAGGAAGCGTTCCATTCAGTGCCAGTTATGTAATTCTTATTCCCACTATTATTGTGTTAAATTGTCTGGGTGTCAAGCGGCGGTGATTATGACCAATTGGTCATTCCCTGCCGGCCTTGGGATTGCACCGAAGTCCCCCCTTCCCCCTGGCTATCCCAGCCCCACCAATGGACTTTTCCACCTACTTATTGAGATGTTGTCATAATTTTAGGGTACTCCGTAAAGTACCCAAGGGTGCTCGTATCCCAGTTGCCGATGCTCTTGGCAAACTTCTCCATGACTATGTCCTCAAGAACCAGGCCCCCTTGGCCTGGTATCGCCTCGCTTTTTTTTTTGTTACTTTGGCCTTAGGGTGCCCGATAAAGAGGCTCCAGACTCCCCCGATGTCTCATTGACTTCTAAAGTTAAGCGTCAGGTGGCCTATTTTTTTGGCAATGGACGTCTTGCCAACGCTTCCATTCATCCGTTCTGGCAACTCCACAATTAAGCCTCGTAAAGCTGATAACTCTCAACATATCAACAGAAGGGTGAAAGCAAAATTTGCCAATATGCATATTAAGGTTAGGGTTAGGGTTAGGGTTTGACCATCAGAGAGTTGGCATCTTGTGAGGGGCATGCCCCACAATCAGCCGAAACGACCGAAGCCCTCAAAGCCAAACACTCGGCTGCCCTGCCTGACATCAACCTACCAGCTGTACCTGACTGTGAATTAGCCACTCTGGTGGTTCTTTCTGAGCATTCTGTCTGAATCGCGGTCAACCTTTTTCCATCTGGGTCGGCTGCGAGCCCCGATGGGCTGAGACCAGGACATCTTCAGACTCCTTTGGGCAAGGAATCTGCCGGTGTGGGGGCCCGCTTACTCTCTTCTCTTATCCTGTTCATTAACATGGTTCTGTGAGGAGAGGTTTCCGAAGCCGTGCATCCTGTTATTTTTTTCAGTGCAAATTTATTGGCTCTAACCAAGAAGGATGGTGGTGTTCGTCCGATCGCTGGGGGAAATACTTTGCACCACCTCGCAACCAAAGCCGCAGTTCAATCTTTTTCTGAAGATCTCAGGGCTGAGCTACATCCTGTCCAGTTGGGCTATTCAACTAAAGGTGGGTGTGAAGTGGCTACCCACGCTGCCAAACTTTATCTGACAAATCCGCCTCCTAATCGCGTCTTTCTTAAGATCGAGATGTGTAATGCATTTAATTGCTTGAGACGTGACCTTTTTTTGTCTGAAGTACGAAGGCGCATCCCTAGTATCTATCCGCTCATCTGGCAGGCATATGCCAGGCCTTCTGATTTGTTCTATGGAAACGAGGCCATTTATTCAGCAACTGGCATTCAACAGGGTGACTTCTTCAGGCCAGTTCTGTTTTTCCCTGGGCATCGACCCAATAGCCAGGGGGATTCAGTCAGAGTTCAATATATGGTACCTTGATGATGCATCGTTTGGGGATGAACCTGCGAAAGTGCTGGCTGACCTCCAGAACGTCATTGCCCGGTTGCCTGACATGTGTCTCGAGATCAATGGTGGCAAGTGTGAGTTGACCATCTTCAACCATGTGTCAACTTACAGAGGCCATATTTAAGGCAGTGCTCCCTCATATTAATATTGTTTTGATGAACGACTGTACTCTTCTTGGTGCTCCGATCTCCCGAGGCCTAGCCCAAAGCTATTATCATGAAGCATGATGACTTCATCTGTATGGCAGGCCATCTGGAGCAAATCGATGCACACGAAGCATTTGTGCTGCTCAAAACTTGTTTCGCTCTGCCTAAGCGCCTGTATATCTTGTGTGCGTCTCCCTCCTACATGAATGGTGTACAGCTAGGAGCTTTTGACCGCACTGTTTGTGAAACCATTAGTAAAATCTCCAATGATGATTTCAACAATTTTGCTTGGATGCAAGCTATGCTCTCAGTTAAGAAGGGAGGTCTGGGTTTCAGGAGGGCTATTGATATCACTCTCCCTGGCTTCATCTCCTCATTGCTGGCAGTCCACCACTTAATCGATGCCATTCTGTCCCGCGTAAGCAGTTTGGCACGAACGGGGGAGTTGACAGCAGCGGTGTTGTCATGGAGTTCAACCCATATCGGTGTTTGCAAACCCGAAGGCCTATCTCGGCTTAGCCAAAAAGCATGGGACGTTGAGGCGGCAAGAGCGTCTTTTGTCAACATGTTAAACAGTGCAGATCAGGCCACCAAAGCCCGTCTTTTGGCCGCAGCCACCAAGGAAAGTGGGATGTAGTCTCAAGCAGTCCCTGTTCCCTCTCTGGGAACACAGCTTGACCCCAAGTCTTTACAGTTTGCGGTTGCACTCCGAGTTGGAGAATCAGTCTGTGAGCGGCATAAATATCGATGCGGCAGTATGATGGATACACTTGGACACCATGGCCTGCTATGCCGTTTCAGTGCCAGTCGATCTTTTAGACATTCGGCCGAAAATGATGTGGTCAAACGTGCCCTTTATGGGGCCATGTCAGATGGGACAGATACCGTCCTGGAACCCCTTGATGTAGACCTTGGTGAAAGCACCCGCATGGATGGCTTGACCATTGCCCCATACAAGAATGGTAAAAGCCTAACCTGGGATTGCACTTGTGTCGACACTTTCACCAAATCACACATTTACAATACAGCCTCAATGGCTGGAGCGGCCGCCACCGATGCGGAAGTTCTGAAACGCAATAAATACGCCGGCCTCAGCCAAACTTATTTATTCAAACCAATCGCCATCAAAACAACTGGAGTGTTTGGCCGATGTCCATCCAACATCATTAGTGATATCGGTAGAAGGATCGTTGCATCCACTGGCAATTTAAGGCAACTGGTTTGGTTCAAGCAGCAACTGAGCTCGGCCATCCAGCGGGGAAACACCATCAGTATTCTGGCTTCGGCGTGGAAAGAATAAAATCCCACATTAACACCATTTTAAAGTGTGTTTCTTCAGAGGGGTGTGAGGGTTTTATTCATTAAAAAAAATTTTTGTTTAATCTTTTAAAAAAATAAATGCATTAAACCATATTCTGCATTTTGTTTGTTTAGATTGAAAATCATTCAGCGAAATAAATTTATTTGGAAAATGAATAAAAACTAAAGTGTGAATGGAAAACTTGAATACACAAATGAATGGCCTAGAAGGCAAACTAGATTCAAATGTAGTACAAATGAGAGATATAAAGGATTATTCGACTACCACGAAGCAATTATGTAAACACACACAGGTTTGTGTAAGGTTCATACACTGCAGATTCACAAAGCCATTTTAAGCCATTTTCTGATCAGGCCAGTGAAAGAAAGAAAAAAAACAGCCTTTTTACAGCCATTTTTCCCTGATTTTTGCAGGCTCCATGCAATCATGGTTCCCTTCTTAAGGCAATGTTTTGTGGCCGGATGGCCTTTCTGACGCCAACCCTGGTCACCTCTTACGACACACAGGGATATGGTACACCTATTCTAACCAGAGCATACACCGGGACTAGTACACTGGTACTCATTTAGCCGACCAAGGAAGGATGACAGGCTGAGTCAACCCCCTGGTGTTAATTCAGTGGCCAACGGGGCTCAAACTCAGGACCCTAGGATCCCAAGCCAGCCACCTTAACCACTAAGCCAACACCAGGCTTCAGCAGACCAGTGAGACGTCAATAAGTTAACTAGATATCTGCGATCACAAAGCGATCGCCAAGGGTAAGCCTCCCCTGGCTTACCTTTGGCCCACAATCCAATGATGGCATATTTTGTTCTGACCGCCATATCACCTTGACCTTCAACATTTAGTTCTGATTAGTTCTGATAAAAAAAGAGTTTTTTTATATAAATTAGGTCACAATCACAAAAAAAGTAGGTCAAAGACAAATCAAATATCAGGTGCACAACTTCAGTACAGATACACTATGATGATGTAACAACATTTTGGAAGGCCAAGCGGTCTTTGACATTCCCTTTAGACAAACCTGTCAAGTTTTGATGAAAAATGTTAAATGTCAATAATTATGTCATGATCTTAAAAATTAGGTCAATACCACCAATATGTCAACCCCACATACTTTATTTTCCCATTATTGTTGCAAAATTTCTTTCCAAAAGTCCTAGTTGGCTCCGCGTTACGACTCGGAGATTGGAAGTATTGGGAGTGCAGGAAGAAAATAATAATATTAATAATAACAACAACAATAACAACAACAACAACAACAACAAAAGCGAGAATTGCTTTGCAATACATGTTCCCGCCAAGTCCCAATTAATGTTCGGGAGTTAAAAAATTGTTTGCTTTGAACGCACGCTTGAGCCGATACCGGAAAAAAATGAAGAAGAAGAAATGCTCTAACCCACCTTGGATGGGTCGATTCGGCAAAATAAAAGGGAAAGCAATTTTCATTGACTGATTATTTTGAAGACTAGAAATCAATAAAGACAACTGGGATAACAAACCCGAGATAAAATTAGTTTGCTTTAACACACGCTCGAGCCAATACCGGAACCAAAATGAAGAGGAAGAACCTCTCCAACCCACCGTGTTTGGTTTGTTTCTTGGTTATTTTTTGTGTGTACAATGTCGAGGCTCAGACGAGAGCTAACACACAGAACGTGCAACAAGGGGAGCAGAAGACAAGAGGGGTGGGAGAGGGAAACACAAAACAGTGGGGAACAGAGACATGAGATCTGTGGAAGGGAGAGGGATGAGGCAGGGTACACAGGGTAAACAAGATGGACACCACAGGGACTTTCAGGTCCTGACACGACAGGGACTTTCAGGAAGGAAAGCAGGGAATTTGAAGGAGGTGGGTTTGGGGTGGATTAACATGGGAAGAAAAGATCGTGGTTTTGGATGGGGGAAGATAAGAGATGGTGGTGAACAGCTGTTTTGAAGACCTGGAAGGAAGAGTGGGATTGAAGAGAGTGTGGGAGTTTGTTCCAAAGGCGGGGAAAAGGGGAATGAAAGAGTGAAGGTGAGTAGTGATTCTTGATTTTGTTACTTTTATCAGCCAGAAGGGGGTTGCTGGGTGACCGTGAGTACCCTGTGGAAATATGGGGATATATTGCAGACAGAGCAGGTTGGGGGGGGGGGCAATGCCAGAGAGGAGATGGTAGAAGACAGAAAGACCACCAACCTGCCTGTGGTGAGAGAGTGAAAGACCCAAAGACTCAACCTCATTTAGGGAGATACCAAGGATCCTAAATGCCTTGGTTTCCACAGCGTGAAGCTGAAAAAGGTGAGAGGCAGGGGCACCAGCCCAGAGAGGAGAGCAGTACTCCATCAGGCTGCGGATGAAAGCTTTGTATGTGGTCAGGAGCTTAGGTTTGCCAAGGAAGGACTTTGCACGACGGAGGATGCCCAGTCGGCGACTGGCTTTGGAGGCCAGCTTGGAAAT
>CM068957.1:12408897-12421981 GCA_035128595.1 Eptatretus atami
GACCGTGATTATTCAGAATGGAACTGAGTAAATATCGTCACGAACGTTAAGAGGAAAGTTATCATAAGAAGAGGACTGTTCTTTACTTCTCAACTCCGTAGTCACAGCAGGGGTGGTTTTCTGACAATGCATTATGAAGTTGGATCCTGGTTGTGGGATTACTTGGGATTGAGTTGGAGTCCTTAATTATTATTACTATATATATAGTATTCAGGTTGTGTTCAAAGTATCCAACCTTATTTTTTGTGCATTACAAACGGAGCTACGGGCGTGGTTTGTGCGCGTTGATGTAGACGATCCTATTCGTAGGCGTGATATTTTTTCCGTGCGAAGCGTCAGTCGGCCGACGCACAGCGATAGTGAGGGAATGTGTGAGCGCGTGGATTTTTGTTTTTGACAAAATGTGGAAACTTTGGAACGTTGCATATTTTTTTTGTTAAAGCTTGCTTTCCAAGTGAACGTCGGCGATTTCACAGTTTTCGGATAAGCAATGGCACCCCCGATAAGAGTGGTACAACCGCTTTTTCAATGATGGTCGCCATCAGTGGAAAGTTTGAAGACGTTCTGGGTGGCCTCAATCGCCAAAGATGAGTCGTCTTGACCAAGTGAGGACCTGCTGGATTGTAGGTTCTGATACGTCAGAGAATTGCAGCCGGGCAGGGCTCTCGCATTGGATTCCGTTCAATTCAGTTGTGATGAGGATTTGGGCTTAAGGAGATTCAGCAAAGGTCCTACGGTGCCAAAGCTGCTAACATCGAGCAGAAGCACTCCTGGCGTTTGGAGATTCGCAGGCATTGCTGGAGACTGTGGACAGCGATCCCAACTTCTTCACAGAGTTACACTGGCGTATGAGACAGTGTCCGGCATTTGTCAGAAGAAAATCCGCGGCGCTTCTTACACTTCCTCACTCGATCGGTGGTCTTGTCCGCGACTGACAGTCTGCGGCGGGAAATAATTCAGCTCGATTTGGATGCTATACGGCACCAACCATGCTCTAGCTTCATTTGTTTAGCACGAAAATTAAGGTTGGTTACCGTTTTCGAACACACCTCGTATACAATACTATTATATAATACATATTATATATAACTATATATATATAAAAAATGCATATAAAGTGTACATATATTATTTATTATATAATATAATATTTATATTATATTGAGAAAGACATCGTGTGTGGCAATCTGTATCGCACTCGTGAGGCTTGGGCTGGAGGATCCTTGAGGACGGGTACTTACTCTGACGCGGCGCGCTATGACGAGGGTGTGGGGCAGGCCCGGAATCATGGCGAACCATACTTATTTCCTTTGTCGTAGATGGCGACAAGGGGTTGCGTCAGAGAAGGGAATCCTGGTGTAAACTACTGTGCCAAAATCGTATTCGCGGTTATAACGTGATCGCTGTGGCGACCCCTAACGGGAGAAGCCAAGCTGAAAGAAGGAAGATACAACCACTATATAAAAGACCGGGCACCCATCTTCTACTCTTGTGTATGGAGGAGCCATATCAGCGGTCTCCCGCTGAGATCGACTTCGCCGAGTTAGCCGTGTGCGTTGATTTTCCGTAAATAGGGTGACATTCGGACCGAGTTCGCGCGATTATATGACCACTCGGCAATCGCACTACAGGACAGCGCTCAGCTTAGCGGTTTGTTCGATACGACGTTCCGCTGCATTGCTGGTGGACAATTCCCGGTACGTCTTGTGATCCTGGGTACCTTTAGGGTTAAAGTGAAGATGAGCATCGACCCTTACCCCACGGTGGCTCTTGGCCTGATTTAGGCGTAATGTGCGAAGTTTTTGCACACGAGCGTCGCTCGGGAGTTAATCGAGGCGCTGCGATCTATTATAATCGGCGAATTTGATAGGGGCGAACTCGACTTGCGGCTCCGCAGAAGCGGTGCAGTTCTACACAAAGTGGGTAAGTGCCCTCGAACCCGATACCCGGTCAACACATTATTATTATTCCGTAATTATACTATATATAAAATATATAATATATCCTCACTTATCTTCAAGTATATAGAATATATGTATCTATCTCATAATTATTATTATAAATTTATTATTTTAAAGATGTATATGTGGAGTGAGAGCAAGTAAAGACCCAAAGGTGACACTGACATTGCCAGTGATATTTTGAATCCGGGGGATCTGGATCTCCCGGGTTAGCTGACCATCACACGCCTGCATTCAGAACCCAGAGCGCCTCTCCTGGTGATTTTCTATCCAGTTACTCCCTGAGCAGTTCGCGTCCTTCTCGTTCAAGCGGGAGGCAACAAAGGCATACAGGCTGTGCCTGTTTGTCGTGCGGATTGGTTGGAGTGTCGTGCGTGTAGCGAATTTCCACCTACTAATCTTGGCGGTGAACGTTTTGATAACTATCCTCAGCTCATTGCTGGCTGAGATCATGTCATTAGATTAACCTAGGGGACGTCTAATGTTTTACACTGTATATATGATAATGGGTGTTCGCTTGCCGGTACCTTGATTTCGAGAGGACGATAAACTCTATCTCGATTATATCCGTCGTCTCCCTTCCTCCCTCTCTCCAACCTCTCTTCTCTTCTCTGCTTCGTCATCTCTCTCTTCCAGTCCTTCTTGTCCTCTCTTCCATATCTTGGTCTCTGTGCGAGTCCTCTTGGACATCCTGACCAGGGATCTGAGGAGGACTTACATTCCCTCTATCGCGGTCTACCATGGTCTTCCCTTTCCCTGGAGCCTTACACACATCTGGTTACCCTCCTGCTGCCCACCTGCTCTGTCCATGTATTGCAAGAAGAGATACCTCAAAGAATGTAGGACATAAACAAGAAGTGATTGCACACAACTTGCCGCAAAGCCTCGCATCCAGAGCGCCTGCAACTCTCAAAAGCAAGAAAGAGACAAAAGAGAATATGCGTAGTCAAAAAGATGCTGCAGTTTGCTCAGAATGAAGCGTCACATGCTGGATTGTGTAGCTAGAATAATGTCTGAATTGAGCTGTCTCTTCGCAGTTGACGAGGTCGCTTGATCATGATTGCGAATTCTCGCGCATTGCTCTAGCTATTGTTCCTGATGCTGTTATGCTACTAGATTTCATACTCATCAAGTGGTATTTGCAGTCTCATCTGCTGAATGTTGCGCAAGTGAAATGAAGACGGCGGCGAATGTGGCCAGGGCTATGGCTGCAACGACCGGTTGGGCTCGAATTGTTTCGATGCCTGCAGATGGGCAGGAGTTGGTCTCTGGCCTCTTTTTTTGTGTTATCTTTTCTAGGCAGATGGGATGGGAGCATTGCTTGGCGGTGGTTAACGAGTTGGGTGACTTTCTGGTCGGTGAAGGCTGAGTTGTGGACGGTCGAACATCCAAATGCATAGTCTTATGGCTATGGGATCAGGGAAGATCGCTCATGCTTTAAAATGGACTGCTCTTTTTCGCTCTCATGAAACTGTGTGTATCCAGGTCTGGAATACCTAGCCTACATATTTATGGAGTCCGGGCTGGGAGTACTACACTCGATCAGTGGCAGGGGATGTCAGTTCTGTACGGATTTACGAGACAAGGCAGAAGCCGATCTTCTGCTAGATCTACTTATTTTCTTATGTTTTTGTTCTTTTTTGTTCTTTGATTGTTGGGAGTGTTCACTGACTCAGACTTGGCCCAGTTTTGTTATTTCCTTGTTTTGCTTTCTTTGTTAACTCTTGTCGCTTTGCTCAAAGTCCTTGTGTCGTTATTCTTCAATTTAGTGTTGTGTGGCATATTTTTATTTTAGCTTGCCTTTGCTTCTTCTGTCTTGCTTTTTTTCTGTTCCTATTATACTGGTCTTCTTCTACTGTTCCTCTTCCTTTCATCATTCTTTACAGGACCTCTATTCTTCACAGTTTCAGCAACGGAAGTACGCAGTGTTCTTTCAGACCGATTCACATTACTTCACTCGATTACATTTTATTCGACCTTGTTTGTAGGCTTGCTTTATTTTGCTTGTTTTAGTTACTTGAGCGAGAGCTTCGAAGTGGATAGAATGTTGCATGTTTTTTGCATTTGTGGAGTAAAATTGAGACATTGGTTGTAGTTTGAAAGTTATTTGTAGGCTATCCAAACATTGGAAGACCTTAGGGTGTTTTGATGACAAGGGAAAGCAATACGATGTGTTCTTTGCTGGGTTAGACGATATTTATACAAGCCACTTAAATTTCGGTTAAGTCTTGCTTGCTTGATGGAATTGGGTTCTTGGGTTGGGGGGGGCGCGAGGTGAGAGAAGGGACTTGCGAATCATGTCTCAAAGTTTGAAATTGCAAGTCCGTGGGCTGATTTTTGGCATTGTTGATTAGGAGGGATCGTTCTGTGATGGCGTATGCTTTTTGGCGTTCTCATGAATGTGATGACTCAACAGCTTTCTATGACAGCCAACGTTTTCCATTGCGGAGTAGGGTTTTCGGAGTTCCACCGATATCGCTGTAGATCGTGATATTTGATAGTCGATTGCCTTGAGACTTATATCCTCCTAGCTTCCTTGTATCGAGGAGCACCCTTTTGCTTTGGGTGGTCAAGATTTAGGTCAAGTGTGGTTGGCTGAGTTGTGTTTCGGCATCCTTCACTTTTTTGAATTGCGCGAGTATTTTTACATTTGGCTTGATGTACCACGAGGTAACTAGGGTGATAGAAGCTATGTTTGTGAATAACAAATTCGTGTCATATTTCTGTGTCAATTGACTGTGAATTAGTACTTTGTGTTTGCTTCTCACATGGTTTGTACAGTGGGTGGTGGTTGGGATCCAAGGATCCTTTGTTTTTCAATGCCCACTCAGCTGGCTTGACTGTCAGTGCGTAAACCATGCATACCGGATTGTGGGTCCTCTAAGATATGAACTTGTGTCATGTCAGAACCTCTGCTGAGATTTAGATTCAGCAAAGGGGAGAGTATCCAGTTTGCTGTTGGGAATTACGGTGTTGTAGAGAGCTAGGCGTTCCCTTCCAGGATTTAGTGTAGTGTTGACAGTTCGCCAAATAGAGCACGGGATGAAGTTTCGGCATATATGTTGCAGCACCGGAAAACTGGCATCTAGCGAAGATTGGGTAAAACAAGGCCTGATCTTCCTAGAGATCGCTCGCAATGTCGGTCGTACCAAGGAATGGTGAGAAATTTCGGTGCCAATCGGCCTAGTGGTTCAAGGAGGCGAAGGAATCCTCTTTTGGCGTTCTAGGAAGTTCATGGTATGCGGATAGATTTCTAGGGAAACATGATTTGCATAATGTTCGCACTTTGAAAGTTCTTTTGCGAAAGCTGGTTATTTCCTAAATGTTGAGTTCCATCTCTGGGTGGCTCTATCCCGATCTTTGGATGTGTCAGAGTATAGCAATGCGCTGCCAGGTCCATTTGAGGGGCGTCAACTCAATTTGCTGACCTCACAGAGCAGATGCTCACTCACCTAATTTGATGAGAATGCATTTCAATCATGTTGTTGGATAGTTTGAGGCGGAGGACGAGATAATGGAAACTAGCTGTTTCTCCGAAGCAATGATTGAGGCACATGCGGTCTATGTGAGCGCGTCAGTGCGTGACTTTGTCTTAAGACGTGTTCATGAAGAGCAGTTGTGCCAGCATAGTGGTAGAAGCCAAAAGATGTGATTTCGGCAGTGTCTCTTGTCGAAGACTCAAAAACCTGCAAACTGCTCTCGAAGACCAGCCATGATCACTTGCACATCCATTGCTTTCTTTCTACGTATATTCTGAAGATGATAATCCTACTTTAGCAGTAATCGATCCATCTATAACCACCTACCGAATGCATGGGGGAGAAGCACATAATATATGGGGTGCTTTTCGTGGCAGGCTCGGAGATTTTAAGTTGAGGGTGGCAATGTAAGATGGCTCGCCTTTAAATGGGCACAGCTCTCTGTTAGACTTGATGTATGACGCAATTCACTCCGGCCTATCTCAGAGGCAGCTGGACATAGACCTCTGACAAGGGTGTGAGCAGTTTGACTTAATTCAACAGGACATGACCCAAGCGTACGCCAAACAACACTGAATGGCTTCAGACAAGCGTATAGTCTTGAGTGGGCCCGTCAAAGGCCAGACTTTTGCACCTCATCTTCATATTGATAACTCATTGATGTAGAAGATTTTTTGAGTGGCCTCTTGCACTCGTTTCTTTTTGCCAGATTTGATAGGGTAACTGGGAAACCGTGAGTAGTTTCTTCTCCTGTCAACAGTGTAATGCAGCCAATGCCCGTTGCCAGATGCAAGGGCAGTCATGGTCTCATCTTCTGGATTTTGCAAAGAGATTGATGAGAAAGTTTTGCCAGTTCACGGGAGCCCAGAGAAGTCGCCCACTCCACTGAAAGTGTATGTGTAATTTATTGAGCTTCTTTGGTCGGAACCAGACTGGCTTTCTCCTGTCGGCTTCAGCAGCTGTTCATGGTGTAGTTGGTTCCTTCAAATTCATATTCTGAATCATTTGTTGTCTGGTCGAGGCCAAGTTTTGAGGTCCAGAGCTTAAGGCTTGATGGATTTCATGTATGAGGCTGATTTTGAGATGGACATCTGGGTTCGTCAGGTTTAGGATTTTTGCATTGTGCATGACAATTCTCGGCATTGATTCTCTTGTGGATTCCCTAATTGTTTAGGATTTGACATGGCACACATCTGCAACATGAGTGGCAGACAGGTTTGTGATCCATCGGGCTATTTTTTTCGCCTTAGGGGTCCCTCCATCTCTTGTCGTGTTATCCGGCAATATGTAGTATATCGTCTCGCAAGTCCTGGTCCTCATAGGAGCTCGCAAGCGTTTTGTAAGATTTCATAGTATGGTGCAGGGAACATCAATTCGCTCGCAAAGTTCACTTCAAAATGATGTTTGGATAGCTTTCTCGATGACAGAAAAGCTGTATCATACGACGTACAATATTCTCATCAAATTTAGTGATTAGGATGGACAGGGTGTACACAACAACCTTCGAAGGGGCTATGGAACTTGGCCTTTTACTAACCATCGGCGTGCTCTGCTGTGTTGGCAGTTTGTACCTTATGACTCTAGAGCGGCCTCGAGCCACTTCTACTGCACATACTCTTCCTCTATAGTGCTAGGTGCGCTTTGATAGCTGGATTGATTTATGCACAGTGGCTATTCTGGCATAATCATTTTCTTTAGCAAGATTATATTGGTAAGATTAAATTGCTGTGTTTGAAGAAAGTTTTTCTTCGGTATTTGAAATAACGATGTGTTCGTTCCGACTTTGAGCTGCGCGCTCACGTATCTATTCTGCCCGCCGGTATTTGTAGATCCAGTGACAAAAAAATTAGCACAATTTCATCCCACTTCTCACACGCCATGTGCAAGGCGTGCACTCTCTGACATTTGCATTAGAGCATCACCCTAAGAACCTGACCAAAAATCGAGGTGGGGATGGGTCTGGCATACTGTGTTATTTTCTGGAAGGCGCATCGAGGTTCCATTCAAGAGATCTTGGAAGTTCATTGTGCTGTATGATAGGAGGGAATTGACGCCAGATTCTATTGCTGAACCTCAACTGTGCGCTCCAAAGGTTCTCATTCCTTAGTTCAGGCTCAATGACCAGACACATGTGACATATCCCTTATGTGATCTGGGGAGCATGACGGCACTATATTGCACACAATATTTGATGGCTTTGCTCAGAATTGCTTCGTGCGCGGAGTAAACTAACATGGCTTTAGAGCTGTGTGGCATTCGTGTGCTGAAATAAATTCTGAGAAAAATATCTGTATGACAAGTAATTGGGACTCGAGGTAATCGCAACTACCACCTGTTGTCACTTTAACCGCGACCACACCTGTAGCAATACGCTGATTGGTGTGTGATGTTCATTCCACATCTTTCTGGTTTAACTTTCTCTGCGCGCCGAATGTCAGTGGGTATCGCATCTTGTCGCTTAGTCTGTGTGCTCATTGTTCAGGAAAGATAGTATCGTTGGGATACCTTTTTTGTGATTTTATCGTTTAATATATGTTAACGGTGAGTTGTTGAACTTATAGCCTCAACAGGGACCATGCCACTCATGTGATGTTTTTGTACATCGCTGTGTCGTCCGAAATAAGAAGTTTTAGTTCTAATGTTATGGTAGTCTGAGAGACTTCATGGCACTTGTTGGAAGGATCGGTCGCACTTGTGCAATGATGTTTTCATCTTAGATCTGTCGCATAGCGTCAGGAATCTTGTTGTGCATGTGGCAAGCCACTGCTATTTGCATTCATATTGTGTACTATCCTGTAGCGCAACTTTTTTGTGGAACATTGTGTGGCTCCCAAAAAAATTGTGGGTTAGTACCCTATAGCCGGTTTTGATGTATATTTCATCAATTGTCTATTATAGTTACCAGAATTTTTAACTCTGTTTATGCTTGGATACTAATCGTGTTCACTGCCAGGCATTAGGTTCATGTGCGCCGATTTGGCTCATTTTGATTGAATTGTTTTAGAGATGTTTGTCGCGAACATGTTCGCCTATACTTGTCATTTCGTTGCCGTCTCCAGTTCTTCCTAGTCTTCGACAGAGTGTCCTTCTCAGAGTTGATAGATGTGATATGGCAGAGATTCTGAGATGGTCCATAGTGTTATTCGCAATTATATGTATGACTCTGGTGCCCGTAGTGACTCACTACTTGTATACTGGGGACCACTTGGAAACTGGGAGGCATGGATGGCCAACTGTGCCAACATTCGCTAACTTTTCAATGGTCATTGATTAATATGCACTAGTCTTTCTTTCTTTATGGACCATGTTGCCATCCAGGCATCCCAATCAATCGAAGAAGGGAAGTGACCTCACGCTATCATTGCTCTTTTCCCGCATCTTTTTCCCTCTCTACACTCCCTTGAATGATGACCAGCTCTTCAATCCCTTTCCTCGACCAAAATTAAAGCCCTCTACCGCCCTCTACTACTTACCCTCATCTCCCTTGCCTCCTCTACCTTCCATGATATTCCTGTCCCTTGCGAAGCTTGACCTGCATTCTCGCGTCCTTTTCCCTTCCTCTTCTCCGGCCCTCATCAATAGCCTCTCAAATATATCTTGCCCTCATGTAACCCTTTCGCGTCTCCCGCATTGATATATATCTCCCTCTCCCCTAAGGGACGCTATTCTTTTGGTCAGCCATTATATACCGTCTCTGCCTCCTCCTCAATGTACTCGTACCCTTAACCCTCTCCCCTTATGCCTCTCCCTCTCCAATCCTTGTCTACATCTGGCTTCCTTCCCTATATCTCCCCTTCACTCTCTGATCCCTCCCTCCCCTCCGTCTCCTCTCCTCCTATACTCTCTTCCCGTCCGTGCCTTTTTCCCCATTAATGTTTTCTGCTCAGCTAATCGAGGTTTTATACTTGTCGATAAATTATGTAAGATGATGAGAAGTGGATGTGAATGCTTCGAGCGTGGAAACTGGGCTATTGAGATGCTCCTGTGACGGATTGCAATGTTCTGCAGACCATGACTTGAACTATTCTTGTAATGTCCAGCATGTGTGCTGATATGTGTGTGTGTTGTGTGTTGTGTTGGTGTGTGTGTGTGTGTGTGTGATTGTGGTGTGGTGTGTGTGAGCACTGTATTTTGAACACTGGTCGTTAATTAAAAATGCGGTTATTGTGGGGACTCGAGGTGTGCCTTTTTCAAGGTTGATTAGATTTGGACAAGCTCCAGTTATGGCATTTAGTTTAACAATGCAGAGCGTTGCTTGTTGTGGCGTGCCGATGGGGTAAGCCGCTCGCCGGTTCCTACGAGGGTTTACGACGTACGGTTCGGAGTGATGATGTCGTTTTATCTTCAATAAGATATCTCCGATTGTGCATTTATTGTACACATGCCCATTATGATCGTATTATATTGAGTGCGTAATTCTTGATAATCTAAGCTTTGTGCGTGCTGGTTGCTTCTGAAAGCGCAAGGCGTAAATTTTTTTACTTTGTCTCTATTTCTTATTTTATTTTACTTGCCCGGGCTTGCGAAAAGGCCCTATGCCGTTTTGCGCTATTGATTTTATTGCCGTGTGAACTATTCGGTAACCTCGGACTGGTTTGAAGAATTCGGCCACGCAACGTACGGACGGAGAGCGAAGAAGAACGGCCTGTGTGTTGTTGTTTTTTTGTGGTTTGAATATTATTTATTTATTTATTTATTTAGTTACATTTTCTCTCAAACGTGACCGCTATAGTTTGTATTAAATAAGTTCGCGAGCTCGACGCGGTATTCGGCTATGGGTACTCGTATTTAGATTTTCAACCTGAGACCCCCATGAGATAGATTCTCTAACGAAAGGGTCGAGCGTCACTCCATTTTCTGATTTTACTGTGTGTACGGGAATAGGACAGTGTAGAGTCAAGACTGGAAGGTCGGGTAGAGCAAGATTGAGTTTTGAGTCCTTAGATCATGGTGCGAGTCTTGCTCCCAGGCACTCGTGACCAGGAACTTTCGCTGAGAAAGTCCGTCCCGTTGTGATCCGCTTCACATCCGTTGTGACGTAGTCACGTATCAATACTCAAACTACTTTTATCTTATTGCAATTTTTCTCGATAATGCTTTCCCAAGATCTACGAAATCTAGTTGCCACATTCGTTGAATTAATCGGCTGTGTTTGTGTATATTTCGACTAGAATGCAACCGATGAATGAAGGTGATGCTCATCGTGGTGCGTGACTTTTAAGTATTTTTTACAGTCGGATTGTCACCGGACGTGACGTCAATTGTCCGTGACGTTTGCTAACGGGATACGTTTTCCATGCAAGTTCTTACGTAATCGAGTGGGTGTGTGATGGTTAAGGAGGGTTATGGCATTTTCAATGTAGTCGTAGAAGGTGGGCCCGTGTGGCTGATGGTATAGGCTAAGGCTGCTAAAGGCAGTGACGAGTGGATTCACAGGCGATGCGTGTAGTGGATGACATCGATGTGCATGGAATATCCACCTGGATGCATTCTGCCGGTCCAGCTTGGGGTGGGGGGTAGGACCGGGGATGTGGTCTGCCAGCGTCTGTGTTCATTCAATGAGTTGTTGAAGTATGAATGTGTGGGGTTGGAATGTGTGCCGCCTTTATGGTTAACGCAGGAGCCAAAGATGTGGAAGTTTTGTGAGGTTATGACGTGAGTGTATTGTGGTCGTGTTTAGTCAGCTCGCTGATTGGGGCTCTGGAACAGATTTGGTTGTTGCCACTTGTGTGTAGGAGTGTTTGCATTTGCTCGTGAAAGTTCTCGTACATATTTGTATACTATCACTCCTTTTGTTCCATGAACGATTTGAGACATGTGCTGGGACTTATGCTGTTGTGGAGGAAGTTCGAACTTTCTACAATTATTTCATTAGGAAGGAGAGGAGAATCGTGAGAATGTCATTTATGTTTGGCAAGTGGAAGTGATCGAGTCGTGGACTGGATATGTGAGGCGGCGGGGGGGGTTTACGCTTGTTTAGTCTGGGTGTACCTTGGGAAATATTTTGTTGGACACACTTCGGGTAGAGGAATCTGTGTTGGGGCAGGTAGAGTGGGTGTGGATGTGGATCTCGCACCGAGTAACTGTGATCATATTATCCCTAGATAGTGAAATGTGACTGCACCAATAGTAATGTTTGTGATTTTGTCGGTGGTTAGAAAGGAAGAAAAAAACCCCACAATTGTATCATTACTAGTGTCCGATGGGCTGAGTGCAGACAAGTATAGATGGTGTTTCTCGCTGTTGCATGAATAGGAATTATTATGCGATAATTTTACTTATTCTCTAGCTCCTTCAGTACCCTCAGTAGCCTTCCCGCGGATCTCTTTCCTTGCTCTCCCATTCCTGGGTCCTTTTGTCACTGATAGTGAAGGTGGGTGGAGAGCATTCACATGTGGCGGTTGTATCATTGAATAGTGGTGTTTGCTCGCTCTGTAGTTGCGAATGGTGTCAGAGAGTGCACTGGTGCTCCATCGTTGTGGGTGATGGTAGGGGGGGGTAGGGGTGGGCAAGTGTGAGCGGGCCGTGGAGTCATTACTATACGAGTCAGATAATCAGCGAAGACGTATGGATACAGTGTTCGTGTTTGTATGCTATTTCATTGTTTCAAACGCTGTTTCTCTATCGGGGGCCTATTTTTGGAGAGTTTTTTAGTGAGGGTGTCCTCATGGTTTTGGGCGTCGATCAATGCAGGCTGTCGTTTTGGTTTTTTGGGATCATTCCGGTTTTGATGTCGCTTATAGGATCTCATAGGCAGGTCACATGGAATGTTGGTGTTTAAGGTTTTAAACTTCCGAAAGGGGGCTTCTAGTCAAGAAGATACTCTCGGGCTCGGGGGTCCAGAGGGTTAGCGCTATAAACACTGCAGCAGTAGATGGGATATACATGAAGGTATGTCGATAAGCAAGTTAAGCTTATATAGAGATTGATAGGTTAATGTTGATAAACATGTCACTCGAACTCACTATCTTAGGACACTCGTCATCTATCAAACCTGAGACACATGCCTCTTACCACACAATGCAAACACTGAGGCTTTAAAGGTTCCAAACACCACATACACTATTTGAGTGACACAGCGACTTAGCACACACACACAACTAGCGAACAACACACATTGTACACACACACAAAACCCACACAAACACCACTAGCCAACTACACACACACAAACACACCACAACAACACATACACGACAAGCAACGACGCCACAAAATCACTAACAATAGCAACAATAACACACATCTCCAACAACACCAAACACACAACAGAGCACACAAAAATTCAACGCGAGCTCAGGACACATAACACATCACACACACAACCACAAAACAATATGAAAACAGTACAACACAGAAGAGCACCGATAGCAACATACAAACAACACAACTAGACGAACACAAACAACACCAACAAAACCACAGCACGACCATTGACAAGACAAAGGAACACAACACAACAAACACCAACACACACGGAGACACACGACTTGCAGCTACAAACGTGTCATAAAGAGGAAAAGGTTATCCCATAAGAAAGAAAGGGAACCTGTTCTCTACCCTTCTCCAACTCCTCAAATAGTTAGAATCCCACCAGACAAGGGGGTGGGTCTATTCTGAACATGCATTTATGGAAATAACTGT
>CM068957.1:12432813-12447129 GCA_035128595.1 Eptatretus atami
TATTCCTATCCGCCCCTCCCCCGCTCCCGGCGTGACTCATGCCCTCGTGCTCCATCCCCCGCTCAACCACAGGTGGAGGGAGTTGTTGACGTCATGAATCACGGGACGGGAGGGCTCTTCTTCCTCTACGCAGAAGAGGGGGAGGGGCGTCTCCATTGTGTTATGATCGCTCCCTAACTATTACATTGAATCGCGCAGCGCACTTATACGATTTCCTGCCCATTTAACAATGGAAGGTGACACTTAGGGAACAAGCACTTATCGACATAACTACTAAAGGAACCTGAATGTTGTGTCAATCGAATTCCCAAATTTCGTAACAATATATATATATATATATATTCTGTCTCTCTCTGTCTCTCTCTTCTCTCTCTGTCTCTCTCTGTCTCTCTCTGTCTCTCTCTCTCTGTCTCTCTCTGTCTCTCTCTCTCTGTCTCTCTCTGTCTCTCTCTGTCTCTCTCTCTCTCTCTCGTGGTATTGCAAGTATGAATATATGGTGAGAAGTGCCGAATGCTCCGAGGACATTTATACTGATTGTGATTTTCAGTGTTTTTCACTCAAGCATCCTCATTTTGAGAGTTAACCTCCCTTCATACAATTAGAGAAGCAGATAATAATGAGGGAGGGGGGGGGGGTCAGGCTTTTATCCATATTGTTTGCCAATTATTATTGTTATTATGATTATTATTATTATGCTGTTATCATTATTACCTCCATCACCAAAGGTCGATGGAGGTTATTTTTTCAGCCCTGTCTGACTGTTTGTCTGTGTGAGGAGGATATCTCACAAAGTTATGGACGGATTCAGATGAAACTAGGTGGACATGGTGGGTGTGTGACAAGGACAAATCAATTCAATTTCGGTGAAGATCTGGATCCACATCCAGCCTATCAGTGGGATACAAAATGTAAACTGTTCAGCCTGGCAGAGGTTTGCACTCTACTGAGTGCCATTATAGTTATTGTGGTTTTTACTTTTGTTATTAGAAGTGCCCTTTGAAAAAGGCCACGATAACGTGAAACGATGCTCAAGCTGATATATATGTATACACTGTAGCACAGCGTGTTTTCAAGGCGGGAAAAGGCAATAAAACATGGAAATTCCTCCGGATTCTTTGCAGTTGAGTCTAAAGCAACTTAGGCTAAGCGACTGTGAAAATAAGGCAAAGGCCTCTTACATGTGACACAATCAAGGGCTTTGAAACGTCACTTGTAATACCTTCTCCCACCACCACCGGAAGCAGCGCTACACGGTACATGCTCACGTCGATAATTTGCATTGGCCCCACCTTCTGAACCCCCAGTGGAAAGGGGCACCAAGTATCTATAACCTTTGTCTTATGACCCTTTCCCTCGAGCAAGTTTGGTTGAGATTGGATAAGTAACAACTCAATTAAGCATCAGCCACAGTTGTACAGATGTACAGATCAGACAGACCAACACCAACTGCATATTTCAGCATGATATGCAATTCGCTATTGAACTTTTCTTGACAAGCGATGAGCATTATACTCTGTATTTAATAAAAAGAGATATCGCTTGTAGTGTTCTAAAATGACAATGATGTGAATTAGTAATTAATCAAACTAGTGCATGCCCGTAGGTGCGTGCCCGTAGGTGTGTGCCCATAGGTGCAAACAAAACAAAACAAAAAACTTTCCACCGCATGCCAGAAACAACCACACAGGCCGTTCCTTCGCTCTCACGTGCCGTACGTGCGTGGCCGTACATGCAAAAAAAAAAACTTTCAAACCGCGTGCCAGAAGCTCAACGCGTGCCTGTACTCAACATGAAGTTGCTCTCGGAAGAAATCTGTATCATCGTATCGAGCAAGGTTGCGATTCTCATGGTGAGCCTGCTCTAGTCTCGCACGGTGTACGTCCTGATGGTGCAGGGCATCCCTTACTTGCCGGTCTTCTCGCTGGTGAGGGATTTCTTCTGCACGACGCCTTGCCTCGCGTTCAGTGTTGTCTGCCAAGCGAGCAGTTCGTCTTCATCCGTTTCAGCTGCACGACACCTTGTCACGCGCGTAGCGTCGCGTGTCAAGCGAGCAGCTCGTTCTTCATCCGTTTCCTCTGCACGGCGCCTTGCCTCGCGTTCAGTGTTGTCTGCCAAGCGAGCAGTTCGTTCTTCATCCGTTTCAGCTGCACGACACCTTGTACACGCGCGTAGCGTCGCGTGTCAAGCGAGCAGCTCGTTCTTCATCCGTTTCCTCTGCACGGCGCCTTGCCTCGCGTTCAGTGTTGTCTGCCAAGCGAGCAGTTCGTTCTTCATCTGTTTCAGCTGCACGACGCCTTGCCTCGCGTTCAGTGTTGTCTGCCAAGCGAGCAGTTCGTTCTTCATCCGTTTCTTCTGCACGACGCCTTGCCTCGCGTTCAGTGTTGTCTGCCAAGCGAGCAGTTCGTTCTTCATCCGTTTCTTCTGCACGACGCCTTGCCTCGCGTTCAGTGTTGCCTGCCAAGCGAGCAGTTCGCTCTCATCCGTTTGAGCTGCACGACCCTTGTCATGCGCGTTGCGTTGCGTGTCAACGAGCAGCTCGTGCTCGTCAGATTCCATTGCGCGTGCACGAGCGCAGCTTCGTTCCTTAGCTGTCGTAAACGACGATTGGATTGGGCATTGTGTTTATAAAATCGAGAAAGTACAGAATCGAGAAAGAAAGAATACAGTAAGTCGATAAATCAAGAAAAAAATCGAGAAAGAATACAGTAATCGTCACTGACTGGATTGGGGTATTGGGTTTAAGAAAATCGAGAAAGAAATCGAGAAGTACAGAAATCGAGAAAGAAAGAATCGAGAAAGTACAGAAATCGAGAAAGAAAGAATCGAGAAAGAATACAGTAATCGTCACTATCCGAAGTGAAGTCTCACTGTCCGGAAGTTCGCATATGCAGTTACGATTATTCGCATTTATTCTTAATGGCCAATTATTCAATTAGCGCCAACGTATTTTGCCTTTTCCCAATGTCATCGCAAGGAAAAACACAAAGAGAAGAGGAAAGGAAAACGTGCAAAAAATAATTTACTTCCTGGTCGGAGCATACCAGCACTCTGATGTTACCGAAATTTATACACCGTCTAAATGAAAACGATCATAACTTGGGCCATTGTGTTTATCTATAAATGCGCATAACTAATCGAGAAATTATTAGAATACACAAAAAAAAACGTGCAAAAAAATAATTTACTTCCTGGTTCGGAGCATACCAGCACTCTGATGTTCCCGAAATTTATACACGTCTAATATGAAAACGATCATAACTTGGGCCATTGTGTTATCTATAAATGCGCATAAGAAATCGAGAAATTATAAGAATACACGAAGTCATCACTCTCCGGAAGCCCGTACGTTGTACCCGTAATGGGGAACGCGGCTGAGGTTCCCTTCCCATCGGCCACGCCCACGCAACAACGTGTCTTGCCATTGGTTTGGTAAATAAATGGCCATAACTTGAAGCACTTGTCCGATTAATATCAAACCTTGAAAAGGCACATCCTCAGGTCCCAGCATATATACCTGGCAAGTTTCAATTAGATCGGACCAGAGGTTGTCGAGAAACAGCGGTCACACACACACACACACAGACACACACACACACACAGACACACAGAGATTGCTGGAATTATAGATAGATAAATACCGATCAATGATCATTGTATCATTTACATTCACACTGCTGTGATACCGAAGTGAAACTCTACTCAGATTCAAACAGAATTTGAAGGTAAATTTAAGTGACAAATGATATACACATGAGCTTGGATTTCTCCTCCCTTAAATCATACAAAAACAGTTCTCGCTCAATTATTAAATCATAGGAGATGGCAAAATAGCTGAGAGGTATGTGCAGTCGCCGTTGAGCTAACAGTGCAGTCGCCGAGTCGTCACCCTGAACAAATTAAAAATTCCTCCTTAAACTGCAGGTAGAAAGTGGTTTGGCATTCTTGGAAATCCCTTGACAACCAGAATACCCTGCTTGCTATATCGGAGGGCAATTGTAGGAGCTGCTAGAATATAAATAAATTCACTTTCCCATGTTGTTCTCATATGAACAGGTGTTTTCGGCTCCGAAGGGCAAACCATAAACTAGATATCTGCGATCACAAAGCGATCACCAAGAGTAAACCTCCCCGTGACCGGGTGAGGCTTACCCAATGGTGATCACCGATGGCATGCAATGGCCTGCAATCCATGATGGCCATATTTTTTTCGGACCACCATATGACCTTGACCATCAACATTTAAGGATGGAGTGTAGATTACGAAAATGTGTCCCCATCTACAGTCTATCCATAAAACTTAACATCATGAAAATCGGAGGAAACTTATTCAAGTTATGCTCAAAAAGGTGTTTTTTTTTGTTAATTTGGTCACAATCCAAAAAAGTAGGTCAAGGACACAAATCAATATCAGGTGCAAAAGTTCACTACAGGTACACAATTATGATGCAAAAACATCGTGGAAGGCCAAGTGGTCTTTGAGATTTCACATTGGCAAAATTGAGCGATGACAGAAAACGCGTTGTTGTTTTTCCAGACTACAATTTGACCTTGACCTTTAACCCGGAGGGGTATGATGTAAATCAAGTGTAAATGCAGCTTGCTGTAGGCTATTTTGGGAGAGCAATTTAGTTCTGGTTGGATAAACCTTAGTCGAGTTGTAGTGAAAAATGTTAAAATGTCTATAATTAGGTCATGACCTTCAAAATTAGATCAAGGTTAAAAAAAAAAAAAATTATGTCAATCCCATGCACTTTCTATTCGTATTATTGATGCAAAATTTCATTCCGAAAGTTCCAGCCGGCTCTGAGATATAGCTCAGAAAATGATACAGTTTGGAAATTGGGAGTGTTGAGTGTGCAGGACCAAAATAATAATAATAATAATGATAATAATAATTTTCTAAATGGTGGTTTAGTACTTCTCGGGTCGAAGAAACCTTGTGGTACCATTAAAAATTGGGGGCACGAATTGTAGAAACAAACCCTCCAACAGCAATATGCCTTCCCCGATATGAGGCGTAAGTTGTCAAGAAATATCCATGTGAACCCCACAAAAACGGCGCACCTGTCGGCTGATATCTATCAAAGCACGTAACTATAAATCTGACAATGCGAGTGCAATATAAGGAGGTGTCCAGTGGGATGATGCAACATGGTTTGATGGAAACTCTGAATCCAAATTTCTGCAACAATCGAAAGTTGATCGACACAGTACTGTGATCTTGGTGATGGGATGTCAAGGCAGGAAAATTGGTCTTCCCAAAGAAGTGCTGAAGAAAAATGAGGGTTATAGTAATTGGTGCACAAATCAATTTCTATACACAACAACCACTATTGACCGATAAAGATAACACCTCAAAGAACTTTATGTGGCATACTCAGCTGATCTGGTGGGTAAGTGAGTATAGGAGGAGGGGAATGAACCTCAGATTGGTAAGTCAGCTGATAAAGTCTTAAGCTATAATCACAAGCAATCCCTGTTGCAGCTTCGTTCTACTGGTCAGCCTTGGTTTGGAATCGCTGTGCTTCCTTAATTAGCAAAACCATCCTTTCATGGAGGAAGTCATTTATGGTGTGATCATACCATGACGTCACAACATAAAGCACTCCAATAATTGTAGCAATCAACTGTACATGTATCATGTGTATGTGCATTTGTGATCGTGTGCAATGTGTCCAACATCATAAAGCCATCAATCGACAAGAACAAAAAGTTGCGAAACTTTCAAGCTTACAAAGAAAAGACCAATACAACAATTAATAAAATGATGAGGTCATCGTATGCTCTAGGTACATCATGTTGGAGATAAGAAACACAATCCAAAATGGTGTGTCAAGTGTGTGCAGTTGATGGCATTATCGCCTTGAGATGTGGCAGAACAAAACGTCCTTCATTCGCCATACAACTTGAATTGTGGCACGTTCCAACCAAGTGTCTGATGACGCATCAGATACAAATATGTCTCATCATTCAACATACAATGGCATATCAATGTGAGTGCAGCAGAGCAAGCGCAGTGTTATCAAAATGTATCGGAAGGACGGGGTGCTTGGGGAGGAAGCAAGCACAGTGAAAGCAAAGTGGATACAATGTGGAGTGAGCACACCAACAAAAGTGATCATCGACGAATGAGCACACTCGAACCAAGGTGTACCGAATGCACAGTGAGAGCACTGAAACCAAAGTGTAGCCTTTCGGATGTGTAGTCAGCTCACTGTAAGCCAAGTGTACCCATGTGAAGTAAGCACACTGTAACCAGAGTGTACACATTGCAGAGTGAGCACACTGTAACCAGGGTATGCCCAATGCGGATTGTACACCAGTACACAAGATCAAAGCTATAAACCAACTCACAGTAGCAGTGTTACGATGTAGTTGCGGAATAGTAAACTGGCCACAATCGTAAATGAACAAGAATGTACCTACCAAGATCCCAGCTAAGATAATGCCAAGACCGAGAGGAGGAGGCGGCAACTTCATGGAGCTCATTCAAGTGTACAGTGACAACTGTAAGATTGGCTGAGTTCGTGAAAAGTTAAACAGACTACCAAATCCAATTTGTACACAAACACAAAGAACGAAAGCAAGAAAAGGTGTCCCTAACCCACCTTGCAAAACATTTCCAAGAACAGGTGCAAATAGAAGATGCTCCACATGAAACCAAAACAGCAACGATTGCAAAGAAGACAAATAAAAAAGATGAAACTTATCATCAACAAATATCCAATGACAATTGGGAGAAAGACAAAAGAATTGGAAGATTTAAAATTTAAAAAAAGAAGCAGAAGAGTTGGACACATTGGGGATAGACTAAAAAGACTCATTGAAATGGTGAAGAAGAGTTTAACTGGGTTGGAGAACGAGCCATAATAAATTCCCAAGACAAATTACCATACCAATGGCTTCAGAAGATGGCAGGATTGAATTAATCAGACAAGTGTCAGTTCTGCAAGGTATAAACAGAAAGCACCTTCTCTCAGGATGTAAAAAAAAACAAAAAAAAAACTCATGTCAGAACACTTGCACACACAAAGGCACAATAATGCATGCAGAATAATCCATCACTACATCTGTAAAAACCTCAATATCCCAGTCCCAGAAAAATTATGGAGGCACGAACCAAAAGCGATCGTTGAAAACGACGACGTAATGTTCACGGATGACATGATCATCCCAACAACGGTAAACACAGAAAACAAAGCATTGCAACCAGACATAGTACTTAAATACAAAGAGGAAAAGATGCCATTGCTAATCGGGATGTCACTACCGAGGGATTTCGGTGTAAATAATGCGGAAATCAGGAAAATGACCAAATCCCAGTATCTGAAACATGAAGTCAAGAGAACCAGGAAGCTGAAGAGCGCAGACAATGTGCCAATGATAGTTGGAGAAACGGGAGTGATAAACAAGATCCTTACTGAAATCTTGAAAATGACATACCGGGGAAAATTACCATGGAGGCTATCCGGTGTTCAGTGCCGATACTGAAAAGAACCTTCAGAACAACAATATGAGAGCAAAAGTTTACAACATGATCAATTAAAAGTGATCCTTTACCGATATGGAGGTGGATCCTTTGAGTTCTGGGAAGAGGGAGGACACCATCGTACCTTCTGAAAACCACAAATGTAGATTGCAACCAAAGGAGTAAGCACATAGTAAACAAAGTGTACCCAATGCAGAGTGAGATCACTGTAACCAGTGTACCAAATGCAGAGTGAGATCACTGTAACCAGTGTACCCAATGCAGAGTGATCAGCACTGTAACCAGTGTACCCAAGCAGAGTGAGATCACTGTAACCAGTGTACCAATGCAGAGTGAGATCACTGTAAACCATGTACCAAATGCAGAGTGAACACTGTAACCATGTACCCAATGCAGAGTGACGCACTGTACCAAGTGTACCCATGCAGAGTGAGATCACTGTAACCAGTGTAATCCAATGCAGAGTGACAGCACTGTAACCAGTGTACCAAAATGCAGAGGTGAGCACTGTAACCATGTACCGCAATGCAGAGTGACAGCAACTGTACATTACACAATGCAGAGTGACAGCACTGTAACCATGTACCCAATGCAGAGTGACAGCACTGTAACCAGTACCCAATGCAGAGTGAGACACTGTAACCAGTGTATCAATGCAGATGACAGCACGTAACCATGTACCAAATGCAGAGTGAGATCACTGTAACCGAGTGTAGCCAATGCAGAGTGACAGCACTGTAACCAGTGTACCCAATGCAGAGTGAGATCACTGTAACCAGTGTATCCAATGCAGAGTGACAGCACTGTAACCAGTGTACAAATGCAGAGTGAGAGCACTGTACCAGTGTAACCCAATGCAGAGTGACAGCACTGTAACCAATGTACCCAATGCAGAGTGACAGCACTGTAACCATTACCAATGCAGAGTGACAGCACTGTAACCAATGTATCCCCAATCGCAGAGTGACCAGCACTGTAACCAATGTACCCAATGCAGAGTGACAGCACTGTAACCAATATACCCAATGCAGAGTGACAGCACTGTAACCAGTGTACCCAATGCAGAGTGACAGCACTGTACCAATACCCAATGCAGTGTAAGACACTGTACAAAGTATACCCAATGCAGAGTGACAAGCACTGTAACCAATGTACCCAATGCAGTGTAAGTACACTGTACCAAAGTATACCCAATGCAAAGTGCGAGTACACTGTACCAAAGTGTACAGAATCATGCAATTGCTTTTCTTTGCCAGGCACTTGTTAAGCCGCATCACAAGCCCTGAAACTTGTGAAAATTTTAAAGGTCAATTGCTTCCTTTTGATAAAACAGAAAATTGAACTCATGAATACAAATTACGTACAGAATGTAACCACAAGGAAAGAGCTCCAGAACAATGATGACTGTTTCCCAAACGGGCAAAGCAATTAATATATATATAAATTAATTGGAGATTCCTGGTCAAGGGAAGCGATTTGCATCCGACTGAATGATCACGATGTACTTGCGAGGAACGAGTAAAATGTCGCTCTTATTAAAGCACCAATTGGAAAAGACAAAGGAGATGGAAAGTAACAGAAATTGAAACTACCGTACTTCAACATGCGATGACGTTAATTTAATTCTGCAGTGGCCGACCGATGAATCTTATGGTAATATCGATAGACTCGTCAAAAATGAAAGCATATGTTTGTTGGATGGAGGACATGCTACTGCTTCAACTTTGCCTCACTAATTACAACTTTTTTTGTGGAGTCAACTGAGAAAGGTTTGGGGCCAAATGTTTCACAAACTGGCTTGCTAGGCCTGGTGTAGCGACACTGGACTCAAGGTGGCAGTGATTTGTAATTTGTTCAGAGTCCCAGCAATAACTCCCCTACTCTTTGAGAAAGGCACCGATGGATGATGAACATGCATTAGTGATCGGTCATGTTGTCAGATGAGTCCTCCGGCTTAATGTCCTTCTGATAGACGGCACACAGATTGATGCCTCACCAAGCATGAGAAACTGATCAAACACCAGGTTGACCGCTCGTTTATAACTGCAACGAGATTTGAACACAGGTTAGATGGTGAGTACACATACCTTCCTCCAAGTTATGCTGCAAGCAATGACAGAGGAGATAAAGTAAGCAACTAAACGGTGCCACTTGGTAGAGCGCATACCCCCGCCAGGCTGAACAGTTTATGTTTTGGATCCCAATGATAGGCGGGATCTGGATTCGGACCTCAACCAAAATCCAATCGGCTTGTTCTTGGCACTTAACCAACTCATCCACAAATTTTGTCATAATCTGTCCACAACGTTTTGAGACATCATGCTACACATAGTTTTTGGCCCGATTAATGACGACAAATCACGTTACAAAAAAAAAGAGTAATTAAAAAAAAAAAAAACTGAAAAAATTCTCGAATTCGGATTTCACCAAAATCGAAGCCATTTGTCCTGACACATGCCAAAGCTGTCCACCAATTTGTCTGAATCAGTGTAATTTTTTTTTCGACAAGATGTTCACATAGAGACAGACAGACAAACAGGGATGAAAATATAACCTGCTTCCTATCTATTGGTGACGGAGGAAAAAAAAAAAGTACTTGCAGTAAACAAAGGGTCTTCACAGCACGTTACCATGGACTACAACCCAACAAGAGCGATGTGTGATGGTTACATGGATTTCCACAAGTTGAAATCAACATCAGTGTTGGACAATTCTGTTTCTGCCTGAAGATTTTATTCGTAAGAAAAGACCACAAATATAAAAGACTGATTGCAGCAGGGAGAGAAAGGAGCAAAGGAAGAAATAAAAATAGAAATACAGAGGGAATTTGAAAACAAATAAAGTGGGAAGATTTAGACAAAAATCACAAAGAAGAAAAGTTTGTCAAGGTAATTGTATTTCACAGTCCTTGGATACCAAGAGCAGGATGAGTGAATTATCCATCAATCCAGTGGAAGGATGAATCTGAATCGGAGAAACCTCAAAATAAAGAGATGAACCAACAAACCCGAAAGGGAATAAAAATGATTTTAAGGTTGAAGGAAAAATTCCAATGGTATCACGGTTGCAGTAAAGTACCTGGGACACGATGGTTAATGTAAAGTTTCCTTGCAAATTCCATTATAACCTGGACGTCATAGATGACTTAATTAAGAGTTGAAAACATCCTGAAGGCGAACACACACGCACAACATATATATATATATATATTAGTCCATGAGCTGAGCCCAGTATTTTCAGCAATGAAATTGGTACAAATTGCGTGATAAAACGAGACACTGCTTTTTGGATAGGTCATGACCTATAGTTTGAGAATTTATTTGCTTGCAGCTCAACGCGTAGCTTTCTTGAGAAATCCGCTAGGGGGCGCTTCAAGGGGGTAAAATACCGATTTTGTTTTTTTGCATATTTGTTAACTAGATGCCATGTAAAATTGTTCTAACTTCAGTGTCAAGCTGAAACTGTACTGAAAGGGTAGAAAGGGAAATTTATTTGATTTTTTAGCGTATGAAATGAGTAGTAATTTCAAATTTTAACGCAATTTTCTCCAGTTTTTGTTTTCTTGAAGCCAGTAACTTCATAGACCATTCCTAAAATATTGCTGTGCAGAATATACTGAGAGGTTTTGTTGGTCTAATACTACAGCCTGTTAGTTATAAATTTGAGGCATGTGATAGCGTCAAAAAATAACTGGCCGGGGGGGGGGGGGGGGTAGGATGTTTTAGAGGAACTTTACACAGACTTTTACACCGTAGAAGTTTGACGTGATATCGACATTGAATTTGTACTTGTAACTGACTGTGCATCACAGACATCCTGCCATCACTGTATAAATCACTGAAGTCCTTAATCTTCATCATCACTTTCGTCATCGTTATCGGAAAGACTCATCATCAGAAACGTCCAGACTAAGTCACTGTCCTTCGTGTTGCTGCAATCCTTTAATCGGCATTCGTCCGTACATGGAAGGTTATTGTCTAAGCAAACGCATCACAGGTTCGCACACGCAGCTTTGCGGCACTCACAGAACATGAAGTCCAAAACTACCTGGGCGCTGGCAGTCCTGTCATCCAACATATTTCAAGTCAACCATCGTCAGTTGTGCGCCAGCCATGGTTTTCTGGAGCAGGCACATAAGGCTTTGGATCAAGGGATCGTCTCTCATACAGCGGCCTGGTAATTTGCTCTTAGCATGTGTTGGTTAGGGTTGTCTGCACACGGTGGTAGTTGCCCGGATTCTACAACACCCTTTTTAGCGCGCCATAGATTGAAGCGTAGAGCGTTCACTTCTGTATCATGGTTCGGAGCGCATACAGCTGGCATGTAAATGCCTGCAGAGTATCAACAACATCCCTATTTAATGTCCATTCACTCCCCAGCTTAGACAATGCATCCAAGAACTCCTTATTTCCTCGCATCAACTTCAGTCCCTTGATCTTGCCCATACTGAGAATGCACTGACCGAATTGCACCCTGTGAATGCGTGTAGACCCAGCAACGAATGCCATTAAAGTCCTATCTCGCTTAAATCGTGTCAATGCTAAAGAGTCGAATCCTTCCCTTAGACGAAAGTCGCATACATAAGTGGGTGCTGATATGACATTGAATGCCAAGAGAAGCACAAGAATATCAGTGTCTTCGGCAACAATGACGACTGATTGAACCCAGATCGAGCAGCGTGTGACGCATGTAGCAAAACCCTAGTGTCCGCTTCCTCATGGCGACGAATCAAGTTCACGCACTTCCATCACAGTATCCTGCGTAATTCGGAGGGCATCTCGAATCAGCTGTTACGTAGAGTTCTTTCTCTACCGATCAATGATTGTCTCTGCTGCCAGTCATTGGCAACGAATCGCGTAAGTTGACGCTTGCTTGCTGGGCTAGAGAGTATTCCTCTCCAGTTCTGACGCGTGTGAGTGGGCACTATCTGTGAAAATAAGATGCCCCGGTTAGCACCACCGATGATTGACCCTTTCCGCATCCTTGATGATGAGTCTAAGTATATGTCAAACAACCATATCTACTCTTTTACTGTCTGGGTGACTTGCGAGAGCCATCTTTAGGCAGCCTCTCGGATATTTCCACAAATGTTATTTATTTCCATCAAGTTTCTGAACAAGTCCCATACCGTCGATGATTGCTGCGGAAGTCGAGGTGTAGTTTCCTCTGGAAGCACACCACTTTCAAGATGGTTAGCAAGTGCTGCCTTGGCGGTCTTTTTCAGAGATCCATCGTGGTTGGCCAGTGCCCAGGGTATTGTTCCCAAAGGGTGCCTCAACACTTCCTGCATGTCCAGTTGCCTACTGCAACCAATGAGGAGCATCCTTCCGACCAAGCGGTTGGTCGCCTTCAGCATGATTTCTCGATTGCCAGCAGCTGTTTTCTTCGTCACTTGCATTGAGGCAAACGTTTGAGCTTCAGCTTTGTTAAAGGGTCGTAGAACTTTTCTCCTTTACTAAGTCTTTCATCCACAAATTGCTTTGCAGGCACTTCGACCGACCTGCTCTGCTTCTAATCAAATCCTTTTTAACACCATCTGGAACTATGATTCCAGTCGAAAGGCTGGAGATTTGCGTATCTTCTCTGGCAAACGGGTGAACCCAGCTTGTTTGCAGCAATTGCGAAACTGCCTGGACATCTCTCTCATCCTTTTGCATTCTACGATTTCCAGGTCTGGTTGGTCACTTTTCTTTCTCCTTCATCCCCGTCTGTCAACTGTCGGATTTGCCTTAACACCACGCTACGGAACTCTGCGCTAAGGTAATATCTTGCCACTGCAGATGTATTCAAACTGAATCCCTTGGTTCCCCTGCCATCTGAGTGTCCTTATTTATGGTCTCCTCAAGCGTCTGATCCACTGGTACACGACCAAAAGGTTATTGTCACTCAGCTGCACAGAGAATCCTCCATCCATCATCTGTTTGTATATCTCTGGATGGTCATACACCAGCCTCGACATCTGTGCGAGATACACTGACAAATACCTCGCATAATTCACTTTATCATAAGCGAAACACCAGGGTAGCAGTGACCTTACTGAATGAAGGTGGAGGGACCAGTTGCCTTCGCTGAAGCGCGAATCATGGCTAGCAGGATTTCAACAGATGCGACATATGTCATCCAGAACGCAGCCATTGGTCCTCTCTCGTTCCGCATTTCGTCACAATACTGAGAAAACAGGTTCAGAATGCGAACTGTTGGTTGATGTGACAGCAATTTTGCATTGTTTCACTATCTGGATTACTGGAAATGGCGCCCAACTCTTGGAGTGCGACGTCAAGAACATCTCTGAGGCTTTGTCGGGATTCTATCTTGAGAAGAAACCCTGCCATAACAACCTGAGTAGACCTCATACACATATCTTATGAAGACGGACTCCTCTGTTGTAGTGTCTACCATCAAGAACTTTCGATATTGAACCTTCCGCGATAATGTTGTTTTCTACAGCTAGATCACGAAGCCCTGCATCTCCAAAGGCGTTGCCGAGTATTGAAAGCAGGTTACACATAGTATGGAATGTTCCCATCCGAAGAATGATTGGACTGAATCGAGCCTGGTCATTCCACACAATCTCGGCCGCTTTGGCGTAGAGTGCCTGATCAAAAACACAAACTATCTCGGAGAGTTGCAATGATATTCATGTAACTCATGGCTTTAACCAGTACTTGATGCACCGTAGACATATTAGTAGCAGGTGCATTAATTGTGGAGTGTACCCGATCGTATCCTTTGTGATTGAAGGGATGTCCTGGCGATCACAATATTGAAGCCGGTCCAGGCACTTATCGTTTGGCCTGTAGGTTGTTGTTGTCGCAAAGCGACCTAAA
>CM068957.1:12466428-12479641 GCA_035128595.1 Eptatretus atami
ATATGTATACATATATATATATATATCTTATATATAACATGTACGGTATATATATATATATATATATATATAATTATACATATATACATAGTACATATATAAATTTATATAACATATACATATACAACATATATATACATATACATATATGTATGAATATACATATATATTACTTTATTTAAAATGTTATCTTGTTGGGTTTCTGGTTTGGTTCAAATGTTTTGACAATAACACAGTAAAAAATTTATATAACAAGAACAACTCCTATTGTTATTATCATTCGTTATGACATGCAAAAACATTGCATAATGTCGTTTTTCTGGTGCTGTCGAAACCCCCAAGGATTCAAGTGCCAACAGCTACTAACGAGGTATGACAGCAAGCATTTTGCTGATTTATGGGAGTAAAATGGCTTATCCCCAAACTACTATTCCTCAGTTTGTTGAATAAACTCTTGCAGGAGATTGAAATAGCCCAGCTCAAAAGATATAAGGACAATCAACATCAGTGGAGTTTAGCACAAGAAATACCTTTGAGCAGAAACATGGGGCATTCAAAAAGTTAAGCAAAGATACTAATTATCCATCCATCCAATTGACTATACTCTGTGGAGAGCGTTGGTGTTGCCAAAGAAGTCTCCTTGGCTATTGAACACAATCCTGGATGGGTCACCACTCCAACACAGGATACCGCAAGCTGGCACTAATTTTGCTGGCCTCAGAAGGATGACAAGCTGAGTCAACCCACCTTGAATTAATTCGACAGCAAAGCAGGATTTGAACTTAAGACCCTCGGATCCGAGGAATCCCAAGCCCACCCACTCCAGCCATTAAGCCAACACCAGACTATACGAATTATTGTCCGAGAAAAATATGTTTTTTTTTTGCAATGTATACAGCTGCCAAGACAGCAATAAATATATGTTTCTTTCCGAATTATATTCCTACATATTGAAAAATAAATCATAACTGGCTTTTCAGTTATTGGCTATTTATCTGATTCATTAAAAACTTTTGGATGTTATTCACAACGATAATTTCACAGTCTCATCTTGTCGGTCTGGAAAGCTTGTCAGAATAACCCACCTTTCTATTTCCATGGCCAGCCACTGGAAAAGGTTCAGAATGTTGGAACTTTGAGGCACCACCCTCGGCCATTATCTCTCCTGGCTCACCACATCCATCAGGAAGCTGGCCTCCAAAGTTAGCAGCAAACTGGGCTCATTCTATCGTTCCAGGTAATTCCTTAAAATCAGAACTACTCAAAGCCTACAAGGCTTAGTCCATAGCTTCAATAGATGCTGTTCTCCATATGGACTGTGACACCAGCTCCAACATTTGTTTCCTGTTAGATTCTTTGAAATAATGGCACAGAAATGTGGAGGAAAACCTTACCCCAAAACAAGGTTTAAAAACCTGCACACATATTTTCCATCTTGGTAACAAACGGGTTATTTCATTTGGAGCACCCTATGACATATTGATGAAGCACTGTATCCAAGCACCAAAAAAGTGATTTTTCTTCAATGAGTCATGCCAGGAATGTAATATCTCCTTACATACCCAAACACAATGGGGACATGGAAAATAAAAGTGTACCAAATGTGAAATGACAGCTCTTTTGCTCCAAAAGAAGGAGTTACGATAAAGCAAGCGCACTTCGATCCGTGCTGTTTGATTCCATGTACACACACACACATACACACACATATATTATACTTAATACAATATCTATACATATATATATATATACTGTATATACTATCTACATATATAATATATATATGTATATATGTAGATAGATAATAGATATGTGTATATATATATATATGGTGTCATATATGTCTATATATTGTCATATATATGTATATATATACATATATATATAAATATATATACATAATAATTTTATTTATATATTTTAAGAAGAAGGAAGAAGCACTTCAAACCAAAAAGTAAAAAAACTAGATAACTCCGCTAATTTGAGCAAAAAAGCGAGAGGAGACCCGGTCTCAAGCAACGCTTTCACCGGCTTCATCAGGTACAATAGTCTGAGCCTCGGCACGTGTCCAGTTTTTATTCGATATGACTGCTTATTTTCCGTTCATGTGCTGGGTGCTCGAGGTTAAATAGAGGAGTGCCTTTATATTTTGCAAAAAGCAAAAACAAACGTCAAGTCACATCATTGAAGGGGTGCTCTGCTCTTTTTTGTTTACTTACACGCTGATCTGGTGTTGTTTGTGTTGTGTGAACACGTGTGTGCGCTTGTTGTTGTTTTTGTGTTTCAGGTGCACAAAACACAGCTGGTTTCGTGTCCGGGTTGGGCATAATGAGGTGTTGGTTGTGCGAGTGTTGAGGTTCTAGTTGGCTGAAAACGGCTATGAAATCAGGTGTTATTAAATTGTATTTTGCTTTGAAACTCACAAAGAGAAACCAGATAACCTTTTGTAAAGCACACTGAGTCATAAAAAAACCAATTAGAATTGCATGTACCTCTACTTCGGAGCAACTGCCGACTGTGCATCCCGATTGGGGCACGAAACTGTACCCGCTATTGACTGTAGGGTGCTCGGCACAGTGGCTTAAGCACTCAAGCAAGCACTCCAATTAAAATGGTTGATAAGGAATGGCTGGCTTGGCAAGTGAGAGCCAATCACAACCATTCTATTAAACACACCTCCCAGAAATGCCCAAAATATCAAATATATCCGAATTGGACAAAGAAAACACTTTCTAGGAGTCGGAACTGCTGATAAGTTCAATTCTGGAGCTGAAATTTGTTGTAATTCGGTTAAGTTAAGAAATTTTCGAGTTATGAATGTGCGGAATGAAACAAAGCAACGAACGCTGATGTCTGCGGGCATTTATAAGCATTGCAATGTACCAGTGATTCATAGTATGATGAACAGGCATTCGATAATATGAGTGAGGAAAGTGAAAAAAAAACTTTATTCCTTAAGAAATCGTTGCGGGCCTGTTTCAAGTCAAGACATGGTTGATCAGGCCAAAAAACATGGCGGCTTCAGAACCCAGTCAGTAACCAGGATACGCCTTGAAACCCATAGAGAGTGAGGGGGCCGAGGATGGCCTGACAAAGGATATCATTAAATAAGGCAGTTAATTATCTTTCAAAAGAGGTGTTTTAATTAACCCAAATACCTAATTTTCACTCATGTACTTCCTTGGAGTTCCCTTTGTATGCATGCAAAGTTTCAGGCTAATAGGTTTCATGGTTTTGAAGTTATGGAGGAACACACACACACACACACTTGTTGGTGTAGATATAAGCACAAGGATGGCTGGCCAAGGTGACGTTGGCTTATACCAATTCAATAACAATTCAAAGTGAAAAGTCGGACATATGGTTTGCCAATCATGATGTATTATGAATTTTAACAACACCTATAAGTTGTATAACTAATCACTCTGACTTTATTCTCCACTAATCATTCTGAAGAATTAAAAACCGATAAAGAAAGTTTAAGCAACTTAACAAGATGCATTATAATGGTGATGAAATGTGAGTGAGAATAATTTGAAATTTTCAAAATGTTTCATTTCACTCAATTTTAAACGGAGGTTAAACCAAAGCAAACAACATGGAGCTTCACAGTGAAGCGAAGATTTTTTTTCCAATACCATATATCATCAGCAATGATAGTGATGAAAGAGGTGGCAGAAGTACGGCACACTCGCCTCTAAACTGTCTAACCTGGGTTTGAATCTCGCACAGCTTATAAACTGCCATTTCAGTGTTTCATGTGCAGGGCAAAGCATCAATGTTTGTGCTCTATCCTTTTAAACACGAATCATCAAAATAGGAAGCAGCATGTTCTATTTCAAAGTCTTTGGTATGACTCGGCCGCCGGGTCCACACTGACCTCCCAAACTCCAGAGTAGACGCTTTGACAATTAGTCCACTAAAGTCTTGAAACTTTAATTTCTGATTTTTAGGATGGCCTCGAGTACGCATACTCACCTCGAAGCCATGTAGCCTGTAGAATCTCGATCCAGCTATAAAATGTCATGCCAGTGTTTTCTCAATCAGGAATGATTCATCAATGTATGGTACTGTCCTTTGGACGAACGTGAAACTGGGTGACCATCTGCCGGCATTAGTTGGTGCACGTTAAAGAACACAACAGTGTCACTCACAAAGAGAAGGCAAGTTATGACAATTCGTGCCCTAACCTTTGCATCCTCAGACATGGCCAAACCGGTTTGTAGGACGAGCCAAATTTACATTCGTGCATACATACAAATACATGCATTACAGATACATATATAGATAATGTCAAGTCAGACAGCCTTTGTTAACATGGGCCGTCTGCGCCGGGAACTTGTATCCTGTGAACGGCCAAAAGGTTTCTAACGACTGCATTCAATTGAAATTTATCGCCAACTTTGCTGTTCCCAAGGTCACCAAATGAACTGAATTTCATAGCAACATGCACTGGAGGTAGAACGATCGACATTTCTTAACTTAATACAGGTTTATTTATGAGGACGGGGAGAAAGGTCGACGGGACGTGCAAATCGAAAAAACAAGCAAGTTTGCGGACACAAAGATGGTTGTGTGGTCACGCAAACTTATACTACAGATGAATAAATAACAATCTTAACCCTACTAGGTGCCACAGCCAACACTCTTATGAAACAATGTTGGCAAGCATTTGAGGACTTCCCCATGGCACGATGCTGAGTGGTGTGCAGGACGATGGTGCAGCTGGGAACAGGAATTATGGATGCAGTGGAGGTGAGGAATGTGAGGCGGCGTCCACATTTTCAGTGAGTAATTATCCCTATGCTGAAGATGAAGCACAGCAGAAGATGAAGAGAGCCGGAGATGAACAAAACCAGCGAGACGATGAGAGCCAGTGAGCTTAAACATGGGGGCATTCAAAAGTTTACGCGAAGATACTCATTATATAATCCGAGAAAAACAAAACTTATCTGTCGCTCTGGAAGGCTTATCAAAATGACTGACGATCTAATTTCCATGGCCAGCCACTGGTTTAAGCTATTTTAACCACTCATCCCAAGTCCCAACTCTCTCTTCTTCAAGCGTGGTCATTTCATTGTCATCATGCAAATTGGCTGGGTGTTGGGACCTCTCATCAGCCATGGCATTTCAGCAAAGGACTTCTGTGACTCCATGGATCTGACTCAATCTGTGAACTTTCCAACCAGGATTTCTCCCAATGGCAAATCCTCCATTCTGGACTTGGTGATGACTAACTTCCCGCAAATGCTGCCTGCTAAATAACAAAAATGTCAAAAGATGTCGTCATGGCAAAACGTTAAAGTATTGTGGTGTAATTCTTTCTTGTCATTCTTTCCTGCCTTGTTTGGTTGTTTTTTTGAATTCCATCCGACACGTTTTCTTTTTTTACTGACATATATATATATACACACATATACATATACATACATATACACATATACATATACATACATATATTCATATATTCCTGAGACGCAACTGTAATGCCATGGCAGATGGAACATGAGTTGCTTACTGTCTTGTTGTTCCATTCATGGCATAGGCAGAAGATGCAGCTGAAAGACCACACCATGAGAGAAACATAATCTGTGGAATATGATCTGAAATGCGTTCAAACATGAAAAAAATGAGCCCCAGTGAATATTTGAGACGCATCCTCAAAAATGAGCAATTTCTTTTTTTTTGGAAGAATGGGAAATTGGGAAAGTTTTATGTGTGGAACTTGCTGTTAATTTCCCACATGATTTGAGATGGCAGAAAGATCGTTCGACAATGTTACCTCAAAATCTACTCCAGAAACATGTGGATGTCACAATCCAAAAAGACCACTCAAAATCTGACATCTTCTTGGTCATTATTGATTGATTGGTTGTCTTGTTAAATCTTATTTTATTATTATTATTATTATTTTTTACTTATAAATCACCCCCACTCCCCCATTTCCATTTCTGAACTTAAATGTTTTTATTGATATATATTTTTATTTTTTTACAATTATAACAATTTTTTTGTTTTTTTACAACTTTACAATAATTTTTAACAATTATTTACAATGATTAACAATTTTTTGTTGACTTCCGGTTCTGGTTTGGAGTGACGGCAGGGTTCTTTCAGCGTTTCTCTGCTGACTTTCTCAAAGTTAAAGTGTCGGTGTTATATGTCCTGTTTTTAACTGTGTATTTTTCTCACCTACATGTTTACTGTGTGTTCCTAGTTCAGTTTGTTTCAAAAATCGTGCTATTTTGTAAGTTTTCGTCGACCTTGTCTTACCGGGTTCCTTGAGGCCTAACCGTCCTTCCCCTCTTGGTGTACGATCGTTTTTATTTGTATTTTCTCCCATTATCTTCAATTCCTATTTTCCTTACATTCCCAACGTCCCCCATCCCTCTCAACTACATACTCTTTCTTGTCTTTGAAATCCAAAACAAACAAAAAAACTACCTTTCTCCTTGCTACCCATGAGTCCCGATCCGTGTTGTTCTTCTTCTTCTTCCTCCTGCTGCCGGCACACCATCTTTATTCTAATTGAGCTGACCCACTCTCACCATAACTTCACAATTTCTTCCTACAACCTTCCATTCCCGAATCTTCCCTATTTTTCAAAAATACATCAAAATTAATAATCTTCCTGGATCCTTTCGATTAAACACCTCCTGTAACCACGTGTCTCTCTCCACCCTCTTCCTGATATGTTGCATCGACCCAGCAGCTTCACTCTGCGTTTACCAGTTCCAAATTCACCACACACCTCCACAATTTTTAATTCAAGCTTCCCTTTTCCGAATGTTACGCAATCCTTATTTAAAATAAATAAATTTACTTTTGACTATACACCTCCCATAGCCACGTGCTTCTCCCGTAACCACATGATCTGTTTCCACCCCCTGTGTTTACCAATCCAAATCACCATTCACGTCACGATTTTTTCTACAACCTCCTATTACCTAATCTGATGAAGACACTCTCAAAAAAGAAGAAGAAGAATAAGAACAACGAGCTCTTTTATTGCTTCATCTTCCTCTTTCACACGTGTGGTATTTTTACTGTATCATAATGCACTACTCTTCTTCTACTTCAACAGACTGCTCTCAATTCGACCCTTATTCATACCTTGCCAAAAAATCCAACTGTTACAGTGTTTCTTCTCCCCATTCTCTTTATTCGCCTTTATGCATACGTCAAGAAATGTCTTTAATCGCATCTCTAACCTAAAAAAATATTTTAAACCCGCAGTTTGCAAAGAATGTTCACTTTCCATTAACCATTCTTTTTTTCCAACTTCAGTGCCAACTCACCCTTCTCACCCCTCCCTCTCAAAGCAACCATCACACTCTTCTCCTCCAAGCCTCTCTCACCTTTCTCAAAAACTCCCCCCTCACCTTTCTCCCTCAACTTCCCCATCACCCTTCTCCCACCATTCACCCCACCCCCTCACTCACCCTTCTCAAAGTTCCCCCCCCTCTCTCATCCACAAAGCTGCCTCCCTTCCCCTGCCCTCTCACTCCATCTCATCACTCCACCTCCTCAAATCCTCAACTGCTTTCTGTCCCTCTCTTGCTCTCCTCCTCTCCCCCAGCACCACAGAGCCTTTTCTCCTCTCTCACCACCCCTCCCCTAGCGATTCTGCAATCCTCCACACTCTTTCAACAACTCTCCTTACCTCCCCCCTCCTCCCTTGTCCTACCCTCCCCCTCCCCTTCCCTCCCCTGCACCCAAAGCCTCCTCCCCTCCCTCTTCATTAACAGTGTGGACCTCAAATATCCGGGGCCTTCACTCAAACCTTACAGATCTTTCCATACAGGTTGCCACTGACAAACCAGACATGATCTGCCAAACATAAACTTTCTCCCTCAAGACGTCTCTGACTCCCAAGTATCTCTCCCTGGTTACTCCCTCCTCCGGTTATGACAGACCTGAGCCTCGTCCTGGTGGAGAGTTGCTCTGTTCATCAAAGACTCCATTACCCACTCTCCATGCACTGCCCTCACTTCCCCACCAGAGGAATACCTCTGGCAATGGCTTCCCCTCCACTTCCACCTCATGTTTATGTGTATACTGAAACCATCCACCAAAACAGTGATGACTCCATTTACACCTTACTATCCGAAAACATGGACCAACTTCTTCTTCTCATCCAAACTCTCTCTTCCTCATATGTGGCGACTTTCAATTGTCATCATGCCAGTTGGCTAGGTGTGGGTACCTCTCTCACCTGTCATGGCACCTCAGCAAAAGCTTTCTGCGACTCATTGGGACTGACTCAATTGGTCAATTTCCCGACCCGGATCTCAACCAATGGTACTCCATCTTTTCTCCAACGTCAATTCATCCTGGGAATTCTTTCAAAGAAACTTGCTCTCCCTCATGCACAAATTTATCCCCTCTCGTCTTCAGTTGTTCTCCACTTCCTCCCACCCATGGTTCACTGAAGCTTGTGGCGAGACAGTTGTCCTGAAACATCTTGCCTTTGCCTCATGGAAAGCAAACCCAACTGAGGGTAATCTCAGTTCCTTCATAAAGCTCAGAACAAGTGTGTATCTACCCTCAGGAGAGCCAGAAAACAGCATCTTCCAAGCTCAAGTCTGAACTTTCAAACCTCTCCCTCCTCAAAAATCCTGGTGGCGTCTAATCAAATCTGTTTCTGGTGTATGTTCCCCCCCATCCCTCCCTTACCTCAAATGGCCACACAGCTAACCTGCACGTAAAGGCTGAATGCCTAAACTCCATGTTTGCTTCTAAATCTTGTGGACCAAATCCTTCACTTTCTGTACCCCCCCCCTTACCCAGTCACACCAAGCTGTTCCTGGACTCTGTGTCTTTTTCTCCTGTCAAGTTGAAAAGCTTGCTGTCAAACCTCGACTCAGATTCTGCAACCGGTCCAGACGGCATTAGCCCACATATCCTAAAAACTTGCTCTGCTGCTCTTGCTCACCCTCTCTCCTTCATTTCACCTTCTCATTTGCTCAAGGTCATCTGCCATCTGCTTGGAAATCAGAAAACATTACTGCACTGCCAACTGGGTTTAGTTGATTCGGTGAGAGCTAATTGTCTATTCCCTCCATTCACAGGTGAGAGATGTGGGTGGGCTTCTATATATATATATATATTATAATAATATATTATATATATATATATATATATATATATAATATATATATATATTATATATATATCTTCTTCTTCTTTCGGCTGCTCCCGTTAGGGGTCGCCACAGCGGATCATCCGTATGATCCGCATAGTGATTTGGCACATGTTTTACGCCGGATGCCTTCCTGACGCAACCCTGGTCGCCTCTTTCAACACAGGGATATGGTACACCTATTTTAACCGGGGTATACACCGGCCCAGTATACTGGTACTCATTTCGCCGACCTCGGAAGGATGACAGGCTGAGTCAACCCCTGGTGTATTAATTCAGTGGCCCAACGGGGCTTGAACTCAGGACCTTTTGGATCCCAAGCCGCTGCCCTAACCACTGCGCCAACACCAGGCTTGTATATATATATATATATATATATATATATATATATATATATATATATATATGTATCTATACATATATATTATATATACATATATATATATATATATGTATATATATATGTCATATACATATATATGTATATATGTATATATATATATATATTGCTGCAGTTCTGTGAAACAAGCACTTCCCCGAGGTAATAGCACAGAAATATAGTGGTCTCGAAAGAGTTATTTCATTCGTATTCATTTTAGAAAGCACTTCCCTTATGTCTAGTGGCTTATGGGACAATATGCATTGCGAGAGCTTTAGGTAGTGTTCTCTTTTCATTCTTTACATTACAGTAATCCCCCGTTTCTCGCGGGGTTACGTTCCAAACCTCCCCCGCGCTAAGTGAAAATCCGCGATGAATGGACGCCTCCCCAAAAAATCGACTCGTCTGGTCTGGTCGGTTTGGGATGATTGGGTTTGAGGTGCCTGAGATCGACTATCTGGTCTGATCGGTTTGGCAGTGATTGGGTTTGAGGTGCCGGAGATCGACTAGTCTGGTCTGGTCGGTTTGGCAGTGATTGGGTTTGAGGTGCCGGAGATCGACTAGTCTGGTCTGGTCGGTTTGGCAGTGATTGGGTTTGAGGTGCCGGAGATCGACTAGTCTGGTCTGGTCGGTTTTGAGGTGCTGGGTACGAGCAGTGCTCGTCCAACGGCGGCAAACCTTTTTCCTTCCCGAAGCATATATCGAGCACCTTAACCTTAACCTTCTCCTGGAGCGTCCCAGGACCTTCCTCTGGCGCTTCGGTTCCTTGCCAGAAGCCTTAGAAGGTGCAGGGCGTTTGGGCGCATCGTGGGGCTTGGAGAAAAAAACGTAGAAAATATTCGAAGTTCACAAGCGAAACTTTGTCTCGTGCGTTGTGTGACTGGTCGAGCACCAGCGTTATAATTTATTGCTTAATAATTTATATTTTATATATTATTACCGCGATGTACCGGGGGAATCCGCAGAAAAAATTAGTTACGTTCCAAGGGAAAACCCGCGATGAACCGGGGGCGCGATAGGTGAACCGCGATGAAGCGGGGGTTGACTGTATTCTGCTTCGCTGCACACACAAACCTCCCCTTCCTTGATGCTTGCATGCACACCAAGGACCATAGTAACAGGGGCGAGTCATTTGCATATGCACACTCTTTCCCATTCAAACCATGTGCCACTATCCAACAGACGTTTCACCACAGACTTCACCATTCTCGAACTCCAACGTTGCAACATTTCATACACCATCAAGATTCCTTTATTTTTAAAAAAAATCACCACACCATCGGACCACAACCCAAGCTTGCTTACCTTTGCCCCATTAACAGCCACAACCACGACGCCTCAATCACCACAAACCACCATGGCAAAACTCACCGCTATGCTGCTGCTACAAATGCCACAACCAGTCACAAACATCGATGCCCAACACCACTCTCTTTCGGACCAACAAGGAACGGGGGAGGGGGGGTGCAATGTACCATTGTAGATTCTCAGGACTGGACATTCCAGTGTCTAACTTGAAGCGCAAGAGTGCGCGAGACTCTCTTCGACATCATGTGGATAGCCCTAATGCTCCGATCAATTACGACCTTCATTGGGTGACCGGTGCATGTTCTGGCCAGAGAGCACAACTGAATATCCCGGCACCACATTAACCTCGGAGATTTATCACGTGGCAAGTTCGGGACAAGTGAGGCCATTTCAGCTCCCAAAGCCTTGCATGGGCGGAGCTGGCACCAGGGTAATCGTCCATACACCAAAGAGGGTGCTGGAAAACACCCATCTCTCTGCCTGATCTGCTCCCAAGCTCCGCCCCCACCAGGGGACTATAACGATAGTTTGGGATTTTCTGGCAAGCGTTCTGGAAGCTCAGTTCTCTGGCATTCTTGTTCTTGGGGTCATGGTGCGGTGCACCACGGAGTGGATTGAGAGAAAGCCAGATGCCAGACCAAGGTGGGATTCATTCGACCATTAGCATTTAGACGTACAGACCTCTCTCCACTTCACTTTAGGGTGATATTCTCACACATTCTTTTCCATATTTCCAACCCCCCTTTGATCTACATCTTTGCACATTCCTCTCCACACTTCATGTGCATAAAACTGAACCCCTCACCGTACCTCCCTCCAACTACGTACCATAGACACCCTCAGTTTTCCTTCCCACCCTCCCCTTCCCCCTCCTCAGTGACTGGATTCGCATTGGTCCGTCGATCTCGCCTGGCAAAAAGGAGGTCGAAACCACCTCATAGTTTCTTGATCCCTGGACTAACTTTCTCGGGGAACGATTATGATGGTGCCTGTTTTGTTAGCATCAGTAAGACTGGGTAAGATTAGGATTGAGGTAACTCTGCACTGTGTGTCTTGTGTTTGCAAATAATTGCTTTTCTTTTTGCCTCACCTCATCCATCCTTGCTTTCCCTTCTGTGTGGATCTTTTGTATTAAACCCATTGCTTATTGTGCACATACCTTTCCTTGCTATTGCTGCAAATAAATTATTTGTTATTGTAATTTACCCAGATCATAGTGTCGTTTCATCCATTGGTCAAGCATCGTCCGCATGTAGTGGTAGCCAAGAAGTTTTACCCAACGTGATTTGCTCCGTTAGGTGGTACATACTTGGCAGCTTCACTCAGCTGCACCTGATCATGTAAGATTAAGAAAAGTATGCATCGAGGGCACGCGCCCTCCTTGATATAAACATCCAAAGGTAAGGTAACCACACGAAGTAGTGACCCCATGCCAGGATTGGTGCGAGCAATCGGCATTTATGGTTTATTAGCAACGCGCCGAGCCGTGGAGTTATCCGCGGCGAGTGGCCTCAAGACTGAGTGTTCGGGAGGAACTCGAGTGCTTTCCCACTTGGTGAACCTCAAACCCCGGGCCATAACTACATATATATATATATATATATATTATAATATAAATCATCACACACACACACATATATTGTTATAGTTCAGCGGTGTCGGGGCTCTCATCTGACTCTTGACCCCAGTGTTAAGGATTCGGACGAATGATGGGGCTCGACAGCCAAATGCTGAATATTCGGCGTCACTTAACAGCACCACCGTCTCCGGGTTATAACGCCGGCTGGTTCGGCACAGGCCTCGGGTCACGTGCTCGAATCGCGATACCAACGTACACCTGGACCTTACCAGTTGGGGGAATAGACCCCGCTTACAGACTGTTTTGTCAGAGACCGTGCGAAATTTGCCAGTCTGTAACCATTTTGGTTTTATATACCAATCGAGCGAATTGTTTCTCAGCACGGCACGAACAAACCAAAAGTGGCAACTTCATACGAACCAGCCAGATTTATTGGGGACACATCGGGGAACACAACACAAGCAAGCATGCACGACAATGTTATAATCAATTCTATAACCGTTCTTAACTAGGAACTACGGATTACGGGTTCGAAAGGGGACCCTAGCGAGATAAGCTTAGAACAACATGCAGACAGACACCGGACAGCATGCAGACAAGACACAGAGTACTTGGTGATGCTTCATGAACGAGAGGAAAAGTGTTAAAGGCCCGAATGCGGCTCGTGACAAGCCGATGTCAACGGATTCGAGCACCCGGCTCAAACACGCCGCATGGCAAAAATGGCACTCGTACTCTTTCTTCTCCCAGCACCGCTTGCGCACGCCTCCTCGGCGCGTCCAGACCCCGCGAGGTCGACGGCCCA
>CM068957.1:12479862-12494065 GCA_035128595.1 Eptatretus atami
GAAAGAAGAAAAAAGAGAAGGGAAAAGAAAAAAGGAGAGGGGAAGGAGGAGAAAGAAAGAAGAATAAAAGGGGAAAAGAAGAGAAGAGAGGAGAGGGGAAAAAGAAGAGAATAAGAGGGAAAAGGAGGGAAAGGGAAAAAGAGGAGGAAAAAAGAGAAGGGAGGGAAAAGGAAGAAGAAGGGGGAGGGGAAGAAGAAAAAGAGAATAGGAAGAGAAGAAAAAAGGAAAGGAGAGAGAGAGACAAGTAAACGGAGGGAGAGAGGAGGGAAGGGGGAAGAAAAAAGAAAGAAGGAAGACGAGAAGGAGGAGGAGGCGGAGAGGAAAGAGAGGAAGGAAATAGGAGAAGGCAAGAATACGAAAAGAAGGGAAAAAGGGGGAAAAGGAAAGCGAAGGAGAAGAGGGAAGATGAAGAAAGGGGAGGAGAAGGAAAGAATGAAAGGAGAGAAGGGAGGAAAGAGTAGGAAGAAAGGAGGAGAGAGAGAAGAAAAGAGGGGAGGGAACGGGGGGGGGAAAAGTGAAGGGGTAAGGGAGAAAAGAGGAAAGAAGAGGAAAAGGAGGAAGAAAAGAAAAGAGAAAGAGGAGAAGGAAGAAAGAAAAGGGAGGAAAACGAAAGGATGTAAAGGAGAGGGGAGAAAGGAGAAAAAGACAGAAAAGAGGGAAAAGGAGGAGGGAGAGGGGGGAGAATGAGAAAACGGAGAGGAGGAGGAGGGAGAAAGAAGGCGGAAGCAAAAAGAGGACAAAAGAAGGAGGAAAGGGAGGGAAAAGAGAGAGGGAGAGGAAGGGGAGAAAAAGGAAGACGGGGGGAGAAGGGGGAGGGAAAGTAAGAAAAAAGAGAGAGGAAGAAAAAAAGGAGGAAGGGGAAGACAAAAGAAAGGGAGGAAGAAGAAAAAGAAGAAGAAGAAGAGAAAGGAGGAAGAAAAGAAGAAGCGAAGGAAGAAGAGAGGGAAGGAGACGAAAGAGAGAAGGAGAAGGAAGAAAGAGGGGGAGCGAAGAAGGGGAGAGAAGAGAAAGGGGAGAAGAGAGGAGGAAAAAAGTAGAAGAAAGAGAAGAGAAAATGCAGGAGAGAGAAAAGAAAAAGGGAGAAAAGGGAGGGAGGGAAAAGAAGAAGAAAAAAAGAAAAGGGAGGGAGAAAAAAAGTGAAATGAAAGAAAGGAAATGAAGGAAGGAGAGAGGGGGGAGAAGGGAAGAGAAAGGAAGGAAGAAAGGAGAAAGAAGAGAAGAGAACAGGGAGAGGAAAGAAAAAGAAAGAAGGGAGAAGGAAGAAGGGGAAGGAATAGAAAGAGAAAAGGAGGAGAAAGGTGGAGAGAGGGAGTGGAAAAGAAATGGGAGACCGAAAAAGGAGCAAAGGAAGGAGGAAAAAAGGAATGAGGAGGGAGAAAAGAAGAAGAAAAGAAAAAAAAAAAGGAAGAAGGAAAGAAAAAGGAGGGAAGTGAAAGAGGAAAAAGAAAAGAGAAGGAAGGGAGAGATGAAGGAAAAGAAAAAGAAGGAGGGAAGAAGAGAGAGGAGAAGAAGGAAAGGAAAGGGATGAAAGATGGTGAGAAAGAGAAGGAGGGAAGCAAGAGAAGGGAGGAGAAAGAAAAAACAGAGAAGAAAACGAAAGAGAAAAAAGGAGAGGAGAAGGGGGGAAGAAAAAGGGGAGAGAGAGGGGGTGAGGGGAGGAGGAAGAGGGGAGGAAGATGAGGAGGGAATGGGAAAAGAAGAAAAAAGAGAAGGACGGAAAGAAGAGGAGAGAAGGAGGAGAAGGGGAGAGAAAGACGGAAAAGGAAAGAAGAAGGAAAAGAAGAGGAAAAAAAACAGAAAAGGTGGGAAAGGGAAAAGAACGAGGGGAGAGGAGAGGAGGGAAGGAAAAAAAAAAGAAAGGAAGAAAAAAAAAAAAAGAAAGAGGGAAAAGGGAAAGGAAAAGGAGAAGAAAAGAGGGGAGGAGGAGGGAAAGAAAGATGGGAAAAGAAGGAAAAAGAAAGAGAGAAAAAAAGAGGGCAAAGAGAAAAGGGGGAGGGGGAGGGGAGAGCGAAGAGAGAGGGGGAAGGAAAGAAGAAAGAGGGAAAGGGGAAAAAAGAAAGGAAGAGAGACAAAGGGAGAAAAAGGAAAGGGAAAAGAGGAAGAAAAGGGGAGAAAAAAGGAAAAAAGAATTGAAGAGGGAGAGGAAAGAAAAAAGAGGGAAAGGATGAAGGAAGGAGGGAAATGAGAGGAGGAGGCAAAAAAAATAAGAGAGAGGGAAGAGGAGAGAGAAAGAGGAAAGGGGATGGGAAAAATGAAAAGAGAAAAAAAAAGGAAATGAAGATGGAAGAAGAGGAGAAGAGAAAGGGAGGGAGAAAGAAAAAGAAGGAAAAAGAAAGGGAGGATAGAGAGAAAGAAGAGAGAAGAAAAGAAGAGGAAAAAGGAAGGAGGAAAAAGGGGAGGGGACAGGAAGAGAGGAGGGAAGAAAAAAAGAGAAAAGAAAATAGGAGAAGTGGAGAAGAAAAAAGAAAAAAGAGAAAGAGGAAGAGGAAGGGAAAGGGAAGGGGAGAGGGGGAGGGGAAAGGAGAAGGAAGGGGAGGGAGAGAGAAGGAAGAGAAGAGAAGAAGAAAAGAACAGGGCGGCAGAGAAAGAGGCGAAGAATGAGGAGAGAAGAAGGGGGAAAAAAGAGAAAGAGAAGAAGAAGAGGGAAAGGAAAAGAGGGAGATAGGATAAGGAAAGGAGGAAAAAGAAGAAAGGAGCGGGAAGCGGAGAAAAGGGGAGGAAAAGAAGGGAAGGGAAGGAGGAAAGGGGAGGAAGAGAGGATGAGGAGGGAGGGGATGAGAAGGGGAGAAGAAAGAAGGAAAAATGCGGGGAGAGAGTGGAGAAAAAAGAGAGGCGGGGAGAAAGGGAAAGAAAGAAGAAAGAAAGCGAAGGGAGGGAAGGCGGGGGAGAAGCGAAAAGGGGGGGAGGAAGAGAAGAGAAGAGAGGAAAAAAAAGAGAAGGGAATGGGTGACAGGAGAAACAAAGAGATAAGAAAGGAAGAGGGAGAGAAAGGGGCAGAAAAGAGAAGGGGGGAAAAGGAGAAAGAGAAGAGAAGGAGGGGAGAGAAGTGAAAAGGGAGAAGGCAGGAGAGGCAGAAAAAGAGAAAAGGAACAGGAAGGAGAAAGGGGAAAAAAGAAAAAAAGGAAAAAAAAAAAAAAAAAAAAAAGAAAGAGAAAGAAGAGACCTGCAGAAAGTAAAGAGCGAGAGAAAGAGGGAAGAAGGAGGGAAGAAGGGAGGAGGGCGAAAAGGGAAAAGAAAAGAAGAGGAGGCAAAAAAGAGAAAAAAAGAAAAGGGGGAAGGAGGAGAAGAGGAAAAGGGAGGAAAGAAGAAAAAGAGGGAAAGTGAAGGAAGGGGAGGAAGGGAGGAAGGTGGGAATGGAAAGGAAGAGGGGTGTGGGAAAAGGACAGGGAAGGAAAGGGAAGGAGGGAATAAAGGAACAAAGGAAAGAGAAGGAAGAAAGGAGAAAGGAAGAGAGAGAGGGGGAAATAAGGGGGAGAGAAGAAGGGAGAAAAAAGAAACGGGAAGAAGGGAAAAGAGAAGCAAGCAAAAGAGAAAGAGGAGGAGAGAGGGGAGAAGAAGGGAAGGAAAAGGGAAAGGGAGTGGGAGAGAGGGGAGAGAAGAGAAAAAGAAGAGGAGAAGGGGGAGAAGAAGAGAAGAAGAAGAGAGAAAACAGAAGGAGACAAGAGGAGAGAAGGAGGAGAAAAGAAAAAAAAGAAGGAAAGGAGAAGAAAAGGGAGAGGGAGAAAAACGAGGAGGGAAGAAGAATGAAAGAGAACAAAGGAAAAAAAGAGGGGAGAGAAAGGAAGAGGAAAGCAAGGGAGAAGGAAAAAAAAACGGAGCGAACAAAAAAAAAAAAAAAAAAAAAAAAAAAAAAAGAAGGAAAAAAGGGAAGAAAGGAAGAAAAAAGAAGAGAGGGGGGGGGGGGAAGAGAGGAGGGGGAGTAGAAGGGGGAAAGAAGAGGGGGGAAGCGGAGGGGGGGAAGGAGGAGGAGGAGGAGAAAGGCGGAAAGGGGAAGAAGAGAGAAAGGAGGGGGACAAGGATGAGGGAGGGGAAGAGGGGGGGAGGTGGGGGGGGGAAGAAGAAGGGGAGAGAGGGGAGAAAGGGATGGAGAAAAGGGGTGGAGAGAGAAGAAGATGAGGGGGGGAGGAGGGAGGGGGGCCCTGGGGAAAGGAGGGGGGGGACGAAGAAGAGGAGAAGAGGCGGAGGGGGAGAGAGAGAGGGAGGGAAGGGAGGAAGGGGGAGGAGAAGGGGAGGGGGGAGGGGCGAGAAAGAGACGAGGAAAGGGAAATGGGAGGAAGAGGGAGGGGGAGAGTGGGGAGGATGGGAGGGGAGAGAGAAGAGGAAAAAAGGAGAGAAGAGCGAGGGAGGGAAGGGGGAAGGAGGGAGAAAGGGGGAAGAGGGGGAGGGAGGGGGGAAGGGGGGAGAGAGGGAGGGGTGAGAGGGAGGAGAAAGGGGGGAGGCGGAGGGAGAAGAGGGAGAAGGACGAGGGGAGGGAGGAAGGAGGGAAGGGGGAAGAGGGAGAAAACAAGGAGGGGGAGAGGAAAGAGATGGGGGAAAAGACAGCGTCCACACCTCAATCAAATCAGGACTCCAACTCTCACAATGGGCCCAAGGACCAGAGAGCTGTCTTTAAGGACTCAGGGACCAAATTGTAGACTTGCCAAAGCTGGATGGGCTACCAGGACAATAGGCAAGCAGCTTGGTGAGAAGGGCAAATTGTTTGGCGCAATTATTCGAAAATGTGGAAGAAAGTTCAATGATAACAGTCAATCTCCCTCGGTCTGGGGCTCCATGCAAGATCTCACCTCGCTGGAGCCTCAATATCGATGAGAAAGTGAAGGGATCAGCCCAGAACTAAACGCAGGACCTGGTCAATGCCTGAAGAGAGCTGGGACCACAGTATCCAAAGAAAACCATAAGTAACACACTACGCCGTCATGGATTAAAATCCTGAGCGCACGCAAGGTCCCCTGCCTCAGCCAGCGCATGTACCAGGCCGTCGAGTTTGCCAATGACATCTGATTGATCCAGAGAGGAATGGCGAGAAGGTCATGTGGTCTGCATGAGAACCAAAATAGACTTTTTTGGTCTTAAAACTCCACTCGCCGGTCGTTTGGAGGAAGAAAAAGAAGGATTGAGTTACAACTCCAAGAACACCATCCCAACGTGAAGCATGCAGTGGCAAACATCATTCTTTGGGATGCTTTTCTGCAAAGGGGACAGGACGGAATGCCACCTATTGAGGGAAGAGATGGATGCCGGGCCATGTATCGCTGAGATCTATGGCCAACAACCTCCGTTCCCTCAACAAGAGCATTGAAGATTGGGGCGTGGACTGGGTCGTCCAGCATGACACGACCCGAAACACACAGCCAGGCAACAAGGAGTGGCTCCGTAAGAAGCATCTCCACGCGCTTCCTGGAGTGGCCTAGCCAGTCTCCAGCCTGAACCCAATAGAAAATATTTGGAGGGAAGCCTGAATAGTCATTGTTGTTGCCAGCGACAGCCCCGAAACCTGAAGGATTCTGGAGAAGATCTGTTATGGAGGATGGGCCAAAATCCCTGCTGCCAGGTCTGCAAACCTGGTTAAGAACTACAGGAACGTCTGATCTCTGTAATGGCACAAAGGTTTCTGTACCAAATTTTAAGTCTGTTTTTCTATGTATCAAATACTTTTTTCATCGCAATAAATGCAAATTGAATTATCTTAAAATATAACAATGTGATTTCAGGATTTTGTTTTAAAATTCCGTCTTTCCACAGTTGAAGTGTACCTATGATTAAAAATTACAGACCTCGACGTGCATTTTAGTGGGAAAACCTGCAAACCGGCAGTGTATCAAATACTTGTTCTCCCCACTGTAATCTTTTCTTCTTTCGGCTTCGCTCCCGTTAGGGGCGCCACAGCGGATCATCCCGTATAGATCCGCATAGTGATTTGGCACGTTTTAACGCCGGATGCCCTTCCTGACGCAACTGGCGCCTCTTTCAACACAGGGATATGGTACACCTATTTTAAACAGGGGTATACAGCCGGCCCGTATAACTGGTACTCAATTTCGCGACCTCGGAAGGATGACAGCTGAGTCAACCCCCTGGTGTATAATTTCAGTGGGCCCACGGGGCTGAACTCAGACTTTCTGGATCCCAAGCCGCGCCTAAACACTGCGCCAACACAGGCTTGTATATATATATATAATATATATATATATAATATATATAAATATATAATATGTATTATCATATATTATTATATATACAATATATATATAAATGTAATATATATGTATCTATACATATATATGTATATATTGTATATATAATATATTGCTGCAGTTCTGTGTGAAAAGCAGCACTCTCCCCGAAGGGTTACATAGACAGAACATAGTAGTGGTCCTCGAAAGATTATTTCATATCGTATTCCATCTTAGAAAGCACTTCCCTTATGTCTAGTGGGCTTATGGGACAATATGCATTGCCGGAGCTTTAGGTAGTGTTCTTCTTTTCATTCTTTCATTACAGTAATCCCCCGTCTTCGCGGGTTATCTTCAACCTCCCGCGCTAAAGTGAAAATCCGATGAAATGGACGCCTCCCCAAAAATCGACTCGTCTGTCTGTCGGTTTGGGAGTGATTGGGTTTGAGGTGACTGAGATCGACTAGTCGGTCTGATCGGTTTGTCAGTGATTGGGTTGAGTTGCCGGAGATCGACTAGTCTGGTCTGGTCGGTTTGGCATGATTGGGTTTGAGGTGCCCGGAGACGCTAGTCTGCGTCTGGTATTCGGTTGCAGTGATTGGGTTTGAGGTGACGGAGATCGACTAGTATGGTCGCCGTCGGTTTTGAAGGTTGCTGGGTAGAGCCAGTGCTTCGGTCCAACGGCGGCAAACCTTTTTCCTTCCCGAACATATATCGAGCACCTTAACCTAACCTTCTCCTGGAGGCGTCCCAGGACCTTCCTCTGCGCTTCGAGTCCTTGCCAGAACCTAAACGAAGTGCAGCGGCGTTCTGCGGGGCATCGTGGGCTTGGAGAAAAAAGTTAGATATTCGAGCTTCCAGAAACTTTGTCTGTGCGTTGCTCTGTGTGTCAGAGCACACGCGTTATTATATTATTGCTTAAATAATTATGATTTATATATAATATTACCCGATGTACCGGGGAATCCGCAAAAAAATTATACGTTCAGGAAAAACCCGCGATGAACCGTGGGCTGCGAATAGGTGAACCGCGATGAAGCGGGTGACATGTATTCTGCTTCGCTGCACACACAAACCTCCCTTCCTTGATGCTGCATGCACACCAAGGACCATAGTAACAGGGGCGCAGCTCATTTGCATATGCACACTCGTTTCCCATTCAAACCAATGTGCCACATCCCAGACAGAGCGTTTCACCACAGAACTTCACCATTACTCGAACTCCCAACGTTGCAACATGTCATACACCATCAAGATTCCTTTATTGTTTAAAAAAATCAACCCACACCAATCGGACCACAACCCCAAGCTTGCTTACCTTTGCCCCATTAAGCCGACAACCACGACGCCTCGAATCACGCACAAACACCATGGCAAAACTCACACCGGCATGCTGCTGCCTAACAAATGCGCACAACCAGTCACAAACATCGATGCCCAACACCACTCTCTTTCGGACCAAACAAAGGAACGGGGGAGGGGGGTGAATGTACCTGTAGATTTCTCAGGACTGGACATTCCAGATGTCTACACTTGAAGCGCAAGACAGTGCGCCTGAGGACTCTCTTCGACATCATGTGAGATAGCCCTAATGCTCCGATCAATTACGACCTTCAATTGGGTACCTGGTGCCATGTTCTGGCCAGAGAGCACAAACTGAATATCCCGCACCACATAACCTCGCGAGATTTTAATCACGTGGCAAGTTCGGACAAGCTGATGGGCCAATTTATTTATATTTTTTTTTTTTTTTTTATTTTTTATATTTTCAATATATTTATATTTTTTATTCATTTTATTATAATAATTTCATATTTTTTTATTTATATTTTTTATTTTATATATTTTTTTTTTTCATATTTTTTTTTTTTTTTATTTATTAATTTTTTTTTTTTTTTATTTATCTTATCATTTTTTTCTTTTTTTTTTTTAGTTATTTTTCATTTTTTTTTTATTTTTTTTTTCTCAATTTTTTTATTTTCTGTTTTTTATTTTTATTTCATTTTTTATTATTTTATTTCATATTCTGTTTTTTTTATATCCACTTTTCATATCTTTTTCTTATTGTTTATTTTTATTTATATTTTTATTTATTTTTATAATATTATAATTATTTATTATTTTTATATTTTTTTTATTATTTATTATATTATTTTTTTATTATTTTTTAATGTTTTTTCATTTAATTTCCATTTTTTTTATTTTTTTATTCAATATTTTATTATTTTTTTTATTTTTACTTTTCTTCTATTTTTATTTATCTTAATTATTTTTTTTTATTTTTATTTTTTTATTTATTTTTCATTTTTTTTTTTTTTTTTTTTATTTTTTTTATTTTTTTCATGTTTTAAATATTTACCATGATTTTTTCTTTTTATTTTTTTTCAATTTTTTCATATTTATTTTTATTTATTTTTTTTTATTTTTATCCATTTTTTTTTTTTAATATTTATCATTATTTTTATTAATTATTTTTTTATTTTTTTTTATTTATTTTTTTTTATAAATTTTTTTTAATTTTATTTATATAATTTATATTTTTTTTTTATTTTTTATTTTTCATTTATTTTTTTTTTTATTATAATAAATATATTTTTTTTTTATTATTTTATTTGGGTTTTATTTTTTTTTTTTCCCATTTCTTTATTTTCTTATTTTTTCATTATTTTTTTATATTTTTATTATATTTATAATTATTTATTATTTTTTATTTTATTAATTTTTTTTTTTTCATTATTTTTTTCTTTTTATTTAATTTTTTATTATTTTTTTTTTTTTTATTATATGGCATATTTTTTTATTATTTTATTATTTTTTGCATTATTTTTTTTTTAATTTTAATTTTTTTTTTTATTTTTTATATTTTTTTATTATTTTTTTTTCAATATGATCCATTTTTTTTATTTTTTTATTTTTTTTTTTAATTTTATTTCATTTTCATTTACATTTTTTTATTTTATTTTATATTATTTTTAATTTTTTTTTTTTTTATTTTTTTTTATTTTTTTTTTATTTTTAATATTTTTTTTTTTTACCATTTAATATTATTTTTTTTTTATTTTTATTTTTAATTATTCATTTTTTTTTTTTTTATTTTTTTTTATTTTATATTTTTTTTTTTTATATTTTATTTTAATACATTATTTCATTATTTTATATTATTTTTTTTTTATCATATCTTTTATATTTTTTATCAGTTTTATTATAAATAATTTATTATTTTTTAATTTTTTCATTTGTTTATTTTTTTTCAGTTTATATTTTTTATTTTTTTTTTTTCATGCATTATTATATAATTTATTTATTCATTTATTTTTTTTTTATATTTTTTTATTGTTCATTTTTTAATTTTATTTTTTTTTTTTATTTTTTTTTTCTGAGGGCGCCAATTTCTCCCAATTTCATTATTTTATTTTTATTTTAATTTTATTTATTTTTTAATTTATTTATTCATTTATAATTTATTATTTTTTATAATTTTTTATTTATATTTTTTATTATATTATTTTTTTTATTTTCATATATATTTTTTTTTTTTTATATTTTTAATTTTTTATATTTTCAATTTTTTATTTATTATTCATTTTTATTTTTTTTTTATTATTCATTATTATTTTATATATTTTTTTTTTATTCATTTTTAGTATATTTTTTTTTTATTTTTTAATTTTTCATTTTTTATTTTTTTATTTAAATTCATTTTAACATTATTTTTTTTTTTCTTTGTTTTTTTTTTTTTTTTTGATATTACATTTCATAATTATTATTATTATTTATTTTTTTATTATATTTTTTATTTATTTAATTATTTATATTTTATTTTTTTATATTTCTATTTTATTTCTTATTTTATCATTTTTTTCATTTTTATTTTTTTTTTTTCACACATTATTAATTCCATTTTATTTTTATTATTTTATATTTATTTTATTATTAATTTTTTTATCCATCATTTTTTATATTATTTTTTCCCATTTATTTTTTTTTTGTATTATTATTATTTAATTATATTTACATTTTTATTTATTTATTTTTTTATTTTTTTTTTTTTTTTTTTTTTTTTTTTTTATTTATATATTATATTTTATTATTATTTTTTTTTTTTTTTTTATATTTTTTATTTAATTTATTTTTATTTTTTTTTTTGTTTAATTTATCATTATATTTTTTTTTATATTTTACATTTATTTTTTTTTTATTTTTTTTTATTTTTATTTTTTCTTTTTATTATTAATTATTATTTTTTTTTCATTTTTTTTTAATTTTTATATTTTAATTTATTATTCCCATTATTTATTTATTTTCCATTTTATTTTCATTTTATATTATATTATATCATTTTTTCAATTTATTTTTTATTATTTATTATTTCTTTCCATTTATTTATTTTTTTTTTTTATTTTTTTATTTAATTTACATTTTTTATATATTTTTTCATTTATATCTTTTTTTTTCATTTATTTTTTTTTATATTTATTTTTTTTTTTTTTCAGCTCCAAAGCCTTTGCATGCGTGAGCTGGCACCAGTAATCGTCCATTACACCAAGAGGTGCTGGAAAACACCCATCTCTCGCCTGTATCTGCTCCCAAGCTCCGCCCCCACCAGGGCTATAACGATAGTTTTGGGATTTTCTCGCAAGCGTTCTGAAGCATCAGTTCTCTTGGCATTCTTGTTCTTGGGGTCATGGTGCGGTTTTGCCACCACGGAGTGGATTGAGAGAAGCCATATGCCAGACCAAGTTGGCATTCATGTCGACCATTAGCATTTAGACGTTACAGACTCTCTCACTCATTAGGGGTGATGATTCTCACACATGCTTATCCATATTGCCAACCCCCTTTGATCTACATCTTTGCAACATTCCTCTCCACACTTCATGCTGCATAAAACTGAACCCTCACCGTACCTCCCTCCAACTACGTACCATAGACACCCTCAGTTTTCCTTCCCACCCTCCCTTCCCCTCCTCAGTGACGGATTCGCATTGCGTCCGTCGATCCTCGCCTGGCAAAAGGAGCGTCGAAAACCACCTCATAGTTTCTTGATTCCCATGGACTAACTTTCTCGCGAACGATTATGATGGTGCCTGTTTTGTTAGATCATTACAGACTGGTAAAGATTAGGATGAGGTAACTCTCCACTGTGTGTCTTGTGTTTGCAAATAATTGCTTATTCTTTTTGGCCTCACCTCATCCATCCTTGCTTTTCCCTTCTTGTGGATCCTTTTTGTATTAACCCATTGCTTATTGTGCACATACCTTTCCTTGCTATTGCTTCGCAAATAAATTATTGTTATTGTAATTTACCCAGATCATAGTGTCGTTTCATCCATTGGTCAAGCATCGTCCGCATGTAGTGGTAGCAAGATAGTTTTACCAACTGATTTGCTCCGTTAGGTGTAACATAACTTGGCAGCTTCACTCAGCTGCACATGTCATGTAAGATTAAGAAAAGTATGCATCCGGGGCACGCGCCCTCCTTGATATAAACATCCAAAGGTAAGTAACCACACGAAGTAGTGACCCATGCCAGATTGTGCGAGCATCGCATATGGTTTATTAGCAACGCGCCGAAAAAGCCTTTGGGAGTTTTATCCGCGCGAGTGGGCCTCAAAGACTGATGTTGTTCGGGAGGAACTCGAGTGCTTTCCCACTTTGGTGAACTCCAAACCCCGGGCATAACTACATATATATATTATATATATATATATATAATATATATATATATATATATATATATATATACACAACACACACACACATATATTGTTGATAGTTCAGACGGTTTGTCGGGGCTTTCATCTGACTCTTGACCCCAGTGTTAAGCGATTCGACGAAGATGGGGCTCGACAGCAATGCTAATATTCCGGCGTCACTTAACAGCACCACCGTCTCCGGGGTTTTATAACGCGGCCGGTTCGGCACAGGCCTCGGCACGTGCTCGAATCGCCAATACCACGTACACCTGGACCTTACAGTTGGGGAATAGACCCCGTTACAGACTGGTTTTGTCAGAGACCGGTGCCGAATTCTGCCAGTCTGTAACCATTTTGGTTTATATTACCAATCGAGGAATGTTTCTCAGCACGGCACGAAACAAACCAAAAGTGGGCAACTTCTTACGAACCAGCCAGATTTTTATTGGGGGGGGGGGAAAAACAAAACCCATCGGGAACAACAAGCACAAGCAAGCAATGCACGACAATGTTAAATAATCTATAACCCGTTCTTAACTAGGGAGCTACGGAGTTACGGTTCGAGGGGACCCTAGCGAATAAGCCTTAGACAACATGCAGACAAGACACGGACAGCATGCACAAGACACAAGTACTTGGTGATGCTTCATGAACTGAGAGCAATTAAAGCCCGAATGCGGCTGTGACAAGCCGATGTCAACGGAATGTCGAGCACCCGGCCTCAAACACGCCGCCATGCAAAATGGGGCACTCGTACTCTTTCTTCTCCCAGCACCGTTGCGCAGCGCCTCCTCGGCGCGTCCAGACCCCGCGAGCTCGAGCCGCCCAAGACGAAAGATCTGTGGTATGCTCCAGCTGGCTTTTCACAAGGTCCAGCAATCAAGCTCCAGGCCGCCTGTCACCAGACAAGGCCAAATCGGATGTGTTGGCTCCGCAGGCGGATCGATGGGATTACAAGAACGTATGTCGTCGAAGCCGTGAGGTGAGATAAGGACAGAGGGCTCCGTGGTTTTAGACGCAGGTTGACCTGTCGATGACCTCCTCATAAAGTCAATCGCCGACTTCACACAGCAGCCAGTTCCTCTCGAAGCAGATTGCAGCCTTCCCACTAGTCGTTTCGTATACAGCAGAAATCCGTCACTCGACACTCAGGCATCAGTTACTCCCTCGCAGATCGCCGACTCCGACCTCAGGTTCAGTATACTCCTCAAGCAATGCAGACAGACCTCATGCAGTCCCTTCCCTGCCTTCTTTCCTTTCGGCTCGCTCCTCACGAAAGCCGATCGCAAAACAGACACAGCCGTCCCTTGTACAGCCGATCGCGCACCTCTGCACTCATCGCAGATCCACCCCTGCCTTTTCGGCGCTCGCTCGCCTCCCAGCCGACTGCTTTTCCAGCAGATCGCGACTCGACACTCTCCCAGTTCCACCCTTACCTTCCGGCGCTCGCTTCTCTAGGCCACACCCTCTCAGAGCGCAGGGCGGGGACTATTGTCCGGAGATGGGTATGAAGAAGAAGAAACTCTCGGTACACCACCACTGTACGAACAATGAACATGCCTCCTACACCTCCCGACACACATGTAACGTCCCCATTTACTGAACAACTGAGCTAAACATGGCATTTAATGGGGATCTGGGCTACATCCCTATATTATATACGCACTAGGGCCATTTCCCAACAATATATATTCAATATAACATATATACATATATATAGCATAACGATATACTATATAATACATATAATAATATAATATATACATCATCATATAGAGCGCCGCGAGGAGGAGTGATGAAAGGGACAGCGCCATTTTGGAGTTAATGCCAAATATAGACTATTTAACCCTTCACCCTATCATCCCGAGCCTATCCCACTCGTATCATTAAAAAACTGTCGCTTACATCACTCCTCCACTACATGTTGCAGGCCGGGGATAACGGTGAGAAGACCAGAGTGGGGAAGCCTACTCTCGACTCCCACCAGACTCCCCGAACTTGTCAGCCATCGCACACGGATAAATACCGTGACGCACGCAGGTCCGCTAAACGATCGTGGACCGCCAATAACCTCTCAACCATGGTTACGTAGGTCCTCCGCTAGTTAATCCCCGGTACCTAAAATAACCACGTGATCCTAATTGCAAGGGAACATCCCTCGTACGCCTTGTCCGAAAACCGATCACTCTACTAGGACCTGGATTACTTTACCGGATTGGATGCAGCCGAGCGACACTGCCAGGAACGTACTGCTAAAGGGTATTCCACGAATAATGGACTGAAGCATAAAATTTCGAAAAATCGTATTTTTCAAAAGGACTCTCTGACCGGTGT
>CM068957.1:12494090-12507821 GCA_035128595.1 Eptatretus atami
GAAAGAAGAAAAAAGAGAAGGGAAAAGAAAAAAGGAGAGGGGAAGGAGGAGAAAGAAAGAAGAATAAAAGGGGAAAAGAAGAGAAGAGAGGAGAGGGGAAAAAGAAGAGAATAAGAGGGAAAAGGAGGGAAAGGGAAAAAGAGGAGGAAAAAAGAGAAGGGAGGGAAAAGGAAGAAGAAGGGGGAGGGGAAGAAGAAAAAGAGAATAGGAAGAGAAGAAAAAAGGAAAGGAGAGAGAGAGACAAGTAAACGGAGGGAGAGAGGAGGGAAGGGGGAAGAAAAAAGAAAGAAGGAAGACGAGAAGGAGGAGGAGGCGGAGAGGAAAGAGAGGAAGGAAATAGGAGAAGGCAAGAATACGAAAAGAAGGGAAAAAGGGGGAAAAGGAAAGCGAAGGAGAAGAGGGAAGATGAAGAAAGGGGAGGAGAAGGAAAGAATGAAAGGAGAGAAGGGAGGAAAGAGTAGGAAGAAAGGAGGAGAGAGAGAAGAAAAGAGGGGAGGGAACGGGGGGGGGAAAAGTGAAGGGGTAAGGGAGAAAAGAGGAAAGAAGAGGAAAAGGAGGAAGAAAAGAAAAGAGAAAGAGGAGAAGGAAGAAAGAAAAGGGAGGAAAACGAAAGGATGTAAAGGAGAGGGGAGAAAGGAGAAAAAGACAGAAAAGAGGGAAAAGGAGGAGGGAGAGGGGGGAGAATGAGAAAACGGAGAGGAGGAGGAGGGAGAAAGAAGGCGGAAGCAAAAAGAGGACAAAAGAAGGAGGAAAGGGAGGGAAAAGAGAGAGGGAGAGGAAGGGGAGAAAAAGGAAGACGGGGGGAGAAGGGGGAGGGAAAGTAAGAAAAAAGAGAGAGGAAGAAAAAAAGGAGGAAGGGGAAGACAAAAGAAAGGGAGGAAGAAGAAAAAGAAGAAGAAGAAGAGAAAGGAGGAAGAAAAGAAGAAGCGAAGGAAGAAGAGAGGGAAGGAGACGAAAGAGAGAAGGAGAAGGAAGAAAGAGGGGGAGCGAAGAAGGGGAGAGAAGAGAAAGGGGAGAAGAGAGGAGGAAAAAAGTAGAAGAAAGAGAAGAGAAAATGCAGGAGAGAGAAAAGAAAAAGGGAGAAAAGGGAGGGAGGGAAAAGAAGAAGAAAAAAAGAAAAGGGAGGGAGAAAAAAAGTGAAATGAAAGAAAGGAAATGAAGGAAGGAGAGAGGGGGGAGAAGGGAAGAGAAAGGAAGGAAGAAAGGAGAAAGAAGAGAAGAGAACAGGGAGAGGAAAGAAAAAGAAAGAAGGGAGAAGGAAGAAGGGGAAGGAATAGAAAGAGAAAAGGAGGAGAAAGGTGGAGAGAGGGAGTGGAAAAGAAATGGGAGACCGAAAAAGGAGCAAAGGAAGGAGGAAAAAAGGAATGAGGAGGGAGAAAAGAAGAAGAAAAGAAAAAAAAAAAGGAAGAAGGAAAGAAAAAGGAGGGAAGTGAAAGAGGAAAAAGAAAAGAGAAGGAAGGGAGAGATGAAGGAAAAGAAAAAGAAGGAGGGAAGAAGAGAGAGGAGAAGAAGGAAAGGAAAGGGATGAAAGATGGTGAGAAAGAGAAGGAGGGAAGCAAGAGAAGGGAGGAGAAAGAAAAAACAGAGAAGAAAACGAAAGAGAAAAAAGGAGAGGAGAAGGGGGGAAGAAAAAGGGGAGAGAGAGGGGGTGAGGGGAGGAGGAAGAGGGGAGGAAGATGAGGAGGGAATGGGAAAAGAAGAAAAAAGAGAAGGACGGAAAGAAGAGGAGAGAAGGAGGAGAAGGGGAGAGAAAGACGGAAAAGGAAAGAAGAAGGAAAAGAAGAGGAAAAAAAACAGAAAAGGTGGGAAAGGGAAAAGAACGAGGGGAGAGGAGAGGAGGGAAGGAAAAAAAAAAGAAAGGAAGAAAAAAAAAAAAAGAAAGAGGGAAAAGGGAAAGGAAAAGGAGAAGAAAAGAGGGGAGGAGGAGGGAAAGAAAGATGGGAAAAGAAGGAAAAAGAAAGAGAGAAAAAAAGAGGGCAAAGAGAAAAGGGGGAGGGGGAGGGGAGAGCGAAGAGAGAGGGGGAAGGAAAGAAGAAAGAGGGAAAGGGGAAAAAAGAAAGGAAGAGAGACAAAGGGAGAAAAAGGAAAGGGAAAAGAGGAAGAAAAGGGGAGAAAAAAGGAAAAAAGAATTGAAGAGGGAGAGGAAAGAAAAAAGAGGGAAAGGATGAAGGAAGGAGGGAAATGAGAGGAGGAGGCAAAAAAAATAAGAGAGAGGGAAGAGGAGAGAGAAAGAGGAAAGGGGATGGGAAAAATGAAAAGAGAAAAAAAAAGGAAATGAAGATGGAAGAAGAGGAGAAGAGAAAGGGAGGGAGAAAGAAAAAGAAGGAAAAAGAAAGGGAGGATAGAGAGAAAGAAGAGAGAAGAAAAGAAGAGGAAAAAGGAAGGAGGAAAAAGGGGAGGGGACAGGAAGAGAGGAGGGAAGAAAAAAAGAGAAAAGAAAATAGGAGAAGTGGAGAAGAAAAAAGAAAAAAGAGAAAGAGGAAGAGGAAGGGAAAGGGAAGGGGAGAGGGGGAGGGGAAAGGAGAAGGAAGGGGAGGGAGAGAGAAGGAAGAGAAGAGAAGAAGAAAAGAACAGGGCGGCAGAGAAAGAGGCGAAGAATGAGGAGAGAAGAAGGGGGAAAAAAGAGAAAGAGAAGAAGAAGAGGGAAAGGAAAAGAGGGAGATAGGATAAGGAAAGGAGGAAAAAGAAGAAAGGAGCGGGAAGCGGAGAAAAGGGGAGGAAAAGAAGGGAAGGGAAGGAGGAAAGGGGAGGAAGAGAGGATGAGGAGGGAGGGGATGAGAAGGGGAGAAGAAAGAAGGAAAAATGCGGGGAGAGAGTGGAGAAAAAAGAGAGGCGGGGAGAAAGGGAAAGAAAGAAGAAAGAAAGCGAAGGGAGGGAAGGCGGGGGAGAAGCGAAAAGGGGGGGAGGAAGAGAAGAGAAGAGAGGAAAAAAAAGAGAAGGGAATGGGTGACAGGAGAAACAAAGAGATAAGAAAGGAAGAGGGAGAGAAAGGGGCAGAAAAGAGAAGGGGGGAAAAGGAGAAAGAGAAGAGAAGGAGGGGAGAGAAGTGAAAAGGGAGAAGGCAGGAGAGGCAGAAAAAGAGAAAAGGAACAGGAAGGAGAAAGGGGAAAAAAGAAAAAAAGGAAAAAAAAAAAAAAAAAAAAAAGAAAGAGAAAGAAGAGACCTGCAGAAAGTAAAGAGCGAGAGAAAGAGGGAAGAAGGAGGGAAGAAGGGAGGAGGGCGAAAAGGGAAAAGAAAAGAAGAGGAGGCAAAAAAGAGAAAAAAAGAAAAGGGGGAAGGAGGAGAAGAGGAAAAGGGAGGAAAGAAGAAAAAGAGGGAAAGTGAAGGAAGGGGAGGAAGGGAGGAAGGTGGGAATGGAAAGGAAGAGGGGTGTGGGAAAAGGACAGGGAAGGAAAGGGAAGGAGGGAATAAAGGAACAAAGGAAAGAGAAGGAAGAAAGGAGAAAGGAAGAGAGAGAGGGGGAAATAAGGGGGAGAGAAGAAGGGAGAAAAAAGAAACGGGAAGAAGGGAAAAGAGAAGCAAGCAAAAGAGAAAGAGGAGGAGAGAGGGGAGAAGAAGGGAAGGAAAAGGGAAAGGGAGTGGGAGAGAGGGGAGAGAAGAGAAAAAGAAGAGGAGAAGGGGGAGAAGAAGAGAAGAAGAAGAGAGAAAACAGAAGGAGACAAGAGGAGAGAAGGAGGAGAAAAGAAAAAAAAGAAGGAAAGGAGAAGAAAAGGGAGAGGGAGAAAAACGAGGAGGGAAGAAGAATGAAAGAGAACAAAGGAAAAAAAGAGGGGAGAGAAAGGAAGAGGAAAGCAAGGGAGAAGGAAAAAAAAACGGAGCGAACAAAAAAAAAAAAAAAAAAAAAAAAAAAAAAAGAAGGAAAAAAGGGAAGAAAGGAAGAAAAAAGAAGAGAGGGGGGGGGGGGAAGAGAGGAGGGGGAGTAGAAGGGGGAAAGAAGAGGGGGGAAGCGGAGGGGGGGAAGGAGGAGGAGGAGGAGAAAGGCGGAAAGGGGAAGAAGAGAGAAAGGAGGGGGACAAGGATGAGGGAGGGGAAGAGGGGGGGAGGTGGGGGGGGGAAGAAGAAGGGGAGAGAGGGGAGAAAGGGATGGAGAAAAGGGGTGGAGAGAGAAGAAGATGAGGGGGGGAGGAGGGAGGGGGGCCCTGGGGAAAGGAGGGGGGGGACGAAGAAGAGGAGAAGAGGCGGAGGGGGAGAGAGAGAGGGAGGGAAGGGAGGAAGGGGGAGGAGAAGGGGAGGGGGGAGGGGCGAGAAAGAGACGAGGAAAGGGAAATGGGAGGAAGAGGGAGGGGGAGAGTGGGGAGGATGGGAGGGGAGAGAGAAGAGGAAAAAAGGAGAGAAGAGCGAGGGAGGGAAGGGGGAAGGAGGGAGAAAGGGGGAAGAGGGGGAGGGAGGGGGGAAGGGGGGAGAGAGGGAGGGGTGAGAGGGAGGAGAAAGGGGGGAGGCGGAGGGAGAAGAGGGAGAAGGACGAGGGGAGGGAGGAAGGAGGGAAGGGGGAAGAGGGAGAAAACAAGGAGGGGGAGAGGAAAGAGATGGGGGAAAAGACAGCGTCCACACCTCAATCAAATCAGGACTCCAACTCTCACAATGGGCCCAAGGACCAGAGAGCTGTCTTTAAGGACTCAGGGACCAAATTGTAGACTTGCCAAAGCTGGATGGGCTACCAGGACAATAGGCAAGCAGCTTGGTGAGAAGGGCAAATTGTTTGGCGCAATTATTCGAAAATGTGGAAGAAAGTTCAATGATAACAGTCAATCTCCCTCGGTCTGGGGCTCCATGCAAGATCTCACCTCGCTGGAGCCTCAATATCGATGAGAAAGTGAAGGGATCAGCCCAGAACTAAACGCAGGACCTGGTCAATGCCTGAAGAGAGCTGGGACCACAGTATCCAAAGAAAACCATAAGTAACACACTACGCCGTCATGGATTAAAATCCTGAGCGCACGCAAGGTCCCCTGCCTCAGCCAGCGCATGTACCAGGCCGTCGAGTTTGCCAATGACATCTGATTGATCCAGAGAGGAATGGCGAGAAGGTCATGTGGTCTGCATGAGAACCAAAATAGACTTTTTTGGTCTTAAAACTCCACTCGCCGGTCGTTTGGAGGAAGAAAAAGAAGGATTGAGTTACAACTCCAAGAACACCATCCCAACGTGAAGCATGCAGTGGCAAACATCATTCTTTGGGATGCTTTTCTGCAAAGGGGACAGGACGGAATGCCACCTATTGAGGGAAGAGATGGATGCCGGGCCATGTATCGCTGAGATCTATGGCCAACAACCTCCGTTCCCTCAACAAGAGCATTGAAGATTGGGGCGTGGACTGGGTCGTCCAGCATGACACGACCCGAAACACACAGCCAGGCAACAAGGAGTGGCTCCGTAAGAAGCATCTCCACGCGCTTCCTGGAGTGGCCTAGCCAGTCTCCAGCCTGAACCCAATAGAAAATATTTGGAGGGAAGCCTGAATAGTCATTGTTGTTGCCAGCGACAGCCCCGAAACCTGAAGGATTCTGGAGAAGATCTGTTATGGAGGATGGGCCAAAATCCCTGCTGCCAGGTCTGCAAACCTGGTTAAGAACTACAGGAACGTCTGATCTCTGTAATGGCACAAAGGTTTCTGTACCAAATTTTAAGTCTGTTTTTCTATGTATCAAATACTTTTTTCATCGCAATAAATGCAAATTGAATTATCTTAAAATATAACAATGTGATTTCAGGATTTTGTTTTAAAATTCCGTCTTTCCACAGTTGAAGTGTACCTATGATTAAAAATTACAGACCTCGACGTGCATTTTAGTGGGAAAACCTGCAAACCGGCAGTGTATCAAATACTTGTTCTCCCCACTGTAATCTTTTCTTCTTTCGGCTGCTCCCGTTAGGGGTCCCACAGCGGATCATCCCGTATAGATCCGCATAGTGATTGGCACAGTTTTACGCCGGCATGCCCTTCCTGACGCAACTGCGCGCCCTCTTTCAACACAGGGACTATGGTACACCTATTAACGGGGTATACACCGGCCCGTATACTTGGTACTCATTTCGCGACCTCGGAGGATGACAGCTGAGTCAACCCCCTGGCATGTATTAATTTCAGTGGGGCCCACGGGGCTGAACTCAGGACCTTTTCTGGAATCCCAAGCCGCGCTAAACTGCGCACACAGTTGTATATATATATATAATATATATATATATATATATATAAATATATAATATGTATCTATACATATATTATGTATATATACATATATATAAATGCTATACTATATATGTATCTATACATATATATGTATATATTGATATATATATATATATTGCTGCAGTTCTGTGTGAAACAAGCACTCTCCCCGACAAGGGTAATACATAGACAGGAACATATAGTGGTCTCGAAAGATTATTTCATATCGTATTCATCTTAGAAAGCACTTCCTTCATGTCTAGTGGGTTATGGGAACAATATGCATTGCGACGGAGCTTTAGTAGTGTTCTTCTTTCATTCTTTACATTACAGTAAATCCCCCTGTCTCGCGGGGTTACTTTCCAACCTCCGCCGCTAAAGTGAAAATCCGATGAATGGACGGCTCCCCAAAATCGACTCGTCTGTCTAGCTCGGTTTGGGATGATTGGGTCTGAGGTGCCTGAGAATCGACTTGTCTGGTCTGATCGGTTTGCAGTGATTGGGTTGAGATTGCCGCGAGATCGACTAGGTCTGGTCTGGTCTGCGTTTCGGCATGATTGGGTTTGAGTGCCGGAGATCGGACTAGGCTGCGTCTGGTCATTCGGTTGCAGTGATGGGGTTGAGGTGCACGGAGATCGACTAGTATGGTCGCCGTCCGGTTTTGAAGGTTGCTGGGTACGAGCCAGTGCTCGGTCCAACGGCGGCCAAACCTTTTTCCTTCCGCAACATATATCGGCACCTACCTTAACCTTCTCCTGGAGCGTCCCAGGACCTTCCTCTGCGCTTCGAGTTCCTTGCCAGAAGCCTTAAACGTGCAGCGGCGTTCCTGCGGGGCATCGGGGCTTGGAGAACACAGTTGATATTAGCTTCAAAATTTGTTTGGTTGCTCCGTGTGTCGAGCACACGCGTTATATTTATCTGCTTAAATAATTATATTTATATATAATTACCGCGATGTACCGGGGAATCCGCAGAAAAAAATTAGTACGTTTCCAGGAAAAACCCGCGATGAACCGCTGGGCTGCGAATAGGTGAACCGCGATGAAGCGGGGTTGAGCTGTATTCTGCTTCGCTGCACACAACAAACCTCCCCTTCCTTGATAGCTTGCATGCACACCAAGGACCATAGTAACAGGGGCCGCAGCTCATTTGCATATGCACACTCGTTTCCCATTCAAACCATGTGCCACTCCAGACAGACGTTTCACCACAGAACTTCACCATTACTCGAACTCCAACGTTGCAACATGTCATACACCATCAAATTCCTTTATTTTTAAAAAACATCACCACACCACGGACCACAAGCCCAAGCTTGCTTACCTTTGCCCCATTACAGCCGACAACCGACGACGCCTCGAATCACCACAAACCACCATGGCAAAACTTCACCGCTATGCTGCTGCCTACAAATGCGCACAACCAGTCACAAACATCCGATGCCCAACACCACTCTCTTATCGGACCAACAAGGAACGGGGGAGGGGGGTGAATGTACTAGATTTCTCAGGACTGGACATTCCAGATGTCTAACTTGAAGCGCAAGACTAGTGCGCGAGGACTCTCTATCGACATTGTGAGATAGCCCTAATGCTCGATCATTACGACCTTCATTGGGTACCGGTGCCATGTCTGGCCAGAGAGCACACTGAATATCCCGCACCACATAACCTCGCGAGATTTTAATCACGTGGCAAGTTCGGACAAGCTGATGGGCCAATTTATTTATATTTTTTTTTTTTTTTTTATTTTTTATATTTTCAATATATTTATATTTTTTATTCATTTTATTATAATAATTTCATATTTTTTTATTTATATTTTTTATTTTATATATTTTTTTTTTTCATATTTTTTTTTTTTTTTATTTATTAATTTTTTTTTTTTTTTATTTATCTTATCATTTTTTTCTTTTTTTTTTTTAGTTATTTTTCATTTTTTTTTTATTTTTTTTTTCTCAATTTTTTTATTTTCTGTTTTTTATTTTTATTTCATTTTTTATTATTTTATTTCATATTCTGTTTTTTTTATATCCACTTTTCATATCTTTTTCTTATTGTTTATTTTTATTTATATTTTTATTTATTTTTATAATATTATAATTATTTATTATTTTTATATTTTTTTTATTATTTATTATATTATTTTTTTATTATTTTTTAATGTTTTTTCATTTAATTTCCATTTTTTTTATTTTTTTATTCAATATTTTATTATTTTTTTTATTTTTACTTTTCTTCTATTTTTATTTATCTTAATTATTTTTTTTTATTTTTATTTTTTTATTTATTTTTCATTTTTTTTTTTTTTTTTTTTATTTTTTTTATTTTTTTCATGTTTTAAATATTTACCATGATTTTTTCTTTTTATTTTTTTTCAATTTTTTCATATTTATTTTTATTTATTTTTTTTTATTTTTATCCATTTTTTTTTTTTAATATTTATCATTATTTTTATTAATTATTTTTTTATTTTTTTTTATTTATTTTTTTTTATAAATTTTTTTTAATTTTATTTATATAATTTATATTTTTTTTTTATTTTTTATTTTTCATTTATTTTTTTTTTTATTATAATAAATATATTTTTTTTTTATTATTTTATTTGGGTTTTATTTTTTTTTTTTCCCATTTCTTTATTTTCTTATTTTTTCATTATTTTTTTATATTTTTATTATATTTATAATTATTTATTATTTTTTATTTTATTAATTTTTTTTTTTTCATTATTTTTTTCTTTTTATTTAATTTTTTATTATTTTTTTTTTTTTTATTATATGGCATATTTTTTTATTATTTTATTATTTTTTGCATTATTTTTTTTTTAATTTTAATTTTTTTTTTTATTTTTTATATTTTTTTATTATTTTTTTTTCAATATGATCCATTTTTTTTATTTTTTTATTTTTTTTTTTAATTTTATTTCATTTTCATTTACATTTTTTTATTTTATTTTATATTATTTTTAATTTTTTTTTTTTTTATTTTTTTTTATTTTTTTTTTATTTTTAATATTTTTTTTTTTTACCATTTAATATTATTTTTTTTTTATTTTTATTTTTAATTATTCATTTTTTTTTTTTTTATTTTTTTTTATTTTATATTTTTTTTTTTTATATTTTATTTTAATACATTATTTCATTATTTTATATTATTTTTTTTTTATCATATCTTTTATATTTTTTATCAGTTTTATTATAAATAATTTATTATTTTTTAATTTTTTCATTTGTTTATTTTTTTTCAGTTTATATTTTTTATTTTTTTTTTTTCATGCATTATTATATAATTTATTTATTCATTTATTTTTTTTTTATATTTTTTTATTGTTCATTTTTTAATTTTATTTTTTTTTTTTATTTTTTTTTTCTGAGGGCGCCAATTTCTCCCAATTTCATTATTTTATTTTTATTTTAATTTTATTTATTTTTTAATTTATTTATTCATTTATAATTTATTATTTTTTATAATTTTTTATTTATATTTTTTATTATATTATTTTTTTTATTTTCATATATATTTTTTTTTTTTTATATTTTTAATTTTTTATATTTTCAATTTTTTATTTATTATTCATTTTTATTTTTTTTTTATTATTCATTATTATTTTATATATTTTTTTTTTATTCATTTTTAGTATATTTTTTTTTTATTTTTTAATTTTTCATTTTTTATTTTTTTATTTAAATTCATTTTAACATTATTTTTTTTTTTCTTTGTTTTTTTTTTTTTTTTTGATATTACATTTCATAATTATTATTATTATTTATTTTTTTATTATATTTTTTATTTATTTAATTATTTATATTTTATTTTTTTATATTTCTATTTTATTTCTTATTTTATCATTTTTTTCATTTTTATTTTTTTTTTTTCACACATTATTAATTCCATTTTATTTTTATTATTTTATATTTATTTTATTATTAATTTTTTTATCCATCATTTTTTATATTATTTTTTCCCATTTATTTTTTTTTTGTATTATTATTATTTAATTATATTTACATTTTTATTTATTTATTTTTTTATTTTTTTTTTTTTTTTTTTTTTTTTTTTTTATTTATATATTATATTTTATTATTATTTTTTTTTTTTTTTTTATATTTTTTATTTAATTTATTTTTATTTTTTTTTTTGTTTAATTTATCATTATATTTTTTTTTATATTTTACATTTATTTTTTTTTTATTTTTTTTTATTTTTATTTTTTCTTTTTATTATTAATTATTATTTTTTTTTCATTTTTTTTTAATTTTTATATTTTAATTTATTATTCCCATTATTTATTTATTTTCCATTTTATTTTCATTTTATATTATATTATATCATTTTTTCAATTTATTTTTTATTATTTATTATTTCTTTCCATTTATTTATTTTTTTTTTTTATTTTTTTATTTAATTTACATTTTTTATATATTTTTTCATTTATATCTTTTTTTTTCATTTATTTTTTTTTATATTTATTTTTTTTTTTTTTCAGCTCCAAAGCCTTTGCATGCGTGAGCTGGCACCAGTAATCGTCCATTACACCAAGAGGTGCTGGAAAACACCCATCTCTCGCCTGTATCTGCTCCCAAGCTCCGCCCCCACCAGGGCTATAACGATAGTTTTGGGATTTTCTCGCAAGCGTTCTGAAGCATCAGTTCTCTTGGCATTCTTGTTCTTGGGGTCATGGTGCGGTTTTGCCACCACGGAGTGGATTGAGAGAAGCCATATGCCAGACCAAGTTGGCATTCATGTCGACCATTAGCATTTAGACGTTACAGACTCTCTCACTCATTAGGGGTGATGATTCTCACACATGCTTATCCATATTGCCAACCCCCTTTGATCTACATCTTTGCAACATTCCTCTCCACACTTCATGCTGCATAAAACTGAACCCTCACCGTACCTCCCTCCAACTACGTACCATAGACACCCTCAGTTTTCCTTCCCACCCTCCCTTCCCCTCCTCAGTGACGGATTCGCATTGCGTCCGTCGATCCTCGCCTGGCAAAAGGAGCGTCGAAAACCACCTCATAGTTTCTTGATTCCCATGGACTAACTTTCTCGCGAACGATTATGATGGTGCCTGTTTTGTTAGATCATTACAGACTGGTAAAGATTAGGATGAGGTAACTCTCCACTGTGTGTCTTGTGTTTGCAAATAATTGCTTATTCTTTTTGGCCTCACCTCATCCATCCTTGCTTTTCCCTTCTTGTGGATCCTTTTTGTATTAACCCATTGCTTATTGTGCACATACCTTTCCTTGCTATTGCTTCGCAAATAAATTATTGTTATTGTAATTTACCCAGATCATAGTGTCGTTTCATCCATTGGTCAAGCATCGTCCGCATGTAGTGGTAGCAAGATAGTTTTACCAACTGATTTGCTCCGTTAGGTGTAACATAACTTGGCAGCTTCACTCAGCTGCACATGTCATGTAAGATTAAGAAAAGTATGCATCCGGGGCACGCGCCCTCCTTGATATAAACATCCAAAGGTAAGTAACCACACGAAGTAGTGACCCATGCCAGATTGTGCGAGCATCGCATATGGTTTATTAGCAACGCGCCGAAAAAGCCTTTGGGAGTTTTATCCGCGCGAGTGGGCCTCAAAGACTGATGTTGTTCGGGAGGAACTCGAGTGCTTTCCCACTTTGGTGAACTCCAAACCCCGGGCATAACTACATATATATATTATATATATATATATATAATATATATATATATATATATATATATATATACACAACACACACACACATATATTGTTGATAGTTCAGACGGTTTGTCGGGGCTTTCATCTGACTCTTGACCCCAGTGTTAAGCGATTCGACGAAGATGGGGCTCGACAGCAATGCTAATATTCCGGCGTCACTTAACAGCACCACCGTCTCCGGGGTTTTATAACGCGGCCGGTTCGGCACAGGCCTCGGCACGTGCTCGAATCGCCAATACCACGTACACCTGGACCTTACAGTTGGGGAATAGACCCCGTTACAGACTGGTTTTGTCAGAGACCGGTGCCGAATTCTGCCAGTCTGTAACCATTTTGGTTTATATTACCAATCGAGGAATGTTTCTCAGCACGGCACGAAACAAACCAAAAGTGGGCAACTTCTTACGAACCAGCCAGATTTTTATTGGGGGGGGGGGAAAAACAAAACCCATCGGGAACAACAAGCACAAGCAAGCAATGCACGACAATGTTAAATAATCTATAACCCGTTCTTAACTAGGGAGCTACGGAGTTACGGTTCGAGGGGACCCTAGCGAATAAGCCTTAGACAACATGCAGACAAGACACGGACAGCATGCACAAGACACAAGTACTTGGTGATGCTTCATGAACTGAGAGCAATTAAAGCCCGAATGCGGCTGTGACAAGCCGATGTCAACGGAATGTCGAGCACCCGGCCTCAAACACGCCGCCATGCAAAATGGGGCACTCGTACTCTTTCTTCTCCCAGCACCGTTGCGCAGCGCCTCCTCGGCGCGTCCAGACCCCGCGAGCTCGAGCCGCCCAAGACGAAAGATCTGTGGTATGCTCCAGCTGGCTTTTCACAAGGTCCAGCAATCAAGCTCCAGGCCGCCTGTCACCAGACAAGGCCAAATCGGATGTGTTGGCTCCGCAGGCGGATCGATGGGATTACAAGAACGTATGTCGTCGAAGCCGTGAGGTGAGATAAGGACAGAGGGCTCCGTGGTTTTAGACGCAGGTTGACCTGTCGATGACCTCCTCATAAAGTCAATCGCCGACTTCACACAGCAGCCAGTTCCTCTCGAAGCAGATTGCAGCCTTCCCACTAGTCGTTTCGTATACAGCAGAAATCCGTCACTCGACACTCAGGCATCAGTTACTCCCTCGCAGATCGCCGACTCCGACCTCAGGTTCAGTATACTCCTCAAGCAATGCAGACAGACCTCATGCAGTCCCTTCCCTGCCTTCTTTCGCTCGCTCCTGCACGAAGCCGATCCGCCAAAACAGACACAGGCCGCTCCCTTGTACAGCCGAATCGCGCACCTCTAGCACTCATCGCAGACATCCACCCCTGCCTTCGGCGCTCGGCCTCGCTCCAGAACGACTGCTATATATCCAGCAAGATCGCGACTCGACACTCGCCCAGTTCCACCCTTACCTTCACGGCGCTCGCCTTCTCTAGGCCACACCTCTCAGCAGCCAGGCGGGACTATTGTCGGAGATGGGTATGAAGAGAAGAGAACCTCTGTACACACCACTGTACGAACAATTGAAACATGCCCTCTACCACCATCCCGCACACATGAACGTCCATTTACTGAACAACTGAGCTAAACATGCATTTGAATGGCTTTAATGGGGGATCTGGGCTAATCCTATATTTAATAACGCACTAAGGGCCATTTCCGCAACAATATATATTCACATATATACATATATACATATATATACATATACATATACATATATATATACATATACATATACCTATACATATACATATACATATACAAGGTCCATCTAAAAAGCAATGGGACTGAGCCTGCAGTGTGCTCCTCTGACACAACTTGAATGAACGGGTTGCGTCACAG
>CM068957.1:12515003-12532248 GCA_035128595.1 Eptatretus atami
AAGGAGGTGATCAAGGGGACCCGATTTCCTGATGTGGAGGCCATCAAAAGGGCCGTGACGAAGGAGCTCCAGATGATTCCAGAAGAAGCCTTCCAGGGGTGCATAGAAACGTGGAAGAAGAGGATGGACAAGTATGTGAGACTGAAGGCAAAACTATTTTGAAGGCGACAAGCTGTGATTTCAATATTTTTTTGGAATAAAATTTCTGTGAAGTCAGTCCATTACTTTTAGATGGACCTCGTTATACACATACATATATGTATACATATAATATATATATATATATATAATATATATAATCACACACACGCACGTGTATGCGTGCGTGCGTGCGTGGTGCGTGCGAAAATACACGCGTGTGTTATACATCAGACGTACCTCCTCACTGTTATGGTGAGCATTGCTGCGGACGTAAAACGGTTAAAAGGTATAATGTCTCGAACGGTAAAACCGCATAATCCGCAAAGAACAACCATCTGTTTGCCACTCAGATGATTGTTCCCGCTAATGCAAACCATTCCACCAGAAGACACATCATGTAATCGGCGGGTAAATCATAAACATGTGGAGTGTGACGATCACTCCCCCGATCTCCATTGGACATCGTCCTACACCAAAGCGTCACCTCCAACACACAGTCATTGGCCCAGCGACTGTCAAACAGACAAAGATTACATGGTCAACATCAGTGAAACATCAAACGGAGCCACACACTATGTACGAGACAAAATCCACGGCGATGCGTCTGATGCCATAACAGTCAGGAGGTGTGTCTGATGTTTAAACGACGAATGTGGTCATCATTGGTTAGATATTTGTTGGTATGCAATCCTCATGAGGGCAAACAAGCCCAAAATCCGGATAGGTGGCTCCGTTTGACATTTAACTGATGTTGACCACGGAATCTTTGTCTGTTTGACAGAGTCGTCAGGTCAAGGCCTCCGGATTGGAGGTGATGCTTTGGTGTGGGACTATGTCCAATGGAGATTGGGGGAAGTGCTTGTCACGCTCCACATGTTTTTGACAGATAACACAAAGTGCCTATAGAAAGTCTCCACTCCCTTTCAAAAATTTCACCTTTTGTTGCCTTATAGCCAGGAATTAATTTGCATTAATTCATACATTTTTCCATCTATATATACACATTGTAAACTACAACTTCAAAATGAAAAATAATTTCTTCAATTAACAGAAAATGAATGAAAAATACCAAACGAGAATATCTTGGTTGGATAGGTGTCCACCCTCCTTGATAATAGTAATTGGAAATTAGCTCATGTGTAACCAATCACCTTCAAAATCACACACCAAATTAATTGTCCTTCACCTGTGTCAAATTGTAGTGATTCTGATTATTTCAGAATAAAATCAGCAGTTCCTGTAGGTTTCCTATGCTGGGTAGTGCATTTCACAGCAAAAACTCAACCGTGAGAACCAAGGAGCTTTCAAAAAAAGTCGGGATAAAGATGTGAAAAGGCACAGATCAGGGGATGGGTATAAAAATATTTCAAAGGTCATGAATATCCCTTGGAGCACAGTCAAAACAATCATTAAGAAGTGGAAGGCATATGGTACCACCAAGACCTTGCCTAGATCAGGCAGTCCCTCCAAACTGGATGACCAGGTAAGGAGGAGACTGTTCATAGAGGCCAACAAGAGACCAATGCCAACTTTGAAAGAGCAACAGGCCTTTATAGCAAAGACTGGTCACTGTGTGCATGTGTCAATAACATCCCAAGCGCTCTGCAAGTCTGGCCTGTATGGTAGGAAGCCTGTATGGCAAGAAGGAAGCCATTACTTTAAAAAGCCCACCTTCAGTCCTGCCTGAGGTGTGCAAAAAACCACTCTGGAGATTATGAAGCCATGTGGCAAAATGTTTTGTGGTATGACGAAACCAAGATGGAACTTTTTGGCATAAAAGCAAAACGTTATATTTGGTGCAAACCCAAAATAGCACAACACCCAAAGAACACCATCCCAACTGTGAAGCATTGTGGTGGCAGCATCATGTTACGGGGATGTTTCTCATCAGCAGGGACTGGGGCACTTGTAAGGATAGAAGGGAAAATGGATGGAGAAAAATACAGAAAGATCCGAGAGGAAAATCTGCTGCCCTCTACAAGAAACCTGAAATTGGGACGGAAGTTCACCTTTCAGCATGACAACGACCCGAAGCACACAGCCAAAGCTACACTGGAGTGACTAAGGAACAGGAACATAAATGTCCGTGAGTGGCCCAGTCAGAGCCCCGACTTAAACCCAATCGAAAATCTGTGGCATCACTTGAAGATTGCTGTCCATCAACACTCCCCACACAACTTGACTGAGCTTGAACAGTTTTGTACAGAAGAACGGGCAAATATTGCCCAACCAAGGTGTGTAAAGTTGGTAGAGACCTATCCCAACAGACTCACAGCTGTAATTGCTGTAAAAGGTGCTTTCACCAAGTATTAACTCAGGGAGATGGACGCTTATCCAACCAAGATATTCTAGTTTTGCATTTTAAATTAATTTTCTGAAATTTGGAGAATTTGTTTTTCACTTGCAAGTTGTGGCTTACGATGTGTAAATAAAAGTGGAAAAAGTCTGATTTAATGTAATTTATTTCCAGGCTATAAGGCAATAAAAGGTGAAAAATTTGAAAGGGGGTGTAGACTTTCCATAGGCACTGTATTTGCAATGTATATGTGACGTCAGGTTCAGTGGTCCTAAAGCAGATCTACATCAAGGATTACACTGGGTACTTTGCCTTCTCAGTGGTAGTCAGGCCAAGGATTTGTAATTACCCTCGCAAAGGAGAGGGGATTACATTTGGGTCCGTCTGTTTGTCTGTCTGTCTGTTTGTCTGTTTGTTTGTCCACACAGAACTTTTGTGTTTTTCTCCGCAACCACTTGTTGAATTGAGATGAAATTTCCACCATTGCTGCAATTACTCATGTAGAATGCTGTAATGATAATTATGACAGCATAGGTCACGTGATGTGGCAGCCATATTGGAAAAACAGAAAAACTTTGGACCTCTGTATTTCTGAAACCACACCAAGGAAAATTAATTTTCAATCCAAGATGGCTGACGAACCATGTAACCTATGACATCATAAATTTATATTCTGCCTCCAATCCTCCAGTGGAATAAGTGTGTGGTTTCGTGTTAATCGGATGAGGTGTGTTTATCCAAGATGGCCTGCCAAACCATGTGACTTGTGACGTCATAATTTTTACTATGTATGCAGACATGATGGAAGATGAAAGTTGCAAATTTTCGCTTCGTTAGGTTATGTGATTCCAGAGAAAAACATTATTTAATATTTTTCCTGAATCCAACATGGCTGCCAAACCATGTGACCTATCAATTAGAAAATATCAAAAGGCACCAGTTCACCACTTGCTTGATATGTGTACCAATTTCGTAAATATATCTTGAGGGGATTTGTAGTTAAGCTGCGGAAACGAAATGTGAGGACGGACGGACGGACGGACGGACGGAACCCATTTCTATATCCCCCGCCAACCAATAAAAATTGAAACTTGGCACATAGCAAGTACTCCTCATGGGGAATGAGGTTGGTTTTTTATGACATCATAGGTGCTCTCATTATGACGTCGTAATTGCATATGTAGAATGCCACATCCGATCAGTATGAAAATTTTTGAGGGTCGTCTCGGGATAAAATGGTCTACAGAAAAAAATTACATGACATCATCAGTCACGTGATTCGGCAGCCATATTTTTTTAATTTTTTTTAAACCTTCAAAAATCTTCCTCTCTGAAATGGCTGAACAGATTGAGGCGAAACTTTACACGTATAACCACCTGTCCATGAGGAACAAAAGATTCACACATATGATGTCATTGGTCACATGGTTTGGCAGCCTTATTGGATTTACGCTAAAAGCAATGAAAAATACACTACTCAAAAGTAGTCCTCGTGAGGGTTTGCAATCTCTGATTGCTGTTTTTCTTGTTTGTTCAGGTTTCTGGTAATAGCTGGCCTCCTCTTCATTATAGACATTGTGGGATATTTTAACATCCACCAACTAATGCAAGCAGATGGGACACCCAGCTTAATATCCATCCGATGATGGCACACTTTGGAGCTCTGCACAGCCTGGAAAGCAACGATCCAATAGCACTGTATAATGTATATACATGAGATGGGAATCGAACACAGGGTACACCAGTTTAAAGATAAGTGTGAAAGCTCTGCACCATCCTGTGTCAGATCTAAACTGCTCCTATTGAAGTGCTAAATTCAAAAGTCGAGAAATAAACCGAAGCGTTTCAGGGAAAACATTTCTAAAGTGTCTTACGACAGTGGGACCTATGCTGCAGGTGCAGGCATCGAACCTTTGAAACCAGGTGCTAATAAAGTGAATGTAGAGTGTTTTTATGAGCACAAGGTGTGCCATTCTGCAATTCCATCCCACTTTTCAAGTGAACAGCAAAATTTCTAAGCAGCCATTACAAGCAAGCAAGCTGACGCATCAAGAACCCTTGTTTGTTTTTAGTCCATGGTTAGTTGTCCAAAACTTGTAGCTTCCTATTAAACTGCTTTATTTGGTACTTTCATGCAAAGGACACACACTGACTGTGAAAGTGCAGAGAGTGAAGTTCTAGAGGGAATGTTAAAAGCAAATAGCAAACACCCAAGGGAGGTTGGCTGCAGTGAGGAGGAAAGCAGCAATAATTGAGCTGTACAATTATTTATTCTTGACAATTATTGCGAAGATAAAATAATGTATTTTACGACCGAGTGACGCAAAAACTCCTCCTTGAGCAAACATCGTGTTGGTTTGGACCGTCCTGTGTCAGAAGAGTGAACACTCTTCAATGTAATACTTGTACAAATGGTGCAGGTGTGTTTAAGTTGATGTAAAAACATTTATCATTATTATGCAGTACGATCAACTGCACCACCATATTTGCGAGACGGGGATGGCAGTAATGTTATTGTCTTTTCAAACTGAGTTCGGCAAAGGCTTGTCCGGTTTGACAACTGGCTTGCAGATTTCTATATTGAGGAAAGTCATAGGGGTGTGTGTGTGTGTGTGTGTGTGTGTGTGTGTGTGTAAGGTTAAACATGCCTCCAGCAGGTAAATTCTGTAATTACAATGAGACCATAGCAATTTGCTCAATTTTTCATCTGGGTTCACTGTCCTTGGGCTGTGTACCTCAGATAGCAAGCAGTTGACATTCTATTTAAGCAATTAGTGTGCACACTCAAATTCACTGTGATCAAATTCAGAGCCTACGGTCCAATTCGGATTGATCAAACATCCATGTTAGTCGAAAGCCACAGGCATAAACACAAGTCACATGATAAGCCTTTTTTTTATTATTGTAATCATACGGAGAAAACAAAGCCACACATAAACAGGCAACACCAGGGAATGCTAGAAGTTGGTCGACAGGACACAGAGTTTAAAAGTCACACCATTAAAGGACAGCATACTCACTGCTGAAAAACACCGCTGTGGAGCAGCCGGATGATAACTTCTAGTGAGTTCGGTGAGTGAGTGAGTGAGTTCTAGTAGACTTCCGGTTCCGGGTTTGGAGCGACGAGAGGTCTCCTTAGGGGCTCTCTGCTGACGTTCTCAAAGTTAAGTTTCCGGTCGTTATTTGTCCCGTTTTAACTGTTTAATTTTCTCACCTACATGTCACTGTGTGTTCCTAGTTCGGTTTTGTTTCAAAAATCGTGCTATTTTGTGAGTTTTTTGTCGACGTTCTTACCGGGTGTTTGGCTAGGCCTTGGCCTAGGCTTGAGGCCTACCGGTTCGATCGTTTTTTTTGTTGTTGTTTTTGTTTTTTTCTCCCCATTACCTTCAATTTCTATCCTTCCCATTACCTTCAATTTTCATCCTCCCCATTTCCTAACGTCCTCATTCTCCCAACTAATCTCTTTTTCTTATCTCAAAAAAAATAAAAATAAAAAAAAAATACCAACAACAACTACAACAACACGCTAACCTTCTCCCGATTCTGCTTCTTCTTCTTCCTCTTATCTTCCTCCTCGTCTTCTTCGACAACACTTCCATGACTTAATCTGTTGAAAACTCTCTCAAACATTAATATTAACAACAAAAACGATCTTATAATGCTGATCTTCCTCTCTACACATGTGGTACTCTTTACTGTTTCATAATGCACTACTCTTCTGCTATTTTAACAGGCTGCTCTCATTTCGACCTCTCCTTCATTCATTGCCTAAAAAATCCAACTGTTACAGCGCTTCTTCTCTCCATTCTCTGAATTCGCCTTCATTGCATCCATCAAGAATTGTGTTAAATCGCATCTCCGACCTAAAACTTTTAAAAACCACAGTTTGCAATGGATGTTCACTTTCCATCAACCATTCTTTTTTTCCAACTTCAGTGCCAACTCACCCCCCACACCCCTCATTCACTCTCAAAGCAACCATCCCACTCTTCTCCCTCCAAGCCTCCTCTCACCTCTCTCAAAATTCCCCCTCACCTTTCTCCCACCTTTCATCCCCTCACTCATCCTTCTCAAAGTTGCCCCTCTCATCCACCAAGCTGCCTCCCTCCACTCGCCTCTCACTCCATCTCTTCACTCCACCTCCTCAATCCTCAACTGCCTTCTTCCTTGTCTCTTGTCCCCCTCTTCCCCAGCACCACAGAGCCTTTTCTCCTCCTCATTCGGCCCCTCCTCTAGCTATTCTGCAATCCCCCATCTTTCAACAACCCTCCTTACCTCCCCCTCCGTCCCTTGTCCTACCCTCCCCCTCCCCCCACCCCTGCACCCAAAGCCTCCTCCCCTACCTCTTCATTAAAAGTGTGGACCTCAAATATCCGCGGCCTTCGCTCAAACCTTTCAGATCTTTCCATACAGGCTGCCACTGACAAACCAGACATAATCTGCCTAACAGAAACTTTCCTCTCCCATGACGTGTCTGACTCCCAAGTATCTCTCCCCGGTTACTCCCTCCTCCGGTTTGACAGACCTGGCCTCGTCCTGGTGGAGGTGTTGCTCTCTTCATCAAAGACTTATTCCTCACTCTCCTTGCACTGCTCTCACTCCCCCACACCCCAGGAATACCTCTGGCTACGGCTTCCCTCCACTCCACCTCATGTTTATATGTGTACTGTACCGTCACCGAACAGTGATGACTCCATCTACACCTCACTATCCGAAAACATGGACCATCTTCTATCTTCTCATCCAAACTCTCTCTTCCTCTTATGTGGTGACTTCAATTGTCATCACGCCAGTTGGCTAGGTGTGGGTACCTCTCTCACCTGTCATGGTACATCAGCAAAAGCTTTCTGTGACTCATTGGGACTGACTCAATCGGTCAATTTCCCGACCCGGATCTCAACCAATGGTACTCCATCTCTTCTAGATCTGATTTTGACAAATTTCCCTGACAATATCTGCTGCTCTTCCTCCGCTCCAATCGGTTCTTCTGACCACGTCCTTGTCAAAGTGGACATCTCTCTGGCTGTTATCAGAGAACCACTCACCGCCGTCGAGTCTGGCATTTCACGCAAGCCGACTGGCAGGGTCTCCAAGCAGCTATCAAACTTACAGACTGGTCTCCTATCACTACTTTCTCAAACATCAACTCCTCCTGGGAATTCTTTCAAAGAACTTGCTCTACCTCATGCCACAGATTTATCCCCTCTCGTCTTCAGTTGTCCTACCCTTCCTCCGCCTTGGTTTACTGAAGCTTGTGCGAGGCAGTTGTCCTGAAACAACTTGCCTTTGCCTCATGGAAAGCAACCCAACTGTGGGCAATCTCAGTTCCTTCCACAAAGCTCGGAACAAGTGTGTATCTACCCTCAGGAGAGCCAGAAAACAACATCTTTCTCATCTCAAGTCTGAACTCTCAAACCTCTCTCCTCCTCAAATCCTGGTGGCATTTAATCAAATCTGTTTCTGGTGTATGTTCCCCCTCAATCCCTCCCTTACCTCAAATGGCTGCACTGCTGATGCCGCACGTGATAAAGCTGAATGCTAAACTCGGTGTTTGCAGCTAAATCTTGTGTCCTAAACCCATCACTTTCTACCCACCTTACCCAGTCGCACCCAACTGTCCTGGACTCTGTGTCCTTTTCTTCTAACAAGGTGGAAGCTTGCTTCAAACTCGACTCAGATTCTGCAACCGGTCCAGACGGATCAGCCCACGTGTCCTCAAAGCCTGCTCTTCTGCCCTTGCTCACCCTCTCTCTGTTCTATTCACCCTCTCATTTGCTCAAGGTCATCTGCCATCTGCTTGGAAATCTGCTAACATCACTGCCCTGCATAAAAAAGGTGCAAAAACAGATCCCTGTAACTACAGACCAATCAGCCTTCTCCCAATCATCAGCAAGGTTATGGAATCCATCATCGCTTCAGACATGAAATCCTTCCTCTTCTCCAATGGCTTGATTTCGATCATCAATTTGGTTTCAGACCAGGTCACTCTACCCTGGATATGCTGCTTCTGCTCTCCCATCAATGGATGGAGGTCCTCAATGCCAGACAGGAAATCCGAGCCGTATCCCTGGACATATCACGTGCTTTTGACACAGTCTGGCACCTGCACTACTCACCAAACTCTCTTCCCATGGTATCCAGGCCATCTCCAATCAGGCTCGCAGACTTCCTCTCCTGTCGCAGTCAACGTGTGGCCCTAAATGGAGTTCTTTCATCCCCTCTTCCTGTGCAGGCTGGAGTTCCTCAAGGTAGCGTTCTGGCCCTGTTCTTTTTCTGGTTTTCATCAATGATCTCTCCGACTCTCTGGAAAATCCTCTATATCTCTTTGCCGATAACTCCACCCTTGCCGTACCATCTGTCATCCTCAGACCGGCAAGCAGCAGCTTCTTCGCTCACTGCAGATCTGGATAAAATCACAAACTGGTCCAACACATGGAACATGTCTTTCAATCCAGACAAATCTCACACTCTCACTATGTCTCTTCGAAAGGACCGTTTAGAAAACCCCCATCCACTTTCTCAACAATCCTCTGGAAGAAGTCTTTTTCTTTCAAGCTTCTGGGTCTCACTATCTGCCATGACCTTTCCTGGGAAAGTCACATTTCCAACCTCGCCTCAAAAGCCAGTCGCCGACTGGGAATCCTCCGTCGTGCAAAGTCCTTCCTCGCCCTCTTGAGCTCCTGACCACTTACAAAGCTTTTGTCCGTAGCCTGATGGAGTACTGCTCTCCCCTCTGGGCTGGTGCTCCTGCCTCCCACCTTTCTCGGCTTCACGCTGTCGAAACCAGGGCATTTAGGATCATCGGCATCTCCCGCAATGAAGCTGAGTCTTCGGGCCTCTCACTCAATCACCGCAGGTGGTCGGTGGTCTTCTGTCTTCTACGTCTCCTCTCCAGCCTTGCCCCCCTACTCTCTCTGCCATTTGTCCCCACCACATTTGCACAGGGCGCTCAAGGTCCGCCAACAACCCCTTCTGGTAAAACTACCGAAATAACGAACCACTGCTCACCTTCACTCCTTCATTCCTCTTTTTTCCCGCCTTTGGAATAAACTCCTCACTCTATTCTTTCCCATTCTTCCTCCAGGCTTTCTAAACAGCTGTTCACCACCACCTCTTATCATCCCCCATCCAAATCCTCGATCTTTTCTACCCCGATAATCCACCCAAGCCCACTTCCTTCAATTCCCCTGCTTTCCTTCCTGAAAGTCCTGTAATGTCCATCTTCTCTTCCCATGTTCCGTCCATCCCCATCCTCTCCCTTCCACAGATAACCTAATGTGTCTGTTCCCCACTGTTTGTCCCTTCCACTCCCGCCCTCTTGTCTCATGCCCCTTGCTGTGGCGTTGTGTGTTAGTCTCATACGAGCCTCTACATGGTATACAAAAAAATAAAAATAAAAAAATCGTGGACAGATATCTCAAAGGCAAGCATGCAACCTCTGAACTACCCTGTCAACCGCTGGAAGGTGGCATATAGGGAGACACAGTTACACATTTGGTATCCATTCCCACTCAGCATGTTGTTTTGGAATTTATTAAATCCATCAGGGTTTGGAATCTTAAACTGCTTCTTAAAAACGAAGTTGAATTGGCAAATAAAACCGCCGTTAGAAAGTGTTCTGGTGATGTATGCTCTGTCACCAGAATGATGTTTGTTTTTGCTTTCAGGCATACTTTTGTAAAGGTTGACCTCAGGTGATGCTGAAAATGTAATCATCGGTTGTGTGGATTGCTGACTTTCTCAAAAAAAAATGTTTGGATTGGAGTGGGAGGTGGAGGGAGTGGACAGAGGCTGATGTGGCAATTTCACAAAAGGATGTTCAGAGGTTTCAAAATGTTTCAAAAGTAAAAAGTTTTCACTGAAAACTTTTTCTTCAACTGCTAATACTGTATAAGCAGTTTAAGGAAAAGTATGTGGAAGCTACAAATCCAAGCCTGTTGTATAATACATAACATTTTAATCACTCAGCGATGTTGAAACCCATGGGCCCTGCAGTGGACTGTGACAAAGCTGCAAATGACCAGGTGTTGAAAAACATTTGGCAGTGCAAAATTATTGGAAAGACCGTGACACCATCAGGATGGCAATACTTCTGAATTCTCGGGTGTCCAATTACATCCCTTGCATCGGCCCATTGCTGCCAGTATGGCCTCAGCTTTATGACGTACTCCTGTGGAGTGTAGGACATGAAACAACAAAAACACTGATTCTCTTCTGTTTGATCCCGGATACTCACAAGATAAATAAATTAGCTTACCGCGGACGATAAAAGTATAACAATATCGAAAGCAGGAAGGAAAGCAAAGACAATGACAAGAGAAAGCATGGAAGGGTAAATGAAGTAACATACTTTTTTCCCAAATGACTGCTTTCCCAGAAAACTTTCGGTGGAATAAATCATCGAATTAGAAGAAGAAACACCATGTCTAACGATGAAGATCACAACAACGCTATTTAACTGCAATGTTTGCATCATCCATCTTATTGTGAATGTTCAGGGTATGTACCCACTTCTTTGACAAATTTTAATATAAGGTATTTTATTTATTTATTTTTTTTTACTTTGTAAAAAAATTTCTACAAAACATAAAAAAAAATTCCAAACAAATAAAATCTAGGGGTCAGTGAAAACCATATTGGATTAGGAGAGGTTTTGAAATGCCCAGCCCTCCAGCCTGCACAAGAAGTTCCGTCCATCAACGGCTAAACGACGTACCGATTGACGCCGACTCTGTGAGGCCTCCTTTCCACGTATTGCAGGGAGAGCGGCCGACAGATGTCTGGGTCAGCTGCAGACTCAGATGGGCTCTGACCAGGATATCTTCAGGTTCTTTTGGGCAAGGAATCTGCCGATGAGGGGGCCCACTTACTCTCTTCTCTTACCCTGTTCATTAACAAGGTTCTGCGGGGAGAGGTTCCCAAAACCGTGCGTCCTGTTTTTTTCGGTGCAAAATTCATTTGCTATAACCAAGGACGGTGGTGTTCGCACGATCGCTCTGGGCAATACTTTGCACCGTCTCGCGACCAAAGCCGGAGTCCGATCGCTTTCTGAACATCTCGGGGCAGAGCTACGTCCTGTCCAGTTGGGCTATTCAACTAAAGGTGGGTAGGAAGCGGCTGCCCACGCTGCCAGACTTTATCTGGCAAATATGCTTCCTCATCGCATCTTTCTTAAGATCGAGATGCGTAATGCATTTAATTGCTTGAGGCATGACATTTGTTTTGTCTGAAGTAAGAAGGTACACCCCCAGTATCTATCCGCTCAACTGGCAGGCATACGCTCTGCCTTCTGATTATTTTTATATGGCAATGAAGCCATTTATTCAGCAACTGGCATTCAACAGGGTGACTCCTTCAGGCCAGGTCTTTTTTGTCTGGGCGTCAACCCAATAGCCTGGGGGGGGGGGGGTTCAGTCAGAGCTCAATATATGGTACCTCAACGACGCATCGTTTGGGAATGAACCTGCGAAAGTGCTGGCTGACTGCCAGAATGTCATTGCCTGGTTGACCGACATTGGCCTTGAGATCAATGGTGGCTAGTGCGAGCTGACCGTCCTCAACCATGAATCGTTGGATGACTGTCAACTCACTGAGGCCATATTTAAGGCATTGCTCCCTGATATTAAGATTGTCGTGATCAATGACTGCACTCTTCTTGGTGTTCCAATCTCCCCAAGGCCTTCATCCACAGCTATTATCGAAAAGCACGATGACTTGATCCGAATGTCTGGCCGCTTGAAGCAAATTGACGCACACGAAGCATTTGTGCTGCTCAAAAACTGTTTCGTTCAGCCCAAGCTTCTGTATATCTTGCGTGTGTACCCCTCCTACCTGAATGGAGCACAGCTAGGAGCTTTTGACCACACCATTTACAAAACCATTAATAAAATCTCAAATGTTGCTTTCAACAATACTGCTTGGATGCAAGCTACGCTCCCAGTTAAGCAAGGCTATTGACATCACCCTCAATGGCTTCATCTCCTCATGGCCCCTTAGTCGATGCCATTCTGTCCTGCAAAAGCGGTTTGGCGCAAATGGGGGAGTTGACAGCAGCGGTGTTGTCTTAGAGTTCAGTCAATATCGGCATTTGCGAACCCGAAGGCCTGTCCCGGCTTAGCCACAAAAGCAAGGGATGTTGAGGCAGCAAGAGTGTCTTTTGTCATCCTGATGAACAGTGCAGATGAGGTCACAGCCACTAAGGAAAGTGGCATCAGGTCACAATCTTTTGGCAACAGCCACAAAGGAAAGTGAGATATGGCTTCATGCAGTCCCTGTCCCCTCTTTTGTAACACAGGTTGATCCCAAGTCTTTACGGGTTGCGGTTGCACGACGAGTTGGAGCATCAGTCTGTGAGCAGCATAAATGTTGATGCGGCAGTATGACGGATACACTTGGACGCTATGGTCTGTTGTGCGGTTTCAGTGCCGGTCGATCGTTTAGACATTCGGCCTTAAATGACGTGGTCAAACGTGCCCTTTATGGAGCAGGGATACCATCTGTCCTAGTACCCCTTGGTGTAGTCCTTCGCGAAAATACCTGCCCGGATGGCTTGACCATTATCCCTTCCAAGAATGAAAAAGCCTAACTTGGGATTGCACCTGTGTTGACACTTTCGACAAATCACACATTTACAATACAGCCTTTACGGCTAGAGCGGCCGCCACCGATGCAGAAATTCTGAAACGCAATAAATACACCGGCCTCAGCCAAACTTATTTATTTGAACCAATCGCCATCGAAACAACTGGAGTGTATGGCAGATCTCTGTCCAACATCATTAATGATATCGGTAGAAGGCTCGCTGCAGCCACTGGCGATATAAAGCAACTGGTTTGGTTGAAGCAGCGACGGAGCTTGGCTGTCCAGTGGGGAAACACCATCAGTATTCTGGCTTCGGCATGGGAAGAACAAAACCCCACATTTACACCATTTTAAAGTCGTTTTTTTCACGGGGGATACGGGGGGTTCATTTGTTTGAAATTTTTAATGTTTCATAGAAATTTTTACAAAGTGAAAAAAAATAATAATAATAAAAATAAATAAATAAAAATATGGATTTATACAAGCTCTTAAAAAATAGCAACAACAAATATGTGTGTGTGTGTGTGTGTGTGTGTGTGTGTCAGGGCCGGATTTAGGCATGGGCAAGCTGGGCAGTTGCCCAGGGGCCTCCACAACCAGGGGGCCTCCACATATTTCATGAAAAATAAATTGTAAGGAAAAATGTATTTGTGAGTGCCTGAATGGTAGTTGGTAGTTAGTGGAACAGATATAAGATACTCATCTTATCTCATTCTCTATTTTTTATATAGAAGTCAGTTAACTTCTATGGGAGTATGGGACTTTGCACGTCTCTTTACTATTATTATCCTCGAATTTTTCAGGTTACATTTATGGTCCTTGTATTTTTCAGGTTACATTTATGGTCCTTGCATTTTTAAGGTTACTTTAATAGTTAGCCTGATTGACCTGCTTGCTTATTCACTACACTATTCAGATTCTTTATACTTGAAACATGGGAACGAGATTCTTACATGTATACGATTGGATCCTGAGGTTTATAAATGTACATTTTTATTCAATTCTTTGTTCGTGAAAAAATACTTTATGGATGAACTGTAAATATGTCTTGTCACCTTTTTTAGTATTCTAAGGTAGGGTGGGCCTCCACGACTGAAGGCTGCCAGGGGCCACCACATGTCTAAATCCGGCCCTGGGGTGTGTTGTGTGTGTGTGTTGTGTGTGTTGTGTGTGTGTGTGTGGTGTGTGTGTGTGTGTGTGTGTGTGTGTGTATTTAATTCATGTGTAATCTTCATTTTGTGTGCGTTATAGAATTGTTGTGAAAAAACGAGATGTTTGATGTATGACATTTCTTTTGTGAGGCTTCTCCTGCTGATTGGCATTACTTTTGATGGAAAATCCACCATACTGTTTATTATCCAAGACAAGCAAATACAACCATCGCTTCGCTGACGGGGGTGTGAAGGGGAGAAGGGGCGAAAAGAGAAAGGGAGAGAGGGGAGGGAGGCAGAGAGGACAGAAAAGAGAGGGTGGGAAAGAGGAGGAGCGAGGAGTAGTGAACAAGAGAAAACTAGAAGGGGAAGAGCAAGGAGCGAAACATTGCTATACACTTGTGGAGGAGAGGGTGCAGAGAGAGAGAGAGAGAGAGACACACACACACATACAAACACACACACACGGACTGCGAGAGAGCGACAGAGGTGTGGATGAGAGTGCTGCCATTTATTTGGAGGGGAGAGGAAAAAATAGGTGAGGGTGGAGGTGCGTTAGCAAAGATGATATGTTATTTTTAATGACCGAACACAAATAAAAACTAGTAAGGACACTCGGTGGAGCACATACCTCTGCCACGTAATTCCTGATCCACGAGAACATATCGGACCCAATACATTTTTTGAAATATCATGTTATACAGAACTATATCGTTTTTGGCCCTATCTCTCAATGGTGAAGAATCACTTTTAAAATTAAATAATTCTCGTATCCAGATCCGGAATCGGATCTTCACAAAAATCGAAGCAATACTTCCTTGTCCAACAAGTTTCATCCGAATCCGTCGACAACTTTTTGAGATATCGTGCTACATATCGGTTTTGCCCAATCTCTCGATGGTGAAGCATCACTAAAAATTCTAGTCGTCGGATCTGGATCCGGATCTTCACCAAAATCTAATCATTTCGTCCTTGTCACACACCGAAGCTGTCCACAAAATTTAATCTGGATCCGTCTACAACTTTTTGAGATATCCTGTACACAAACAAACAGACAAACAAAACGGACAGACAGACAGAAAGGGGTGAAAACACAGCCTCCTTCACCTTTGGTGGCGGAGGTAAAAAAAATCTCATGCCTGAATAGTTGAATACACGACGACACAACAGAGTTTTTAATGTTAACCACAGGCACATCTGCAAAAACTTTGATATCCCAGTTCCACAAAAATGGGTACATTAACCAAAAGCATGGACTGAAAACATGGAAGGACCGCTCATGTTCGACCTCATGATCCCATCGAGTGTAAACATCGAAAACAAAGCATTTTGACTAGATATCATACTTAGGTACAAAAAAAGACAGAAGAAGGCATTGCTAAGTGAGGTATTAATACCAGTGATTTTGGACTAAATAATGCAGAAATCAAGAGAATGAAAGAACTCAAGAATGAAGTGAAAAGATCCTGGAAGCTAAATAATGCCAAAGTTGTACCAGTGAGAGTTGGAGCTATTGAATGATGGAAAAGAACCTCACAGCGATATCAAAAACCATCCCTGGGAATATTATTACAATCAAACTACAGTTGGAAGCTGTCCGGGGCTCAGTGATGATCCTGAAGAGAGCCCTCGGCACAAAACTTTGAGAACAGAAAAATTAATGATGACGATGACTGAGCACGGACCACTCTCTCGGGATGACGAAGCACGGACCACTCACTCAGGATGACGGAACATGGAGCTCTCACTGAGGTTGACGGAGCTCGGACCACTCGCTCCGGATGACGGAGCACAGACCACTCCCTCAGGATGACGGAGCATGGACCACTCGCTCAGGATGATGGAGCACAGACCACTCGCTCAGGATGACGGAGCACAGACGTCTCTCTCAGGATAACGGAGCATGGATTACTCGCTCAGGATGACGGAGCAGAGACCACACGCTCAGGATGATGGAGCAGGGACCACTCGCTCAGGATGACGGAGCATGGACCACTCACTCAGGATGACAGAGCACGGACCACTCGCTCAGGTTGACCTGGCATGGCAAAAGCATCCGCAGTGAGCGAAAGATTAACTCAGAATGAGGCAGCACGGTACCGCTATCAACTGTTGGGTGCTCGGCAAGTGGCTTAAGCACTCAAGCAAGCACTTCAATTAAATGGATGCTCAGGAATAGCTGGCCAGGCTGTGGCTGCATACCATATAGAATCCCTTTAACTTTGAAGCAGGTCTTCAATGTGCTCGCAGCAGTTAAAGAAATTAAATGAATTAGTTCAAACAATGACTTTACCCACAAAGGAGTTGCTCTTTAACATAGACAAACCTGGAGACATCGCAAAGTATAATCGCCCGTGAAATAAACATTGCAGACAATCTGCCACATTGCCTGCTCATCTTTGCACACGTCACGTGGTACATCAGTTCGCGGTGCGCACAAACATCATAACTTTATTTTAAAACATGTTTTTCACCAGATTTACTTTGATTTCCTGTGGAGCACCTCGTGAAACCCCCAAAATATAGAAAAGATTTGGTAGATCTATGGATAAGCAGTTCCTCTGAGGGACAGGGTGGGAGGTCAAGCAGTGAATGCATTAAGTCATGTAGCTCAATGATGCTGGTAAAATTTGGCACATACTTAAATCTTTTGTTCACTCAATATAATTCTCTAAACAGAAGAAAAAGATAAGTTTAATGCTTTGGAAATTTCACATTGTCTTGTGTATATATTGTTACGGAAATGGCCCTTAGTAGGCTACTATAGGATTAGCTCAGATCCCCCATTAAATGCATGTTTAGCTAGGCTGTTCGGTAAAATGGACGTTACCTGTGTGTCGGGAGGTGTAGGATGCATGTTTATTGTTCGTACAGTGGTGGTGTGCCGAGGGCTTCTTCTTCTTCCTCCCCCTCTCCGGACGAGGCCCCGCCCAGTCGGCTGAAAGGGAGTGGCCAAAAAGAGGAAGTAAAACTAAGGGGAGGAGTTTTGTCGGCTTCGTAAAGGAAAGGAGCCGGTGGGCAGCGAACGAAGACCTCGTGGAGTGGTTCAGTTTGGGGGAACAGTCGGTTTTCGAGG
>CM068957.1:12533903-12547792 GCA_035128595.1 Eptatretus atami
TGACGTACATTAATTAGCCCTTGAGAGTAGATTGCGTGGAAAATTGCATCATACAATCGATGAAATTACTCCAAGCTCCTCATTTGAAAACTATATCATCTACAAACGCGATGCATTCCGCGATTCGTAGCGACGATGAACAGGCATTCGATAATGACCGGGGAAAGTGAAAAAATTTTTTTATCTTTAAGCAATAATTGCGGACTGTTCCCAGTTAAGGCATGGTCGAGCAGGCGAAAAAACATGGCGGCTTCAGACCCCAGCGAAGTAACCGAGGGTATGCCTTAAGACCCCAGAGAGCGACGTGGACGAGGATGGCATCTGATGAAGGTTATAATTAAATAAGGCCGTTAATTATCTTCAAAAGGGGTGTTTTAATTAACCCAAACACACAATTTTCACTCATGCACTTCCTTGGAGTTTTCTTGTATGCATTCAAAGTTTCAGGCTGCAGGTTTAATGGCCTTGTAGTTATGGAGGACACACACACACACACACACACACACACACACACACACACACACACACACACACACAACACACACATTGCAATTTATTAGTATAGATATATTATTGCGGTTTTGTAAAACCGGCATTCCTCCGAGGCAATGGCACACAACATACAGCAATTCCAAGGCAGTTATTTCATTCGTATGTGGTTAGTTAGTCCTTTCCATATGTCCATTGGATAAATGGGAAAGATGCGTTGCATCGGGCTTTTAATTCGGTCCTTAATCATAAATCCTTTCTTTCATCTTACTTTACTTTTACACAAGCCACGCAAGCACGCATGCAAAACAGTGGCGGTGCCAGGAATGCGAAGCACAGTGGGGTTCCTTTCCAAGCGAGTGCCAATTTCCATTCAAACTGCGTGCCAAAATCCAACTGCCGCCTCACCTCAAACCTTACTACGTTACAATGCTCACCATAACCACTCCACACATCTCTAAAAATCCCCACAACAACCGAAGTCCATGTCTTCACCACAAACGCCACAGCTACGAACACCTCCTCTCTCTTCGCACAAATGCCAAAGTTACGAACACCTCCTCCCTCTTCGCCAAAACACCATCTTTACAACCACCTCTCCCAATCTCTTCACTACGAATGCCACAACGCTTCTCTTACCTCTCTATAACCGCCGCAACTACCCCCTATCCCTTAGATGCTCACCCCAGTCTTGAAAAATGCTAAAGATGCCAAGGGAACGAGAGTCAGGTTGTTTCTGGGGATACTCGAAGCGCAAGCATGTGCTGGGATTCATTCAAAGACGTACAGATAGCACTGAGGTTTCCCTAAATGGCCACGCTTAAATGGAGTCCAGTGCACGTTCGGGGCTGGAGAGCGCTCACGAAAACTCTCGCCTCATGTTAATCTCGGAGTTCCGACAGATGGCAAGGTCCAAGAGCGAATGGGGCCATTTTCGATTCTGAGGCCTGGCATGGCTACAACACAGGATAACCGCTGTATACCAATGGGGGAGCACAGAAATGCCCACAACCTCGTTTGATCTGACTTTTAGCTCCTCCCTCACTCAGGGGCCCATAAAAGGAGCAATTCGGCTTAAAATAGAGAGAGAATCACAGAGATCGGCAGACGATGCAGGAGACAGATTTCGGCAGGCTGGAGAGGCTTCACTTCACCTCTCGAGGCGGTCAGACAAGAGCCCTCCAGCGCCCGAGTGAATATTGCCACGAGTCAATGCGACCGACAGGAGAGGGCGGAGCAGCTAGTGATTGCAGAATGAGCCAGGACCATCCCCGGGTCATCGACGCTCAGTGCTCGGTTGTATCCAGCAGCCCACATTTACACTTACAGACTCTTACACAACTCCATTAAGATCTTTCTCTTACACATCTTCTCTCCCATCTATATCTCGTCCACTGTGGATGCACAAAAAGCAATCAGTGAGGGCAAGTCCCGAACAACCGTTCTTTTCAGAGTGACCTTAATGACTCGCACCTCTCACACCACGCCGCATGACACGTTGCTCTACACTCAAACCTCTCACTCCCACATTACGGACACCTTCTGTTTTTCTCCCTTCTTCCTCCATTCTAATATTTGGGTTGCTCCATCCACCGTACGTGCCAGGTACTAAGAGGACGCTAGTGAGATGGCGCCTGTCATGTATAGTGTAATTTATGATTGTACAAGTTTATTTGGCGTAAATCTGCACTGTCTCTTCTTTTGTGAATATTGTATTTCTTTTGCCGCACCCACAAATTCCTTGCTTTCTCCTGCTGTACATTTGTGAATAAACCCATAATGTGCCACATAACTTTCCCCATTTCGTTAAAATTAATGTTCTTGTTATAAATGTACCCAGCTCGTTTTTGGATTTTCCTCCATTGGTCCAGCATGGTCTGCATCTTAGCATGGCCGGGAAGTTATCCCCAGAAATCTGCTTATTAGCCGGTGCGCACTTGGCAGCTCCACTCGGCTGCACCTGAAATAGTAAGTAACACAAGTATGCATCGAGGGCGCGATTCCCCGATAAGGGCCCTGTCACACCTTGACGTTTTAGCCAGCAATGGCAAATAAATATGTATGTAAAACGTTGACATACGCTGAAATTTTGATGTTTTTTTAAAAAGTTTTTGGCGTATTCATAACGTGTTGGTCGTTTGCATAACATATTAGTAACGGGCACAGAACGTTTCGTTGTGTTATACATAACTTTTACCAACGAATGCTTACCTTGTGGTCGGCGTTCAAAACCTATGACAAACGATAGTTTAACTTACCCTTTGCGCGCTATACGTATCGCCGGCGAACTCTGGCGTAGCCAATTAAGAACTTGCCGGATGCCGATTGAAATCAAAACTGCCTGAGAATTTGAAGTGTCAACATCGCAGTCACACCTTGACGATTTTGCCAGCGTATGCCATTCTATGAAAAATGTGTTTACAACGCTAGGCACACGTCAAATACGCTATAGGTAAGTTGTGTATACGTTTAGAGTATGCTGGAAATCATTGAAGTACGCTGGCATATTACCTAGTCCGTTTGATATGTCGTGAAATTTCAAGCATGCTGAAAATTTTAAGACGTACTCGACGTAAGGCTCACACGTTTCACATGCGTTGGCATCTGTTCCTAGCACGTTCTGCGATCGTTTAAACACGGCGAACACACGTTACTTGTAGGTTACTCATAAGTCAAAGCACGCAAGGTAATGGCCAACATACTTGAAACCAAATTTCTAACCGATGAGTAACGTGCTTTGAACAAATGAGTAGCGTCAGCTTAGCCTATGTTAACGTGCTTGGAAACTATGAGTAACGTGCATTGAAACTATGTATAACTGGCCTTGAACCAATGACTAGCGTGCTATGAACGTAAGAGTAACGTGCGTTTAACCTATGAGTAGCATGTTTTGAACCTAGGTAAAACGTGCTTCTAACCTTTGAGTAACATGCTATGAACCTATTTGTAACGTATGTAAAACGCACATTGTCGTATGTAGACGAATTAAATTGACGTCTTCCGGACAACCATAGAACTTACTGAAAGTGTTTCTAACTTACATCTACGGTGTACTGGCGTATTGGCAGCGTTAGGGGAATTGGTATATACAAATGGGCTTCACAATAAAAACCCATCATTGTTCCAGACTCCATGGTGAGTCGATGTGAACGCGCGTAGTATCAATAGTAGCAGTACTATCTAAGTAGTAGGTGTGCGTGACAGTAAAATAATAGTAGTAGTAGTAGTAGTAGTGGTAGTAGCTGTATGTCTATGTCAGTAGTAGTATGTGAGTGTGATGTGGAGGCTGTGGGGGATGATGGATCCTCGTTGCGTCAACGAATAGGAGACTACTTTGCACCATTGTTCGATGTTCTGTAAGGGCTAATTTTTTTTCCTCATTCCGAAGATGAAATATTTCTTTGTTTTACTATTGAAATTATTAAAAAAGACTTTGACAAATGCATAATGTACTAGTAAGAACACAGAACGCTTCGATAACTATAGATTAGTTATACCAACGATTGCTTATCGTGTTTAAGGCGTCCACAACCTATGCCAACGATAGTCTAGCGTATGCATAACGTGGGAGCGCATCGTTTACGATTACGTGACGTTTGCTATCCATTGACTGCCACTAAACTATTTTAATAAACAGCTGTCACTCGCTATGTTTTTGGACGCTGGTGCAAGGCAATTCAAATCGTTTCATTGAACGAGTTAAATCGCTTCCACTGGACTATTGAAATGATTTAATAATAATGCTTGTTTATCCTTGGACCCACTCTGGCTAGCAGCTCGTCGAACATCGCTGGGGGCATTCGCAGGAAGTTGGTGAAGGATGCTGGTCCTCGTTCCGGAGTTCCACCATGAGCTGGTCATATATGCCGTAATGGCGTCGCCTCCCGATCCATGGTCTGACCCAGTTCCTTCTCCTCCTTCACGTTTTTCTCCCGGCTCTATTGGCACGCAACTGGTGCAGTGTCAACTCGATGAGGTCATGTTGATGTTCGAGGACAGGTAGGTATTGTCGTCTCAGCCTTGCCGTATCCTCCATCTCTCGGAATGACATCGACATGTACTCACCACGAAGTCTAAAAAAAGACGGGGTCTTCCTGCGAAGCCCCTTTTTATATACCAATTCCCCTAATCGCTGCCAATACGTCATTCTACGTCAGCTGTTTGTTAGAAACGCGTTCAGTAAGTTCTGTGCTCGCTTGAAGACGTCAAATACATCTACATACTTATTTGTTCGTAGGACATGCTCTACAAATAATTCCCAAGCACGTTACTCATAGATTATAAATAAGTCACGGGTTCCCTAAACATTACTTTGATGTGTTTCGATGTATGAGAAACTTTCAGTAGCGGCTTGCGAGCTGTGAACAACGTTCGTGTAGCGTGCTTATAAAACTTACTATAGTTTATGAATAAGTTTCGGGTACGCAAATGTTACTCAACGGTTTCCACATATGAGTAACATATAAATAACGTGTGTCAACGATCGCATAACGTGCCTAAACCTTATGGCCAGCGTCGCGGAACGTGTGAGCCAAACGCCGAGTACATCGTAAAATTTTAGCATACGAAAATTTGAGAAAAACCACAAAGTTCAACGATTAAAGCCAGCGTACAACGACTTATGGCAGTGTTTTTCAGCGTGCTCTTAACGTATACAAAACCTACCCATAACATATTAGACGTGTGCCAGCGTATTAGGCAAATTTTTCATAAATCGGCATAGGTTGGTTAAATCGTCAAGGTGTGACAGCCCCTTAAGGCGATAATGTGTTCCCAGTTAAACGGTAGTCATACGGACGACAGTGGGTCAAATGGTCAAATTATTTATTGGAGTTCCTGGTCGATTAGCGATCCACCGTGACACAAACTTATTCATGTGCGAAGGCCTGTGATTCCTGGTGAGTCAGAGGAGAGGAGGAGGAGGAGATTGGGACCATACTCTCTGCAGAGCGTTGGTGCTGCTTAAGCAGTCTCCTTGGCTATTGGGCACAATCCTGGACAGGTCGCCATTCAGACACAGTATACCAGCATGCTGGCACTCATTTTGCCAACCTTGGAAGGATGACAGGCCGAGTTAACCCCACCTGGTATTAATTAAACATCTGAGCAGCATTTGAACTCAGGAACCTCGGATCCAAAGCCCACCACCCTAACCATTAAGCTAACACCAGTCTTTAATCCGGGGAGAAAGCAGGAATATCTCCTCCCTCGTTGTACCCCCGCGACGCAACTATATATATATATTATAAAAGGCTCTTCTGGCTAAACAGTTGCATAGGCTCTGCCTATTAGGCATGAGCTTCGCAGAGCTACAGCACTTAATTCCCAGTAGGATTGTGCTGCAGCCAATAACGTGTCACAATTTTATGGACCGGTCCACTCGGAGAGGGAGCATCCCCGGACATGTGTTTCAAGCTTGTTGACCCTCATCAGTGTGGAGCAAAAGCTCCTCCCCGGTGTGCTTCTTGATACCCACTGTAGTGATGTGTTCTGATCTTGACTATATACTGTCGGGCCCCAACACTTGCAGTTCCGCTATTCTCGGACCCGTTTATTCGCGGTTCATAAAATGTGACCTGATTTTGCATTTGCGGCCCTGTGCTTCATGTATTCATGGTTTTTCATGGAATTTTTTATTTCCCCTTATGAATCACAAACCGCTGAGTAACCATCCCCATTTTTCCCCATTGAAACAATGTCCTAACATTCGCAGATTCGATGTTCATGGCAATTTTTCAAGAACGTATTCCCCACGAATGTCTGGGTCCGACAGTATATCAAATAACGCGTCCATAAAGTCCTTGTGCAAATTTGAAATTTTATAACTTTTGATGTAAAGTTGATGGGAAAAAAACCATAAATGGCATATGAATGCATAATTCATTTGGTTTGGTTAATGTTAATAATGGTATTATTGGTATTAATGTTGTTGTTATTGCTGTTATTCAATCCACAATTTCCTGAGGTTTCTTGACGAGTTGACGTTTTCTGATGAGGCAACTTCCACATCAGTGATAAAGTCAACCACCACAATTACCAGATTTAGGGGGGAGCTTAGCAGAGCTACAGCCCCTACTTCCCAGTAAGTTCCCAGAGCTTCAACCTCTACCCCCTACTTCACAGGAAGTCTGGCAACATTAAAGAGACTCACCAAAAATCAATGTCTGGTGTTCTCTCAGAAAGTCATGCATCATTGGTACTTTCATTTTGTGGAAGAAGCAACAGCCATTGATGAACATTACTTTGCAATGTTATAGAATTTCTGGTCCTGAACTACGATTAAATCTTTCACATACCACCTTGTGCCTGCAATCCAAATCCAAAGTCAAACCACCCTGTTGTGAAGCTGTCTCACTGAAAGGAAGGCACTCGGCCTTTTGCCAAGTTGCATTGTCAGCAAGCTCAAGCTATGGAACTGCAATCACCAGACTGTAATATAGAAGCATGTGACACGAAGCCAAACCAGAAACTAGTAATTCAAGGATGAAAAGAGAACAACAAGAACAAGAAAAAGAGCAATCAGAGATTGCAGACCCTCACCAGGACTTGTTTTGTGTGGTGTGGTGAGTGGCATTTGTGTACTGGTGTGTTACGTAATTAATAAAAGACATAATTATAACTTCCAGGTTATAACTGCTGGCAGTGATGACCGGGTACCAAGACGTCCGGCTTTGATGTAACCCTGCTTTGATTGGACATCTGACCCTGATCCATGATGTATAATTTTATTATTATTCGATGGAATTTAGAGTCGGATTAAAATAAATTCAATTCACATGAGATGGAAGACCAAATCGGTACAGTCCTGCATTGGAGTAATCAGAAGGTACCCAAACAAGCAAATCGAAAAGACGAAGTCATCAGGAGGAACCTGGATAGGATTCGCATTTCATCTGCTAGTTCTCGACCATCAAACACAAACACAGCACAGCAAACTGAGCCTGATTCAAAAAATAAATAAATAAATAAATAAACTAGAAGGGCACTCGGTATAGCGCATACCTCCGCCACGTAATGCCTGATCCACGAGAACATATCGGGGACAATACATTTTTGAAATATAATGTTATACAGTACTATATCATTTTTGGTCCTATCTCTCAATGGTGAAGAATCACTTAAAATATTTTAGTAGTCGGATCCGGATCCGGATGTTCACCAAAATCTAGTTCGTCCTTGTCACACACTGAACCTGTCCACAAAATTTTATCTGAATCCGTCCACAACTTTTTGAGATATCCTGTACACAGATATACAGACAGAAAGGGGTGAAAACACAACCTCCGTCACCTTCGGTGGCGGAGGTAATAAATTTTTTAAAATCACAATGAGCAGGTGCATCAAGAAAATGCTGGATATCTCACACAGTCAGAAAGCCAACCTCTCCACAAGCAGAGATAAAGAATGAACTTTCAAACGCCTGGAGTGTGTGATGATCGATGAAATGGAAGATGAGAAAGGAGCACTTTTTCCAAGAAAATGTCAGACAATATAAAACAGTTAAATGAAGTTAAAGAGCACCAAAATATGGAGTCCAAACAAAGAATAAAAAATACTCAGAATGAAGAACATAGAAAGTAAACAGGAACTGCATGAGAAAGATGAATCCACAGTCAGTGACAACGAAGCAAATGTATCAGAGAAAATTGGGCAGTTCAGGAACTAACGCACGAGATAATATGGTGAAAGAAAGTTAATTTTGGCTTCAGCTCCTTTTTTGGCTGACACATCGGGAGCCAGAGAATGAAAGATGACGCTGGACAATTCTGTGCGGATGGATAGCAATGTCCAAGTGGAGAAAAATGATCCAAAGCGCAATGCATTTTGACCACCAGCAAAACAATAGCCAAGTGGTGAACATCACCTTCATTATCATCCAAACAAAAGTTACATTGATCGCCACATTGCCGACTCAAGAAGCTGATTCAAACAACAAAAATGAGCAGAAAGTGCAGAACCAATGACATGTAGTAATTCCAAGCATTGTTTGCCAATTACAGGGCACGTTGTGCAGTGGGAAACAAGTAAGGACCACAGGATTCAAACAGCTTGGCAATATTAGGCATTAAAAGCAGACGGGATGATTACGACTCCCTCAGGCCTCGACTATACACACAAGGAACTTTGGTGCAGGAGGAGGCAATTTGACACCTCAAGGCCTCAAGCTATGGTTCTCTTCATCAGTCGGCTATGGTTGTCATCACCCTGCTTCTCAACATCACCCATCCACACACAAGCCAATATTCCCATATCCTCCATCCCCAATGCATCCAGGTACGGATCTAATTCCCACTCAAACCTATCCACCCCCTCCAATGCTACTATCTTTCTGAAGAGACCATTCCATGCATTACTTACTCTCCGACTGAAAGACACCTGCCTTAAAACTGTCCTAACTCGCATCTTTACCCTCAATGCCTCAAGCTATGGCCCCTGCTCTTAAAGCTATCGACTCTGCTGAAAAACTCCACTACACTTATCTTGTCCGCACCCTTCATAATCTTAAACATGTCTGTTAGATCACTTCGCAATCACCCCCATTTCGAATGTGTAAGTCCTGTCTCCTTCAAACGCTTCTCATAGCTTAGTCTAGCTATCCCTGGAATCAATATAGTAGCCTTATGCTGAACCCTTTCTGTGGCAGGACCTCCTTTTGGGGCCAACTTTTTGGTCCAAACCGGACTGTCCAAGCGCACGTGTTGGAATCGAACCAGGATGAGTCAGCTCACAGTTAAATATGCTTCCCCTGCACCATGTCAGACACAGTGGAGATTCTTGTAAACCACGTTAATCTGGCTGTCCTGTCTAACATTTGGACATCACATTTCCGTCAGTACTTTTCACGAATAATATTCCTTTGGGTTGCATGGTATCCTGTTCTGTTTTTGCGTACGGCAGCTTGGCTGCCGGGTAGCCATCTTTTCTCGGAAACGTGACTATGCCGCTGATGCTGTGCCCCTCTATCAGCACGATGGTACTCATTTTGCCGACCTCGGAAGGATGAGAGGCCAAGTCAACCCCACGTGGTGTTAATTCAGCAGCCAACGGGACTCGAACTCGGGACTCTAGGATCCAAAACCAGCAGCCACCCTCGCCGCTAATCCAACGCCAGGCGGTTGGTTTCCTGAACCATGTGCATGACTTGTTTTATGTACATAACTTGCATCATTAGGCACTATTTAGTCTCCATGCACAATTTCAAATAACTGAGTTTTCGTGTTATTAATTTCTCTTCCCAAATAATGTATTAATTTTGAACACCAACACCATTAGCGTGTGCATTGTGCTATTTTCGTATTATTACCGAACTCGAGACTAATCCTTCATCTTTGTCTCAAATCGAGACTCAGAAAGCATAACAATGCCAAGTTACGGATCAAATTAAGGACTGCAATGGATCCCCTTCATACCAAATGCAAAGAATGGTGGGAGCGAAACAACAGATTTCTTATCTTTCTTTCATGAATGATAATAAGATGACTAAAAATCACCTTTTTCATTAAATAAAGAGCTTACTGTCCACTGATATATTATGACAACTCATTATCAGGATGATGCACTTCCGACGTAAAGAAACTTATCAAAGATTTGGTGCCTTTTATGATAAATTCTTATCTCAGGCTCCAAGCAAAGGGGTTTTCAGCAAGACCTAGTACAATGACTGGGTTACCATACAGGGGGATAATCATTATACTTGTGCAGCGTTTGTTAATCTATCATCATTTCCTGAGTGGCTCTCTTTGGCTATGCAGACTCAATGCAGATCAAAAGCAAAGAGTCGACCAGTCAAGAGTCGACCAACCATCTTTTTTCTTCTTTTTCTTCTTGCGTATGGCAGCTTGGCTGCCGGGTAGCTATCATTTTGTTGGGATGCTACTATGCCGCTGATGCTGTGCCTCTCTACCAGCACAATGGTACTCATTTCATCGACCTTGGAAGAATGACAGGCTGAATCAACCCCACCTGGTGTGAATTCAGTGGAAAACGGGGCTCAAACTCAGGACTCCAAGATCCCAAATGACCATCAACAGCCACCCTAACCACTAAGCCAACACCAAGCTGAGGAGACCAGTCAAGATGTGATCAGCTTAAGTTAGCCTCTGTAACTTTGGTGTTTGCCTTCAGCTTTTATACATTTAAGGCCTTCTATCTCTCCGGAATTGGATTGAAATGGTCCTAATGCCTCATTTTAATGCAACAGACAGTACGATAAGGCATGAACAGGAAAGGACACAGCTGTATTTATGGCGGTTGTCCAGATGATCAGAGCACCGACTTCACCCTGTTGCTTTTGCATTTATAGAAACCTATTGCTATCATAAGCAAGCATCTTGAGCTTCAATACAAAGTACCTTGCCTTGATACTATCTAGACATTGACGCAAGTGACACGTGAGCTCTGCTTTCCATTACTTTGCTATTGCCTCTGGATTGGAGGGCATTTTGATCTTTGACCTTTTGGTTTGGAGGACTTTGTAAGACAACATAAAGGGCCATTTCAATTATTATGTGGGTAGGCTTATCAGCAAGCAATTAATTTGCTTCTGTGTTTTCATTACAAACCTTATATCTGTGTCCTTTGAAAAGGCTTTATGAATCACGTCTTGCGTATGTGTATGCACTGGTTTTAACGGTACTTTGTCTCTGAATTTGTCCCGAGCACACATGAACAGAGGGTAGTGAGATAATGTTTTTACTCTGTCTGCCTATACGGCAGTGAAATAAAACTGAAAATTATTCCAAACAGGAAACTTATTGTTTTTAAGGACGTCGTAAAGGGCAAAAACAACAAGCATGAATAACTAATTTAACGTGTTAGATAGGGTGGTGTAAAAGACACTGCATCAACGGCAGAAAATTCAAGAATTAATTTATTTATACGACTTTTACAATCTTTATTTTATTTAAATTGAATTGAATTGCACACTTGAACACTGAAGAACACAAATCACCTTCTTGTCACTTCCAAGAACCTCCAGTTTAGCAGTACTTGGACATGTTAAATGCAGTGGTGTATAGGGGTGATGTTTAAGATGGTTTCAATAGCGTGAAAGTTTTGCAATTTTTTTCGTAACAATGTTTAAGATCATTATATTATTGAAATTGAAGTAGAGCACTGCATGGGGTATCATGTTCTATGAATTCCCTATTTGTGATATGTGATCATTATTCAAGCTCCCCCATCCCCATCCCCAAATTTCCATTTTTTTTCCTTCCTGAGATGCTTCTGTATTCATCGTTTCCACCCCCTGCATTCTCCACTTCCCCTCTCCGTCTATTTTGTCCCTCGGCCCTGCTGTTGGTGTTTCCTCCCCCCTTTCTCTCTGCTGTTCCTCTTGTGCTGTTACATCCTGATGCGTTCAGTGTTTCAACTCTTCCATGAGCCTTGACCTTGTTTACCAAAAAAAGAAAGCCTCACAAAAGGGAATTTTTTTTTTAATCCTGGGGTATTCAAGAAAGTTATACAATATCGTGTCATCTTCGAGCCTGAATTTTTTAATGCTGTGAACAAACTTTGGTACGTACCGGGTGATGAAGGTTGTGATCAAGTACGAACGGATGGATGGACGGACGGACAACCTGAAAACATAATGCCACCGGCGACTTCATCAGCGGAGGCATAAAAAACTCTGCCCCCAAATAAATATTTAACCAACTTAGTTAGCATGGTAACAAATAAAGGGTTTGGCTGTATGTCCTCCAGCTGAGCCAATAATAAGAGCAAAATCTGGATCCGCAGCTCTGCTTTCATTTATTTGTGAGCACAAATCTCGGTCTTCAAAGACCTGAGTGCCACACCCATGCCATCCTATATGGAATTGATGTGTTGGCGTAATTTATGCGCATGGTGTCAGCATCATGCCGTGTTTAGGGTCAGAGCTACATATACAGTATATATATATATATATACACACATACATACATATACAGAATTTTAGCACCAGCTTACAGAGTTGAGGGTGCTTCTGGTTCATCAGCCTCAACATCAGCCAAACTTAATTTGAGATTACAAACTGACATGTGCATAAACACACACACACACACACACACACACACACACACACACACACACACACACACACACACACACACACACACACACACACACACACACACACACACACACACACACACACTTCTTATTAAATCTCGACTGTTGCATAAATCCCTCTTTTCAGCAGGTATTTATTCCCCCTTCCTGCACAGTTGGCCTGTGTGGAGGTTTCCTTGTTTCAGGACTAGGTGGCTGAAGGTTTTGCCAGTTTTTCCTCTTCTTCTTTTTCTCTGCAGCTCGACACATTTAGTGTCTCTTCGCCTTGTTTTGGGCGAATTTCAACAAATGAATAAATAAAAATTATATTCTTCAAATAAAATATTTTTCTGGAATATGCAGCAGTTCAAAATTTTTCTTACATAAGGAATACACTGCTGGATATTTGAGGGAACTATTACGACCAATCCATAATCTTGAAATGGCATAGATTTCACGTATGGGATGAGTATACATGGGGATATTTTCAAACGTGTGTCAATGGGGGATATTTTCAACAGTTCACTCGAGTCAGGACAGGTACCGGAGGATTGGAGAGTAGCAAATGTAACACCATTATTTAAGAAAGGATCCAGAGAAGAATTGGGAAACTATAGACCTGTTAGTTTGACTTAGTTGTGGTTAAGGTGTTGAGACATTAATTAAGGACCAGATGAAGAACTATTTAAACAAGTACAAACTAATAAAGGGAGTCAGCATGGGTTTACCAAAGGTAGTTCTTGTTAACAAATATTTTAGAGTTCGATGTGGCAGTGTCTGATTGGGTGGATGAGGGAAAGGCAGTGGACATCGTATATCTGGACTTTAAGAAGGCATTTGATAAGGTACCACATCGGGAGTTGTTAGCCAAAGTGAGAGCTTGTGGAGTGGCTGGTTAGGTAGCTAATTCGATTGCAAACTGGCTTAGTGATGGAAGCAAAGAGTGGCTGTGAGTGGGAGGATGTTTGCTGGGAGGATGTAAGTAGCGGGGACCTGAGGGATCAGCACTCAGACCATTGCTATTCATTATTTACATCAACGATTATGATAATGGGGTAAAGAGTAAGCTTTCCAAATTTGTAGATGACACAAAGCTTGGGGTGAGGTGGATAGCAGAGAGGGTGGTATCAGATCAGGAAAGTATGATTGATCTTGCATAGATTGAACAAATATTGGGCAGATGGAATTTAACCTGAGCAAGTGTAAGGTGTTGGGGATGGGAAAGAACAATGAAAATAGAGAATACAGGATGTAAGGGGTAATTTTGGAGCGTGTCACACAGGAGAAGGATCTGGGGGTGGGAATAGATATAGGAGGTAAGCGGACAGCACAGTGCCAGGCAGCTATAGGTAAAGCAAATAGGGTTTTAG
>CM068957.1:12547802-12559048 GCA_035128595.1 Eptatretus atami
GAGGGGGATCAATTATAAATCAAGAGGTGGTGTTAACATTGTACAGTAATTTAGTGAGGGCCTCTTCTATAATATTGTGTGCAGTTCTGGTCATCACAATTCAGGAAGGACATAGATGCCAGAGAGAGGGTTTAGCGCAGGGATACTAGATTGATTCCGGGCCTAGCTAGACTCAGCTATGAGGAGCGGCTGAAGGAGACAGGGCTTTGTACACTAGAAAGGAGGCGGTTACGAGGAGATATGATAGAGATGTTTAAGATAATGAAAGGTATCGATAAAATAAGTGCAGATGAAATATTTAACAGAGTAGACAGTGACAGGACCAGGGGCCGTAGCCTGAGAGTAAAGAAGAGGAGAGTAAAGACGGTAGTAAGCCAGGGGACTTTCACTCGGAGAGTAGTTAGTACATAGAATGGCCTCCCTGGAAAGGTAGTGGCAGCAGAAACAGAAGATAAGTTTAAATTAGAATTAGATATGTACCTGGAAGTTATGGAGATGGAGGGGTTTAGGGATGTTGACAGGAGTTTTAGGTAGTTTGAGCATTGATGGGTGATTGAGTGCATGTGTACGGAGTGCTGTTGGTGGGGGTCTTGTCAAGAGGTGTTGTGTGGTTGATATGTGTTTTTAACCAAGCTCATGCCCCCTCCCCTGAGGGGAAGAAGAAAAAGAAAAAACAAACGACAAAAACTAAAAATATTTTCTTTTAAATAATAATTAATTAAAAAAAATTGCGTTTTCTTCCTTGGATCTTGTGTAGATAAATTAGTGTGGTGTTCACGCAGGCATGGTGGTCTGAATGGCCTCCACATGTGTTAGATTTCCTTGTATTTCCTTGTATATACGTCCAATGGCTCGAAAACAATCAGACAACGCAGCTCAAAGCTCTAATAACGAAAATATCCCATCTAAGTAGTTGGATCCTTGAGAAACTGATGTCCTGCCGGAAGAAACTTTTGCAATGGCCTTCAAGAAGGCAAGTCTACAACACTGTAGATACAGTGTAAATCTTAACCTCTCAGACAATAGGCTGAGAAGTGCAAGAATTTGATCGAGCCATATAATAACGTACACGATTCAAAAGAGACTGAGGATTTACATAGATTACTGAGGGGGTTTTTTTCCCCACTTGGCAAATTCAATCAGCATAATGATATCTATGTTCATGGTGCAGAAGCTAAAATGCGATCATGCCTCGCATGCTCATGGCTGCATATGCGGTGCTAATAATGAGCACTCTCAGGTGTTACTGATCCCTTGGCCATGGTTTTATCAGACAATCCGCACAACGTTCAGGCAAGTTGGAGTGCAAGGTGCAATCATAATTGCATAATCATAAGAAAATAATTCTTCATGTCGTGCATTGGAAACCTAATTAACAACAGCACAGACATTGATGATTGTCACGGCGATAGGTTTGGACTTTGGGGGATTGAATTTGATGGAAATCGGATTGTATGCTTCCGAAAAGTCTTCCGAAGACATTGTTTTTGTTGTTCAGTGGAATAAGGCTCATAGTTGAGCTTGGGACACATTACACATATCACGAAGACATTAAGGCACATGGGTGTACTTTCATATGAATTACAAGAACAAATATATATGTACATATATATGTATATATCAGCAAAGTGCTTAGATGAAAACACAAAATGGATTTTGGACTCGAGACAGGTCTTGAATGCTGCAGATCCACAAACCAACCACCATGTGACCACTGGCTCAAATGAATGATACAACAGCTGCTTGTAACATTTCCAGATGCCCAAATAGATTAGAAATTCAACATTGTATCTTTCGCTCAGCGATGTACACAAATGTCAGACAAGCTTAGGTGTCTCCCATGCTCAGTGAATCACAGTTGGAGTCCTGCCTGCTTTCTGGACCAAATCTCGTGGGAAATTATAGGTGACTGAACTCAGCCCAGATACCCACATGCACATGCTAACCATCCCCATTCTCTTCACACACAGCACTCCCCAAACTCACATAATGGCAATCTATCAGCCTTCTCGTTCATACTGGTGCTGCCTTTTGGAAGTAGCTAATGAAGCAGTCATTGCTTACGCAGTCATTTAAAACTGTGGGCTTTCAATCAACTTCTTCATCGCTCCCTATGAAAAGTTTTTGATGCTAGGTATCAATAACAAAATAAAATTGATTTTAATTTCAGAAAAATCACTTCATTACTGAAAATAACTTAATTTGAGTGATTTTCATTTGGCTCATGAAAGGGTTAAATGCAGAACGTTTCTGTTTCAGCGAAAGTGGTCCACACAAATAGGAAAGGTGGCGATTACAATCGATTCCAGCTTCCGTTAACACGGATAATACATCAGCGTTAGACGGTAAGCTTATCTCGGAAAAAAATTCCAGTTTTAGGCAGTGCACATGATCGTTCATTAGGTACTGAAGCATATTGTACAAAGACCTATTGCAGCTGAAAAATTACTCCCAACGTCTCTAAATACCCAGAAAATGGAGTTTCCACTGATGCAGAAAACTTGTCATTCATCCAATTTCCTGCTGGAAGATCCGAAAATTAAGACATCTGTCATTTCCTGTCTAGTTTCAGTTGATTGCAAACGGCAGCTATCTGGTACCGCTTGATCGACCTCAATGTAAAGGTAGGGTTTCCACGGGCAAAGATTTGAATGGGATACAGACTGGAGATTGCCGAAACCGCTTCAAAGTATTTCAGGTTATAAAAGCCAGAGACTGGAATTAATCCTGTGGGAATGTTGAACTTGATAAGTTAACAACAAAGCTATCTCTTTAACCTTTTACACCTTTTCACCGTGGGTCTGAATAAATCATCGTCTATAATGGTTTACTGTGCCACTGCTGACCCTGAAAATCAAGGCTTTTAACCCCAGCAACTCGTACTTTAGTTTTTATTTGCTAAGCTTTGTGAAGAGCCCTGTATAGCATTCTGTTGATATCACCAACAAAAGTCTCCACGAGAGTTTGAACTTTGAATCTGGAGTTAATATTTTTCGACTTGAAGGCATGATGGACCGGCCTTCAGGATGGATTTCGGCTGGAAATACTGCACCTTTCCAAATACTTCACAGGTAACTTTGCGCTACTCCCAGCGTACAAAACCTTCATCGGTAGAGCTATAGAATATGCCCTCACTGTGGAACAAAGCCTTATTGATAAATATGTGCTTCCCTTAATGATGGAGATTCTCAAACTTTATACATCCAAAGTACCTCTTGCTTGTTAAACTTCTAATAGGTGAGTGCAGGCTGGTAGGGGTCATTTTCAGACATTTTCCTGCCTTTTCACTGGCCTCACCTATGGCCATATGCTCTACTTTTTATTTGCACGTGCTCCAGTTTTAACCCATTGCTTGTTTCCTCACTAAATCAAATCTGTATAGCTGTCTGAATGCATTAACTTCTCCATGAGCACTTCCCGGCCGATATAATCTGCCTCCTTACAAGTCCAAGTCTCGCAGGTTCAAAACATATTATCATCCATTTTTCAATTACTCTCCTTCAAAATCAAGTCAATTTCAACACTGCATAAAATATATTTCTGCTTTTATAGCAACAAAAGTAAACCAAGAAAAAGGAAATGAAATATACTAAGTCACTGCAACTGGGGTAAAGAAGTCTGAAATAACTGGAAGCATGTTTTTCTTTGTGATATACAGTGCATATTTCAGAATTTTCACCTGTTATTGCCTTTTAGACTGGAATTAAATTGCATTAAATCAGAGTTTTTCCACCTTTATTTACACATCGTAAACCCACAACTTCCAAGTGAAAAACAAATTCTACAAATTTCAGAAAATTAATTAAAAACTACAAAACTAGAATATCTTGGTTGGATAAGTGTCCACCCCGCTGAGTTAATAGAGGTTTGTTTGTGGAAGAGTGCAACGACAGAAAGCAATGGATCACCAAACAAGATGAGTCAAAAGGATAATGGTGGAACGACAAATAAAGGATGCACCACAGCAGCACAAATAGAGGTATTGCAGGAGAATGGTGGCAACATGGTCTCAGCAGGTCTTGTAAAGCTCAGTTGTGGAAATGGGAGAGACCTACTGTATACTGGCAGGCAGTAGAGTTGAAATCCTTTCAGGAAGAGTTCAAGACAAAGGACTCAAGAAGGCAGTTCCACAGGAAGAACAAGGAGCTGATACTCAAGGTCGCCCACCCTTTGGGTGGTATGAGGAACAGATCTGTGTAATATGAAAGCTAAATCTTGAATGTTTTTTGAAACACGCCAAGTTAATGAGACGGTTGGCATGGCAACACAATTTAGCGAATCACAGCCGTGATCCAATCAGGTTGAGATAATGTCATAAGGAATAGTTATCTGCAATATGAATGCTAAATGGTCAAGGTTTTTTTTATTAAATATCACACACACACAAGCCAAGTTCCTCTCCATTGATTGGCTTCCCTGCTTGTCTCCAACACAACAATGTCGATCATTACAGGTGTCCAAAAAAATGAAAACATTCTTCTATGGAGGCACATCGAACTTCTCTTATTATACCTGGAGGCCTTCTAATTGTATCTCGTTTGCGGCATCGTCTAACAGCTGGGGGGTCTTTTTGCCACACAGTCCCATTTCTGATAAGTATTTCTCGATCAGCTGCAACAGGCAGTTCCTGGGTCAATCATCCTCTCCCATGGCCATGTCCTCCACTTTGTTCTTTATATTGACCACAGTTATGAAAATGACCATGACCACATCTTCCACGCTGCTCGTTCTCATCGGCGTTGGATGTTACATGGTCTTGAGGTGAAACAGCGTGAGCAGCCGGGGGAAGAATCACAGCAGTAACCTCAATGTCGCTGTATTCAGAGGGCTCTGACACATGATCATCGGAAGCAGAACTTTCTGAACAATCACTTTGGTGGTTGGACCCATCCAGATGTTGCAAAATCTCGATAAGATGATATTTGTAACCCCTACCCCAAAATTTTGGCAAACTTTTTGGTTTGCAATGTTACTGAGAACAGAGGCCAAATAAAGAATGCTCTAATGCTTTGGTATGATGTATGGTTTGAAATGTGTTTTCAACACAAATCTCCTGATACCTTAATATTCAGGTTGAGAATTGGTAAAGACATGGCCATATTTCTAAGCCCTCCCCCTAAATTTTGATTGACATTTTTTCTTTGTTACGGTACCTCAAACTCAGGCCAAAAATGGAAATGTTCCAATGTTTTGATTTCCCGAGACTTTTAGTACGTCATTCTACACTATATTTGGAGTGGAAAATACTTGAGTGAATGCGATTGCAATTGATGTTGGATTATAATCACTAGATAACACTGAATGCAGTGTAATCATGAACAACTCTATCAGAGTGGTTCCTTGTGGAGTCAGGAGGTCACCACACCAAGGTTGTATCATGTTACCTATCCTCTTTTTAATTGCCATCGACTGGATCATTATGAACACCATATCAGATAGAGGCATCCAGTGGACCCTTTTCACCCAACTTGAAGACTTAGACTTTGCTGATGATTTAGCTGTTTTGTCATTGAGGCATACCCATCTGCAAGAAAAAAATCTGACAGATGAGTCAACTTTGCCAGAAGGACAGGTCTCAACATGAGTACCACCAAGACCCAGGTGATGAACATCAATGCCATGCCTTATGCACACGTTAGAGTAAATGGAGAAGCTCTAGAGACTGGAGATAATTTTGCATACCAAGGCAATCTCATCAGCAAAGACAATAGAGCCAAGAGAGACATCAAGGCAAGACTCTGCAAAGCTTATAATGCATTCGCTCAACCTCATCCCATCTGGATGTCCAAGCAGTACAGCCTGAAGACAAAAATGAGACTCGATGACAGCATTATCAAGTCTGTTCCTCTATATGGCTCTGAGTGTTGGTGAATAATAATCAAGTCAGACACGAGCAAGGTAGAGTCCTTCCACAATGGAAGCCTGAGGAAAATCTGCCACATCTTCTGGCCCAATAAGATATCAACAAAGACTTGCATGAAAGAACTGGCGGCCACAGCATTGCCCTTAAAATCAAGTGTCGCCGCCTCCGAAGGCTTGGCCATGTGCTTTGATTGTCCGCTGACAAAATCCCCAAGGTTGCTTTGAGATGGACACCATCAGGAAAGAGGAAACCAGGCAGGCCAAAAACAACTTGGCATAGGACTGTGGTGGCTGAGTTGGGCGAGATGGGTCTACCATGGTGTGAGGCATGGAATGTAGCCAAGGATAGAGATAAATGGTGAAGGCTTGTAGCAGCCTTATGTCCCAATGGGACGAAGAGGTAAGTAAGTAAATAATATCACCAGATTGACTGGCCTATTTCTGGCTGTTGTGAATGAAAAACAACAAAAAAGACTAACAAAGTACATTGTCGATCACAAATCAAATTTGAACAGTCAGATAAATGGTATACCTCCTAGTATTAAACAAATTTTGCAAACAAAGAAATAATCATGGTGGTAAATGTTTTGCTTTTTTCCTGAAAACCATTGAGACAAATTAATCATGGTCTAATTTGAAGGGAAAAAAAAAATTTGAAATCTTTTTGCCAATTACAAAGTGTTGAAAAAAGCCCAAGAGTGTATATTCTATTTCACCAGTGACGTCACATCTGGAAGCCATATTGATCTGAATGATGGCTTGCATAGAGAAACAGTGCACGTCAAGCTCGGATTCAGATACTGATTCCACCATCATTCGCAACTCTGAAGGTTCTCAGTATGTTGAAACTGATCGGTGGGATTTTGAAGGAACGGTTGGAGACAAAATTAGTGATGGAAACGCTTTTGGGGGGATTGTGGAGCCTATCATTTCAAACCATGTGCGAGTGATTCAGATAAAGAAGGCGGAAGCTGGTCGCACGTTCACTCCAGCTTGGTAGGGTTTGATTTTCCACTCAATCGATGGTTTATAAGGGAGGGATTTTATATTTATTGATAAATCGGTTTATATGTTACTCGAGCAGAAATACCCATCATCGCCTGAAAGCACGGGCACCGTCCAGCCACACTCAGACAATACGGACAAAATGGGCGACAAATGCTTTGTCCCACCGTCGTAGGCTGACAAGGTGTCTTGTATGTTACGGGATCGTCCCGTTTCATACTTTCCTCGGATGTCATTTGAGTCCATGTCTGTGCCGTGTCCCACAGTTCACATCCGTGAGGTGTCAATGTCCCGCCCCGGTGGAGGGGGAGTGGTGCTCGGGGGTAGAGGGAGATGTGTGGCAGTGGTGGTATTGTGGGGTAATGGGGATTGTGGAGGGATGGTGGAGGTGGGGTGGGATGGTGTTGAGTATTGTGGGGGTGATGGGGGTTGTGGGGATGGTAGAATGGGTGAGTGGATGGTGGTGGGTATGTGGGGGTGAGGGTTGATGGGAATTGTGGGGGGATGTGGAAGGGGGGTGAGAGGTGATGGTTGATAGGGCATTGGGAGGGGAGAGTGGTGCTTGGATTGTGGGTGGGGCTGAAAGGAGGGGCTGAAAGTTTAGCGTGCTACGTCAAATCCTCTCAAAGAGTAGATGATGAGCATGCATACTTTCTCTGCCCATTTTATAAATAGTTGGTGGTTCATTTGATTTGTAGAAATTTGTGTTGATGATAGATCATTATTTTCAGGTGCTCTTGTGGTCACTACTGGGCATTGGCAACAAGTGTTTAATTCACCGCTCAAATCGCAGTGTACATGTGCCGGTAGCTGGGTAGAGATGGTGTGACTGTTTCGAGCGACGGCCGTTTCTTCCACTTAATCACAGAGATGGCATCCTCTCTCAATTGCGGTGGATAACCATAAGATCTAGCCATCTCTGTTGTTCCATAACAGTGCTCTGTGAAGTGTTCTGACCACAAAAACGAACATCCACACGCGGGTATTTCGGACAAACCTCATCCAATTTTTGGCAAACTTAGGGTCTTTCGACCATTGGCGTAGTATGAAACCATCTCGGTTTATATAACTATACAAGCACCAAGAACACATCGACGATCAGCATACTTGTGGAAAAATCAAAAATTATTCATCTTTTGAGTTAAATCGTACCGTGATGGAACCCGGAAACAGAACGGATATGATGTTCCACTGCCTTATGTAACGTCAAGGGCAATCTGACGAAGAAGAAGAAGAAGAACAACAACAACAACAACAACAAGAACATTCAGACTTTTATTTGCAAATTTACCTATTTTATAATTTGGACAGAAGAAGAAAAACATTAATGGGGCAGAACAATATTGTGGGTCTGCAGAGCACATTTCAGGTTGTACAGACCTGCTCTATTGAGGTATGACTGTCTCGAAGAAACTAGAAAGTTCAGAGAACACGTTTCCCGATGCAGTGTTCAAGTATAAAGTTCAATTTAAATAAAATAATGATTTTAAAGATCATTCAAAAAAATTTCCAGAAGTTTAGCACTATTTGAAGCAGTTTTATACATCACTCTTATGCACTACCTTATGTAACATGTCCAAGTACTGCTAAACTGGAGGTTCTTGGAAGCAATAAGAAGGCGATTTGTGTTCGACGGTGTTCAAGTTAAAGATTGTAAAAGCCGTATAGAGAAAAAAATGACGGAATTTACCGCTACTTTACCGCCGTTGACGCAGTGTCTAATACAGCACCTGGTTTAACACGTTACAGTAATTCTTCACACCTGTTGTTTGTGTCCTTTATACCATCCTTATATCCAGTAAGTTTTATTTTTGGAATGATTTCCAATTTTGTTTGACTGCCAGGCAGGGAGATAGAGTAAAAAAACAAAAATCTCACTCCTCTTTGGGCACGTGCGATCAGGACGAATTAAAATCCAAAGTAGTGTAAAATGGCAGGTTTGTTTTCCCCGATTCATGTCATGATTCGTGTTCAAAATATATGATAACATTCAATTTAGATAAAGTGTTCCTCGATCATGAACTGACAATCATAAACTGATAAGACTTACAGAGGGACAGACAGACGGACAAAAACATTTGCCTTATCCCGCTTTTTGCTTTGCGTGTGCAGGGTAATTAAACATTGAACATAATGGTCTGCGAGGCCCCAAAGGTTGTTGAATTTGAGGTCAAATGTTTCTGAGCATGTATGCGGGACGGAGCTCTCAGGAGTTCGGTGAAATGTTTGTCGTGGAAGCGCTGGGCAAGGGTTGCTGCTGTAAAGAAACATTAAGGGTTCCGTTTGAGTGATCACCAAAGCGTGAAAAAAGTGCACTTCAATGTATGTTTGTTTGAGTTAACACCCAAGAACTTAACAACTCAAACTTGTTGAAGAAAATGAACTCAAAGTTGGCCTCGTCTCACCTCGGCTCTGTTACTAACTTGGGCCCCATTCACATCGCACCAGCTTCCAACAAAATGCCGGCATTTTTCTACCAACTTGCTGGCATCGCTTTGATGTGAACGGCAACTAAAAGCAAAGCCGGCATTGCATGCAACCGCACAACATTGAGCAATGCCGGCTTTGCACGCAACTACAATGCAATGAGCAATGCCAGCATTGCACGCAATTACAATGCAATGAGCAATGCCAGCATTGCACGCAATTACAATGCAATGAGCAATGCCAGCATTGCACACAATGACAATGCAATGAGCAATGCCGGCATTGCACGCAACTACAATGCAATGAGCAATGCCAGCAATGCACGTAACTACAATGCAATTAGCAATGCCAGCAATGCACGCAACTACAATGCAATGAGCAATGCCAGCACTGCACGCAACTGCACAACATTGAGCAATGCCAGCGTTGCACGCAACTGGGATTTTGCCGGCATTTTTGGTATGACACGGCTGTACATTTTTTCCATCGTAATGGACATCAAGTATCAAATAAGGAAGCTCACAATTTGTAATTATAAGCAGGAAACCATTTCATTTCTAAGAAATATTATATTCCTCGTGATCGACACAAACAATATGTTGGAGGATCTGCAGTTCGACTGAATTATTCATGTAGCAACTGTCCAGAAAATCTCTTTTGTCAAGCACGTGTTGGAAGCATATTAAAAAAGGAGGGTGGAGGAATAAAAGTGGACAGCATTCAAATGTTTACATGGGTTTTCCTTTCAACCATGCAATATGTATGTGTGTTTTTCAGTGGAGATCTTGTGCCATGCATCTTCTGAGCTTGATAAATTAATCCGGTCTCGGTACAAAAAAGCACTCACGAGTGAAAAATGACCCAAATGCTATCGCATTCTCTTTATGCTCTGGTCAATACTGGCTTAACCTTTATAGGCATGTTTACGGCCATCCGGCCATCCGTAAAGGCACCGTGCATGCGTCCCAAAATGGCATTCCCCTAATTTACGTGCGGCAGCCGTTTTGCATGAGCAGCCGATAGTAAGGTAAGTTACATGTTTAAAAGGGAAAAGTTGCATCAGCAGCCCAGAGTGAGACACAACGGGAGTTGTGATGCCATGGAAGCTATATATAATCAGCGTGGAAGCCATTAATGAAGCTTTCAGTGGAATACAGTGAGCACATGTCCCACAGGAGTGAAGGTGCTCAGGTAAAGGAAAAACTAAACGTCCAAAAGGCTTCTGGACTTGTAAGAAGCAATGACGAAACATTGATTAGTTAATTAATAATCATGAACCACGAATGTAAAAACAAGGAAAGTGAAAATGTAATTCCAGTATTTGAAGCTGCAACACCAATTAGGGAGGATAACTCACAAATCAGGTGTGTTTAATAATAGTGATGATAAGTTAGAGGTACAGGAAGTGTAAATTGTAGTGAGTGGCCATGAAATTGAGTTAGCCTTGACTTATGATCCCTGGAGGTGTTCCATTGCTTGTACATAATCTATATTCGGGGATTTTGAAAGCTTCCGTTTATTTTATACCCATGCTGGGTAGAATCTGTTTTGCTGAGATAATATATCATCTGTAACACAATCGAGTTTATTAGGATGAGCTACAGAGCTCAGGTTACTCCAAGCTAGACATAAAGTAATTGGTGCAAGAACAACAGATTTGACATCATCAACTACAGACCGTTCTCACCTCGATGAACAACTTTCCCCTTTGCAGGTAAATTGCGTTGATGAAGCTTATGGATTGCATCCACACTGCGATGCCATCAACACATCCCCACTTCGTTGCTGTGTCACAGAGCCAAGTTTCTGTGGATCCCACCAGTTGATTCTTGGGAAACAACGCATGGGGGAAACAAAAACTCTGCAGCACAAACCTGTAGTCGTATCAGAGCAGATGGTGGCTGTTTTTATCAAGCCCTCATCGGACTCACTAACAGTCTCGTGTGGCCCAC
>CM068957.1:12563448-12583542 GCA_035128595.1 Eptatretus atami
CCTCGGGGTGTGTGATATTGTGGGTGATGGGGGTTGTGGGGGGATGGTAGAATGGGTGAGTGGATGGTGGTGGGTATTGTGGGGGTGAGGGTGATGGGGAATTGTGGGGGGATGATGGAAGGGGGTGAGAGGTGATGGTTGATAGGGCATTGGGAGGGGAGAGTGGTGCTTGGATTGTGGGGTGGGCTGAAAGGAGGGCCTGAAAGTTTTAGCGTGCTACGTCAAATCCTCTCAAAGAGTAGATGATGATGACATGCATACTTTCTCTGCATTATAAATAGTTGTGGTTCATTTGATTTGTAGAAATTTGTGTTGATGATAGATCATTATTTTCAGGTCTCTTGTGTCACTACTGGCATTGGCAACAAGTGTTTAATTCACCGCTCAAATCGCAGTGTACATGTGCCGGTAGCTGGGTAGAGATGGTGTGACTGTTTCGAGCGACGGCCGTTTCTTCACTTAATCACAGAGATGGCATCCTCTCTCAATTGCGGTGGATAACCATAAGATCTAGCCATCTCTGTTGTTCCATAACAGTGCTCTGTGAAGTGTTCTGACCACAAAAACGAACATCCACACGCGGGTATTTCGGCAAACCTCATCCAATTTTTGGCAAACTTAGGGTCTTTCGACCATTGGCGTAGTATGAAACCATCTCGTTTATATAACTATACAAGCACAAGAACACATCGACGATCAGCATACTTGTGGAAAAATCAAAAATTATTCATCTTTTGAGTTAAATCGTACCGTGATGGAACCCGGAAACAGAACGGATATGATGTTCCACTGCCTTATGTAACGTCAAGGGCAATCTGACGAAGAAGAAGAAGAAGAACAAACAAACACAACAACAACAAGAACATTCAGACTTTTATTTGCAAATTTACCTATTTTATAATTTGGACAGAAGAAGAAAAACATTAATGGGGCAGAACAATATTGTGGGTCTGCAGAGCACATTTCAGGTTGTACAGACCTGCTCTATTGAGGTATGACTGTCTCGAAGAAACTAGAAAGTTCAGAGAACACGTTTCCCGATGCAGTGTTCAAGTATAAATTCAATTTAAATAAAATAATGATTTTAAAGATCATTCAAAAAAATTCCAGAAGTTTAGCACTATTTGAAGCAGTTTTATACATCACTCTTATGCACTACCTTATGTAACATGTCCAAGTACTGCTAAACTGGAGGTTCTTGAAGCAATAAGAAGGCGATTGTGTGTTCGACGGTGTTCAAGTTAAAGATTGTAAAAGCCGTATAGAGAAAAAAATGACGGAATTTACCGCTACTTTACCGCCGTTGACGCAGTGTCTAATACAGCACCTGGTTTAACACGTTACAGTAATTCTTCACACCTGTTGTTTGTGTCCTTTATACCATCCTTATATCCAGTAAGTTTTATTTTTGGAATGATTTCCAATTTTGTTGACTGCCAGGCAGGGAGATAGAGTAAAAAAACAAAAAAATCTCACTCCTCTTTGGGCACGTGCGATCAGGACGAATTAAAACCAAAGTAGTGTAAAATGGCAGGTTTGTTTTCCCCGATTCATGTCATGATTCGTGTTCAAAATATATGATAACATTCAATTTAGATAAAGTGTTCCTCGATCATGAACTGACAATCATAAACTGATAAGACTTACAGAGGACAAGACAGACGGACAAAAACATTTGCCTTATCCCGCTTTTTGCTTTGCGTGTGCAGGGTAATTAAACATGAACATAATGGTCTGCGAGGCCCCAAAGGTTGTTGAATTGAGGTCAAATGTTTCTGAGCATGTATGCGGGACGGAGCTCTCAGGAGTTCGGTGAAATGTTTGTCGTGGAAGCGCTGGGCAAGGGTTGCTGCTGTAAAGAAACATTAAGGGTTCCGTTTGAGTGATCACCAAAGCGTGAAAAAAGTGCACTTCAATGTATGTTTGTTTGAGTTAACACCCAAGAACTTAACAACTCAAACTTGTTGAAGAAAATGAACTCAAAGTTGGCTCGCTCACCTCGGCTCTGTTACTAACTTGGGCCCATTCACATCGCACCAGCTTCCAACAAAATGCCGGCATTTTTCTACCAACTTGCTGCATCGCTTATTTTGTGAACGGCAACTAAAAGCAAAGCCGGCATTGCATGCAACCGCACAACATTGAGCAATGCCGGCTTTGCACGCAACTACATGCAATGAGCAATGCCAGCATTGCACGCAATTACAATGCAATGAGCAATGCCAGCATTGCACGCAATTACAATGCAATGAGCAATGCCAGCATTGCACACAATGACAATGCAATGAGCAATGCGGCATTGCACGCAACTACAATGCAATGAGCAATGCCAGCAATGCACGTAACTACAATGCAATTAGCAATGCCAGCAATGCACGCAACTACAATGCCAATGAGCAATGCCAGCACTGCACGCAACTGCACAACATTGAGCAATGCCAGCGTTGCCGCAACTGGGATTTGCCGGCATTTTTGGTATGACACGGCTGTACATTTTTTCCATCGTAATGGACATCAAGTATCAAATAAGGAAGCTCACAATTTGTAATTATAAGCAGGAAACCATTTCATTTCTAAGAAATATTATTTCCTCGTGACGACACAAACAATATGTTGGAGGATCTGCAGTTCGACTGAATTATTCATGTAGCAACTGTCCAGAAAATCTCTTTTGTCAAGCACGTGTTGGAAGCATATAAAAAGGGGTGGAGGAATAAAATGGACAGCATTCAAATGTTTACATGGGTTTTCCTTTCAACCATGCAATATGTATGTGTGTTTTTCAGTGGAGATCTTGTGCCATGCATCTTCTGAGCTTGATAAATTAATCCGGTCTCGTACAAAAAAGCACTCACGAGTGAAAAATGACCCAAATGCTATCGCATTCTCTTTATGCTCTGGTCAATACTGCTTAACCTTTATAGGCATGTTTACGGCCATCCGGCCATCCGTAAAAGCACCGTGCATGCGTCCCAAATGCATTCCCTAATTTACGTGCGGCAGCCGTTTTGATGAGCAGCCGATAGTAAGGTAAGTTACATGTTTAAAAGGGAAAAGTTGCATCAGCAGCCCAGAGTGAGACACAACGGGAGTTGTGATGCCATGGAAGCTATATATAATCAGCGTGGAAGCCATTAATGAAGCTTTCAGTGGAATACAGTGAGCACATGTCCCACAGGAGTGAAGGTGCTCAGGTAAAGGAAAAACTAAACGTCCAAAAGGCTTCTGGACTTGAAGAGCAATGACGAAACATTGATTAGTTAATTAATAATCATGAACCACGAATGTAAAAACAAGGAAAGTGAAAATGTAATTCCAGTATTTGAAGCTGCAACACCAATTAGGGAGGATAACTCACAAATCAGGTGTGTTTAATAATAGTGATTATAAGTTAGAGGTACAGGAAGTGTAAATTGTAGTGAGTGGCCATGAAATTGAGTTAGCCTTGACTTATGATCCCTGGAGGTGTTCCATTGCTTGTACATAATCTATATTCGGGGATTTTGAAAGCTTCCGTTTATTTTATACCCATGCTGGGTAGAATCTGTTTTGCTGAGATAATATATCATCTGTAACACAATCGAGTTTATTAGGATGAGCTACAGAGCTCAGGTTACTCCAAGCTAGACATAAAGTAATTGGTGCAAGAACAACAGATTTGACATCATCAACTACAGACCGTTCTCACCTCGATGAACAACTTTCCCCTTTGCAGGTAAATTGCGTTGATGAAGCTTATGGATTGCATCACACTGCGATGCCATCAACACATCCCCACTTCGTTGCTGTGTCACAGAGCCAAGTTTCTGTGGATCCCACCAGTTGATTCTTGGGAAACAACGCATGGGGGAAACAAAACTCTGCAGCACAAACCTGTAGTCGTATCAGAGCAGATGGTGGCTGTTTTTATCAAGCCCTCATCGGACTCACTAACAGTCTCGTGTGGCCCACACGAACACACACACACTCAGAGTGGAGCATTTCCAAAAGAAAAGGTTGCATTTTCACAAGCCAAATGAGACACGTGAGATACCAACTGGACACCAACCACAAGTCACTCAAGTGGTGCTTACTGTGATATTTTAATGTATACACGAAGAAAATTTCTGAATCTTTTACTCCACCACACCACGTCCCTCCTGACCACCCACCGATGTCCCAATTCCCAATTAACATTCCCATGCAGCATTAATGCGAGAGATATCTGTTCGTTGTTCGGACAGTAAGCACCACTTATATAGCCTAGTGCGTCGTTCATCACGCCTGCAATTAACAGCAGTGGTGGCGAAGGCTTTAATCACATGCTTCGGTGCGCATTCTAATGAGTGTGTATTAGTAGGCTGCTCTGATGAGCAAGGCTAGGTCCCAAAAGATGGCAGACTCGAGTACGGTCAGGGATCCTCTCGATTTTCAGCTGATCTCTTGCCAATGATGCCTTAGGGCAAAAAAAAGGACATGTCCAAGACTGATACTCAACATGCTGGTTATCTTTTTTGTTTTTGAGAATTCCAGAGATCTCTTCCATTGTTTCCAATACAAGTTATCATTCCCTCCGGTTTCACCAGAGGGGCTATAGGTTGCTCTCCGTCCGTCCATCCCACATGTGGTTTTTCACACTTTTTTTTCCCATACCCTTTTATATCTTCAACTGAAACTTGGTACATAGCTTTATTATGATAAGTTACAGAACGAACTCGAGTTTCAGGGGTGTTCATCAATTTTTCACAGAGTTATGCCATTTTGGACTTAGAAATATCACATCAGAAGGGACATGTATTGCAGGGCAATTCTCACTCTTGTTTTACATTGTTCTTTCATTTTCGATTTACATTGACACACTGTGAGCTTCCTCTGTTAATGCAGTGCTTCATCATTCAACACGGATAATTTCCAGTCAATTAAAGCAATCAAACATAATAATATCACGCAGGTTAGACATTCGCCCTGACCTTACCGAGCTGGTAATGTGCTAGCATATTTTCACTTTTTTTCACAGATATAATATTGGTGTCGACGTTATTTGAACAAACACATCACAATGTATGCCTTCTCCCACTAATTACATTCACGAGTCCGATGTACCCGGATGGACCATCACCTGCCGTACCATTGATACATTGTTGTGAGATTGCTGTTTATCAGTCTGTATACGATTTTCTTTTCAGATATATAAAACTTATCAGATTATTTCCTCCCGTTCCATTTTCATCCTGTTATAACATTGTGCTATGTCTCTTTCCCACCAGAAAATTATGCTTACTGTATCTATTATCAGAAAAATTATACACATCCTGTATCCATGATTCCCCACCAGAAATTATGCTTCCTGTATCGCTGGAGGATGATACAGAACAGCAGGGTCTACCGGAGTGCTGAGTTCTTCACACTGACCACAGGTTGATGTAGCAATTCTAAAGTTGCAGCGTAAATCCAGGAGAATGGAAGCATCCCAGCCAAGGCAGGATGTTGGCAAGTTCAAGGATGAGTGGGTAGCTGAGGAGTTTGCAAACAGGCTGAGTGGAGATTTGGAGGGTCTGGGTGTTTTAGAGAATCCTGAAAGTTGTCGAGTGCCTTCAAGACCACCATCCTTGATGCTGCCGGTGGATGTCTTGGAACTCACCGGAGGCGAAGAAGAATTTTTTTCTCTCAAGGACACTGGATACCGTTGACCAGAGTCACAGGGCCAGGCTGAATGGCAGAGTGGAGCTGTTCAGGGAGCTGAGGCATAAAACTGTACGTGTGCTAAGAGTGAACAAGGAGGCCATGTGCAAGGAATCTGTGAGAGGGTAGAGCATCACCTGTGGTTAAGTGATTCTTGTCCTCCTTTCAGGGGAATTCACGCATTGCGTTCCTCCAAGCCCGTCACTCGGTGTACTGCAGTTAGAGCAGAGAGCGGCAGGCTCTTGACAGAGGATTCCGAAGTGAAGGCCCGTTGGGCCAGTTACTTTGAGCAGCTGGACCAGGCTGATCCACCAGCTGTCGAGTTAGATGTCAAGGGTGTTACTATCCCTATTGCTCACCCTCCAATCAACTGTGATCCACCTTATTTGTGGAAACACAGACTGTGGTGAACCGGTTGAAATGGGGAAAGCTCATGGGATCTGTGGCATCCATGCTGAACTTCTCAAGGTTGGTGAAATGCTGTACTCATGTCATTACATGCAGTTCTGTGCTCTGCCTGGAACACAAGCATCATCCCAACTTACTGGAGAGGGTCCTTGTTGTCCGTCTCTGGAAAGGGAAGGGTGATCGCCAGGACTGCAACAACTACCGAGAGGTGATGCTGCTCTCAGTGCCGGCAAGGTCTTTGCTCGGATAATTGTTGATTGGGTTCGCCACCATCTGCTTGAGCACCAGCATCCAGAGCAGTCAGGCTTTACACCAAAGAAGTCAGAATTGACCGTATCCTTGCTCTTCGGGTCCTCACCGAACGCAGACGAGAGTTTCGGCAGGGGCTGCTTGCAGCCTATGTTGATCTCTGTAAAGTGTCCATTCAGTGAATCGGATGCCCTCTGGAGGATTCTTGGTCTTTGTGGGTGCCACCAAAACTGATCAATCTGATGTCTGAACTATACTCTGGAAATTAGAGTGCTGTGAGATGTGGTGATACCATCTCTGACTTATTTCCAGTTGTTACTGGAGTTCGGTAGGGGTGTGTACTGTCCCCCACACTTTTGGTACTTGTATGGATATGTTATCTTTGTATCAGTTGTCTCAGTACTTGTATCAGTACATGTGATTCTAGGGAGGATGTCGGAGAGATCAAGTTGCGGTGCATCGTTTGGGAATGTCAAGATCTCTGACCTTCATTTCGCAGGTGATGCAGTCTTCTTTGTGGAGACTCTAGATATCCTTTTGGGGGCCCTCAACGTGCTGAATGAGGAGTCGGAACCACTGGAATTCTAGGTTTCCTGGGTCAAAACTGAGATCCAGGCTTTCCTTAACATATTGGATGCTGCTATCTTGTCTGTACCTTTTGTGGTGAGGTTGTTGAGGTCATGGAGAGATTCACTTGCCTTGGCAGTGATATTCACGTATCTGCTGGCTGTGAGCCCACGGTCAACAGACATCTGGGTCGGGCCTGGGGACTCATGGATACATTGGATCATGGGTGTGGCGCTGCAGGTACCTGTGCAGGAGGACGAAAGTCCGAGTCTTCAGGTCCTTGGTGCTTCCAGTCTTGCGATATGATGTGAGACTTGGACTCTGACCAAGGATCTGAGACAGAGACTTAATTCCTTTGGTACCAGGTCTTTCAGAGAATCCTTGGTTATCGCGGTCGGACTTTATGTCCAACGAGCAGTTGCTAAGAGAGACTCAAATGAGATTTCTTACCTGCATAGTCCATGAGCATCAGTTGCGGCTGTCTGGACATGTGGCTCGTGAGGAGTTTCGTGAGTGGAGGAGCCAATGGGCCGACCACGTGCCTCCTGTTGCAGCAGGTTGATCAGCATCTCAAAGAGATGGGGATGGGCCAGGCATCTGCATGGGGACGGCCATATGGAGGCCCCTGGAGTACCGGCGGAAAGTGGACGCAGCGACACGCTGCTCCAGCACATGCTCCCATACCTGACCTGACCTGTATTAATGTGCATCATCCAAAAGAAGAAGAAGAAGAAGATATTTGCTATCTTTCCATAATGCAACTATCACGTATGTGTGTGTGTGTGTGACTTATGATGTATGTATGCCTGTATGTACATGTGATGTGTGATGTATGTATGTATGCATGTATGTACATGGGAGTGTGATGTATGTTGGTGTGTTTAAACGAGACTCAGGTTACTCATTGTATGTGTATGTGAATGTGTATGTACGTGTGATATGTGATGTGCTTATGATGTGTGATGCATGGACGTAGGTATACAATTATGTTTGTATATGTTTGTATGTGTATGTTTGTGTGTATATGTTTGTACGTGTATGTTTGTATGTGTATGTATATATGTGTATGTATGTATGTATGTACGTATGTGTATGTTTGCATGTGTACTGCATATGTATGTGTATATGTATGTGTATATGTATATGTATGTGTTATGTATGTGTATATGTATGTGTATATGTATATGTATGTATGTGTATATGTATGTGTATATGTATGTGTATATGTATGTGTTATATGTATATGTATGTGTATATGTATGTGTATGTGTATATGTATGTGTATATGTATTGTATATGTATATTGTATGTGTATATGTATGTGTATATGTATGTGTATGTGTATATGTATGTGTATATGTATGTGTATATGTATGTGTATATGTATATGTAATGTATGTGTATATGATATGTGTATATGTATGTGTATATGTATATGTATGTGTGTATATGTATGTGTATGTGTATATGTATGGTATGTGTATATGTATGTGTATATGTATATGTATGTGTGTAGCGAAAAGCGCCCATGGTGGTGTGTATGATTACCAGAAGTGGATGAAAACCAAACCGAAGCTCAAATTCAATTGTAAAGACACTGTATATGTGCACCCAAAATAATTTAATTTGAAACTAATTAAATAATGCAACTATCACAGAATATGGTTATAAATTGTTGTACGAGTTGTTTGAGAAGAACAGTGCTTAAGTACTCATCCTAGATGGGCCCTTTAGCTCAGAGGCCGATGTGTAATACAGTTTTGAATTTCTCAAGTTTTCCATTTTCAGGTGAATATCTCTCCACTTTTCAGTGAAAACGATGACCTCGAGGTGTGGACCGGTCTACCCGAAATATCAGTTCGATACCTTCCAAAAGACGTTGGTGTAAGGTTGTGGATAACAGAGATTGTATGTTCAAACCACCAAAAGGCCAGTGGACACTTTGTGATTGATTTTCAATGTCCTCAGAGAAACTTTGGATGGGAAATTAAATTCTAATTCCACTGTGGCCAAATTCCCTGCTTGAGGTTCCCTGTATAATCAACGCGACTGCGGTAGTTGTCACATGGATGATGTTGCTAGTACTGGGTATGGCATACCAATGATGTGCCAAGTGGCTCTTCCTGTTATTACATTTCCTCGTTATGAGAGCAGAGGCTTTGAGATTTTCAACAGAGCAATCATTTTACAATGTACAAATTATGGTCCTCACGACTTTTTAACGACTAATAATTCTCTGGAAAGAGATCGTTATTTACACACATTTACGGTGAAATATCGAACACAAGGCAAGTTATCTTTTTTGACATTCACGACAGCAATCCGTGGGTTCGCACATCGACTGATCCGGCTCCAGCCATAGAATCTGCTCAGGCTGACTGTTTCAATACCAGTCAATGGTTATGTTCATCCTTGTGAACATCCTCTACCCTAATCTCATCATTCTCTTAGGCCTTATGGGAACATCTATTTATATGATGACACAAATATTACAGAATTTTTGAGACTACCTCCACTCCCCCTCCTCCCCACCCCTCTTTCATGAGTATCTCCTCCCAACAGACTTTCCCTTCCCTACCCACACTCTCTTCGGCCCTTACTTCTCTTTCTTATCTCAATTTATTATTTTTTTTAAAATCAAAAACAGTTTTTTAATTAAATAACTGCTAAAGCGTTTAAATAATCTGGTAATGAGTTTTCTACATTATGAAGAATGTAATAAAGTTTGTGTTCCTATTTTCACACTTTCAAAATAAATCTCATCAGGACCAAATGTCCTGTTCAAGATAAACCAAATTGTCATTAATAAGAGTTAATTGTAATTAGTTTAAGGATAAAGACATCACGACAGAGAAAACGAAATTTCATGACAAATAATTCAAACCTGCGGTGTATATGACTGACAGAGGCACTCAGAGGGATTTGACAAGTGCTCAGACAAGACTGGCAAGGAAATGGAGCAAAGTCACTTTTTTATTGACTCAATTGATGATTCGATTACGTCACATGTACAATTAATGTCTATAAAATTATGGAAATAAAACTCAACGAAGTCGCATCAAAATTTTCACTTGCCGTTCTTCTGTCTTCAATTTCCCTTGGCCTCAACCTCTTAAAGGTGTACGTCTTATTGAGGTTCCTCACAATCCCCAATTTTCATGTGTGTATGCAAGACAGCAACATTTGTAAACCTCATTTTCTGCATTACTACACTCATTGTTTGTACTTTTTTTTTAGTGAATAAAATTAATTATTTATAACCCACTCCCACCCACCACTCCCACACCCACCCTCAGTACCCTTACCAGGCAATGACAAAGGACAATTCACATTCTGATCTATTTCTTGCCATAAATGCCACTGCCTGCTGGCCTTATGCGACCTTTACGTGGTTTGCAATTACAATGACTTATTCCCATACAGACCAAATGGGTATTATACTGTAATAGTTAAATCTTTACGCTTTCTTTTCCTGCTTTAATATAATAATGCATGCTTCGGTATTCATATTAGAGCAGCGGTAATCCACAACTACTTATAATCGCGTGCTTTTGATTTGTGTATATATATATATATATATATATATATATATATATATATATATATATATATATATATATTCATATACCATGACTAAAAATTTGTTTTGCATTCAATTTTCTCCAGGGTATACAATTGCAATAAAAACAAGTGAAATCCTTCAATACAGCGGCGTGTGGTGAAGCAAATGAGTACACTAATGTTAAAATATGCAATTTATGCTTTTTCAGTTGAAAAACAATTAAAAGCATACTTAATATTTGAAATGTAAAAATCTTATTATTATTGTGATAAGCACCTTTATATATACAGAAGGAATGAAATCTTCGATACAGCGTGGCAGGAGGCGCAAAAGAATGATGTAAAATAAGAAGAACAGCTTTCAGTGTTCGGCGCGAAATGCCATGGTGGGCGGAAATGACGTCTTTCGTTGTTCGTCATAGAGAGGGGCGCGTTTCTTGGTTTTTTTCCGTCAAGCAATAAATTCAATGGTTTTCACATATATAACACATTAGTTTCACAATTTCCATTGAAATACTCGGTTATTTCCGTCAATTGTCGTCATTTCCGTCTAGGTTACGCACTGCCATCTACCGGACGGCCGTCATTGGCTCACTTGTGGCACATGGGGGGGGGGGGGGGACACCGGAGACGTGGTAGACACCGGGGACATTTCAAACTCGGTGCAATGTATACAGCGCACGCGCTGTAATAAGGAATAGACGACTACCAAGAACATGCAGAGCACATGGTATCTGTCTGACATGCAAATTGCTTCCTTTAAAAACATGACTGGTATACGAGGGAACTATGAACCATGTATTTATTATGTATGCAAGGAAAGGAGATGGGGAGGGGGTCAAATGGGAATAATAAAATTGAAAAAAAAGGAAGAGTAGAGAAGAGAAGAGAAGAGGAGAGGAGAGGTATGGGGTGTGTGAGTAGTAGAGAAAGGTGGGAATGAAGATTGGGAATAGAAAGGAGTCAGGGGAAAGGAGCATTATGTAAGGAGAGGTAGGGGGAGGAGGAGGGGGAGGGGGTGAAGGCCAACAGTTGCACTCTATTTACAGACATCATAAATAGATGCCTCCTATAGTAATTTCCAGGTACATGTACCCTCAGGTCACCGTTTCAAATTTGGAACATCCATTTGTATGAACGACTGGATTATGAATGTAAAACATCCCACGGTATATTTCCCTAGAGTCGGCCTTTGGGCTAATACAATGGGAAAACATGCAGGACCTGCATAAGGATGTGTGAAGTTACCTTGTAGTGTGATTTAGATGCCCATTGAAATACTAAAAGTTCATGAGAATTTTATAACATGAAAAGCATCCTCTCATCAGAATATTTTATGTATGAGGGTTGATAACTAAGTCCGTAGCTTAAAAGAGTTAATCCCTCCTCCCAAACAAAAACAAAAAAAACAAAAAAAAAGGACTCATAAACTGAAGTTTATGATAAATGCAAAATGATTATTTAATAAAATTCAGTGGAACTATTGTAGGAAATGAAATGTAGAAAATTGAGAGTTTCATGAAACGTTCTCTTATGTCAGGACATGGATTTCGGGATCATTCTGGTAAAAGATACATCGGTGTTGGAAGGAGATGGAATATTTACAAGATTGATCCAGAATTCAAAAGGCTGCGAAATGAGTTGAAAAATAAATAATTTTGTAATCTTGGGGCATTGTTTGAACATTACGGCATGGCATTTAAAGTGCAGTATTTCAAGTATTCTTTTAAAACTAAATTAGTTCGAAAGGTATCCAAGATAATTCTGGCACCCTGTTCATATAGAAAGCCGAGGCTTCGGGAACAGAGGGTAAAAAGGTGACGTCGTGATTGTGGGGCAGTGGAGTCACATTTTAACTCAACCAGCAAGGGTGTGAACGGACAGCAAAAGAGGAGAGAGCGAGAGGAGGGGAGGAAACAGTAACCTGGAAATGAGTGTGTTGAATTATGTAGTGTGAACGGGCGTAAACAACATCACGAGTAAGGATGTGGGATAAGAGATGATGGTATGCTACTTGCTAGAAACCCTGAAGGGAGGACTGGGATGGAACCACCGCATGAAAGCAGTTTTACAATGGGACACAAAAGGAACAAAGCAGTGGGGGTGAGTGAAGAAATTTAATCACGTGGGGATTAATTGAAGAAGGCATGCATCCTGAAGGATCTGGGGAGCGTCGGACAGCTGAGAGAGTAGAGGGAGCTACACCGGTGTTGAGGGGTGAAAAGAGAGAAGCTACCAACTTGTCTGCGACGTAAAAGCAACAGAACTTGTTCTTCAGCCTCACCATGAGAGATGGAAATAATTTTAAGAGCTTTAGATTCCACAGAATCCAGGAAAGATGGATGTGATGCTGGGGCACTAGACCGAATGGAAGAGCAGAACTCCATTTGAGCTATGGACAAAGGCCCGATAGCTGTGAATAGTTCTGATTTTTCAAGGAATTACTTGGAACGACTGAGGATGCCCTGTCTGCAGTTGGTTTTGGAAGCAGCTCGGTTCTAAATCATGACATAGTAAATTATGAGGTTACAAATCACAACTCGAGTCACCCAATAAGGATCGGGTTATGTAGACTTTATTAAAGCATCAAGAAGATTGTTGTTAGTGAAGTTTAAGTCATATATAAGCAAAGTCATAAATACATGAGCACAGTGGGAAGGGTCAAATACACCAACAGCAAAGTAGAGTGATCCAACAAAGGGACACTCGCAGGAATAATGAGCAAGGGGAAGAAAAACCCAGAAACAAAAAAGTCTGAGCCCAGAAATGGACGTTTTACACCTGTAGCAAAAATTAACTCTGGATTGCAAAACGGGAATGATGGGCCAAATGGCTTCAATGTGGACATATTTGGTACGTGAGAGGAACTCCTCAGCATTGCAGACCGTAAAAGGTGAATCGGCCACCAAATGCTTAAGGCGATAGAAGAGCCCTTTAGCAGACAGGCTTTTGAGTTCCCAGTTGTTCTGCAAACCCACCCATACAGACAGGGTGCTTAACTACAAAAGTGGTCACCCGACGACGCACAAACGAGCTTGTGCACGAATCTTGTTCAACCAGGCAAAAATCGCACTGCAGCAATCAAGATACAAGACGGACCAAAAATGAATGTCACTGGAGAAAAGGAAGGATGTCATATCAATTGCGATGATGGATTCCATGACCTTGTTGATGACTGGAAGTAAGCTGATAGGTCTGTAGTTGAGGGGAACAGATTTTGCTCCTTTTTACCTCATCTGGAATGTAGTTCTGTGGAGCTTACGGGATGGCGCGTCGTCCGTCCGTCCGCAAATAGTTTCAACTTTTTCTCTGGAACTACACACAGGATTTCGATGAAACTTTTCCACAACGTTCATCACCGGGTATGCAACAAAGTTTGTTTATGACATTTTAAAATAATAAATATAAAACAAGCAAAAAAAAAATCGGCCCCTAAGGGGGTCGATGGGGGTTGCCCCCCAAAATAGGTATTTCCTTTCTCCTCAGAGGCAACACACACAATTCCGACGAAACTTCACCACAACCTTCATCACCCATGATGTACCAAATATTGTTCATGACATTAGAAAAATCAGGGTCTCAAGAGATGCAAGGGGGAGTTGCCCCACAAAAGAGGTATTTGCTTTCTTCTTTGAAACCACACACACACAATTTTGATGAAACTTGACCACAACCTTTATCACCCATGATGTACTAAAGATTGTTCACGGCATGAAAAAGAAAATCTATCGGTATTTACTTTCATCTCCATTACATATTTTGTGGGTCATCCATGCCGACCAGTTGTTCCCTGGTTATCTTATCCAGCCACTACCAGGTGAGCACCCGGGGGTATTGCCCCTAGATGTTTATAGCGTGCAGTGATGTTGCCCGATTTCCAAACGGATGGAAGATGACCAAGTGCAAATGAGAGAGGATGTGCAAGAGCAGCAGAGCAGGTTTTTAGGACACGTGAGCTGATGCCATCCGATCCAGTATCGGAGTCAGAGTCGAGGGTTGAAAGAACCTTCTCTACCTTCTCAGCTGCAAAGGACATAGAGACCAGGAGTATTTGGGTACAGCAGGGAAGGATGGGTACTGAGAGGAGGGGTTGGGGGATACATGATTTGGAAGCAAACACAGAATTGAGGCATTCAGCCATCTCATGAGCGAAGTTGACTATGGTGCCATTAATTGAAGAGAGGGAAGGGTTGAAAGGTGAGCATACTTCAGAGGCAGACTTAACAAGGCACCACCAGGCTTTAGAGGATGGAGACAAGTTTGAAAGTTCATTCTTGAGTTGGACAGATGTTTTCTGGCTCTCCTGAGAGTGGACACACACTTGTTGCAGACTTTTTGTAAAGCACCGAGATTGCCTTCGGTAGGGTTAGCTATCCAGGAAGAGAAGACAAGTTGTTTCAGAGCAACTGCCTCACCACAGGATTCAGTGTACCATGAGTGGGAAGAAGGGTGGGATAATTGAAGACGAGATGGAATGAATCTGTGCATGAGAGAGTAGGTTTCTGTAGAAGAATTCCCAGGATGAGTTAACATCAGGGGCAGTAGATATGGGAGACCAGTTCTGAAGAGAGATGGCTGCTTGCATTCCCTGCCAATCTGCCAGACTCGCCGGCGTTGAGACAGCTCTGAAAATAGCCAGAGATGTTGACTTTCACAAGTATATGATCAGGTGAACTAATTGGAGCAGAGGAAGAGCAGGAGACAATTGTGAGGAAAGTCAGTCATCACCAAGTCCAGAAGGGAGGATTTGCCATTGGGAGAAATCCAGGTTGGAAAGTTCACAAATTGAGTCGGTCCCTGGAGTCACAGAAGTCCTTTGCTGAAGCGTAATGGCTGGTGAGAGAGGTACCAACACCCAACCAAGTTGCATGATGACAATTTAAATGAGAAAGAGGGAGTTGGGCTGGGTTGAGTGGTTAAAAGTTTGCCTATGTTGTTGAAGAAAGATTTAGATGGAGTTGTCACTGTTCGGGGGATGGTACAACACATCGATCAACAAGAGGTGGGAGTGTTGGAGAAATCGCAGCGAAGAGGGACCAGAGGTACTCAGCCAGAGAGGTATGCAGCCAGAGGTTTATAAACATTCACAAAGGGCAAAATATTGGGCAAAACACTTTTTGAAGGTCACGACAAAATGATCACGTGGTGGGATTATTTCTTCAGCGTTAAAGGCACATCATTTTCAATGTGAATTTTGCACACAATCGGAACAACAACATAAGTAATGTCGCTGGGTTATTGTTATGGTTTTGGTCTTGCATGAGGTCAGCATTATTCCAACATCAAATTTTCATCCCAAAGAGTTAAATCATGATGGACCATCACAGAGAGACATCAACAATCACTGGAAACATTCTCAATCCGTATCAACTTAGCAACACAGGCCAAGACAATGCCACATTGGCCATCACGCTCAAAGACCTCGCTTCCAGCTTTCCTGGTGATCGCATTCGGTCCACTTATAATTGGAAACACAATGGATGTAGCTGTCACGTAAATGAGTAAAATAAATGTGCAGTTGTTATTCCCTGCAACGCTGCTGTGCATACAAAGGATTCATTAAATAGTGGCCAAAAGATTACAGAATACATCCATTTATTGGGTGACTTTGGCTTGAATTGTTGAGCATTATACGTGCCTACGGAATTGGAAGATATGGACGCTTCTTGATGCGAAGATCAAGCACGATTTTATGTGCACGAATTCACAATTTTATCACAAACCACGCACAGACTAAAGGAGAAATCAGACACATGAAAGTCTGCATAATGTTCTTCAAACCGGGACTGTAACACATGGGTAAGTTGAATGGTAACATTGCCAGCCTGAAATATCCCAATAATTTCTGGATACATGAGCAGCATGAAAGTGTGAACCTTATTGGTGACAATCATGCAACAGCACTGCAGAATATATATATACATATAGACATATACTACACACACAGTTCATCAGATATATTCAGGGTCATTGTGGTTTCCACCATACACGAACCTTTACATCCCTGAAACGGTGTTCCTAAGAGTAGGGTTCGTGATATTACACATTTCTTCCACTGGTTCGAGGTCCAGTTTCAGGACCTGTGTGTAGTTGGATTGTCCAATCGCAGCACCTGTGTTTTACAGTACAGGTGGAACATCAAGTCTTACTACCTCAGTATAGGTGGAATATCTAGTTCTCTGAAACATAAAAGTCATGAAAGGATACCCGAATAATGTTTGCAATATCTCCTAAGTTTCCTAGCAGTACATAGTGCACTGTTACAGTCACAAACAAAAATATCGTAGAATGTGGTGGAATATCTCTTCTATCTATGTTCTCGTGAGTATATGATGATTATGATTGGTCATTGGAGCTCATTTTGTACCTAATGTCGAAGTGTTTTCCAAAGCTTGGTTTCTCTGTTACAGAGAGATCTGAGAGATCATTTGGTGATGACGCCACCACCTTCGTGAAACTTAAAATATTTAAACTTACCCAAGCATTGTGAAGTGCATGACCATAAACACCCTGGCAGCTCAAACGTGCACATACCTGGTTAACAATGTGAAAAGCGATGTTACTATGATTTCTAGTTTAAACGCAGCAACCGAGTAGCTTCTGAGATGTTAATACCTGATAATGAAATTTTTCTTTTTATTCAGACTTTTGTAGTTGATAACAGAAGCCTGACTTGCACCCTTGATGGGTCAAATACTCTCTTCCATGATATAAATTTGATCCTTGTAGTTTTCGTCTATTTTTTACTCGACCTTTATAACAGCCCCCGTTATTCGCAGCATCTTATGGGGTTGACCAAGGAATCTTTTTTGGTCCAAATCTTTGATGACCCGCTGGCCAGGCCTGCCCTTTGAGAGAAAGTGGCAGGAATTTGTAAAAATTTTTCAGCGTATCAGCGATAACTCACCTACCCTTTGTGAAAGACACCGTGGGATGCTTAATATCCACCGACGATTTGTGCTGCTCGCAGAAGGGTCCTCCGGCTTCATGTCCTCCTGGTGGATGATGCACACGTTGATGCATCGTCCTGCATGCAAACAACAGGGTGACAGTTTATAGACGGGTCGAGATTTGAAGCCAGGATAAGCAGCCGAATGACAAGTGTACATCCTGCTAAGCTATCCTGCCAACCCAAGTTACATCTATTTATAACTAGACTATTCCAAGATGTTAATTGCTAAACAATTTACCTTGGACCAGCTTGCTGTCACAAATTGGGTTTATTTCCCCAGTCGCTTTATGGATGCCCAGCACATAACAACTAATCAGCTTTCATGTGGTCACCCTTCTGCCCAATAAGGTGTATTGTTTCTATGCCAAGAATGGCATTAGGGTAATTCCTCAACAGCTGCTGCAATGCGCCACTCAAGATTCCTCAGCATTTAGCTCTAATCCCATTCAAAAGCTGATGAAACTGTCTTTATTGTTAAATAAAGAACCATTGTGATGAAGAATATCATTTGCATCATGATGGGTAAGATGGTAAGATGGACAAGGTGAGCTCATCATGTACTCTGCTTGGGGTGGCTTTAACAACACATGGATGAAAATACATTAATGATGCCTTAGCTGTACATTCTGCTTATTGATAAACATGGAAAAAAATTTACACAAGACATGTGCAAATTATATGCCTGAGTTATTCCATCTGGAAAGCAAAGCTACAAGGATAGTTTCAATATATGGGCACTCAGCTTTGAGCACTCTGGCCTTTGTTTGAATCTTGTCCCAGCTATAAACTGCCATCCTATTTTTTTGCATGCAGGGAAAGGCATGAGTTTGTGCACCGTCCATCAGAAGCACATTCAACTGGATGTTCGGTGCCCCAGGCACTGGCCATTGGTGGACAGTACAAGATCTCATTGTGTCTTTCGCGAAGAGTAGGCGAGTTATTAGCCCAGACTCTGTGGCGTGATGGTTAGAGTGTCTGCTGTAAATCTGGGATGTTGATGCTTTCAACATGCTGCTTTAAAAACGGTGCATGCTGCTTCCTTGCTTGATGCCCAGCATTTTGAAAAGCATTGACAGACAACCATAGGTTGGCAACCATTGTACAGGCTTGATATTCCTAATTGACTCCTCCTGTGTTGAAGGTCCTTGCAAATAAAACTTGTATTATTATTACGAGTAATACCTGTTCCCTCTGGGAGGGAAATATGGTGTCAATTACCCCCACCTGAGCTCAGGTCGAGATCAGTGGTTGAACCACTTGCACTACTCCACATGGACAGGTGAAAATTGCAACATGGCTTTCCACCCTCACAGGAACGACGGGTGCTATTTTGTGTCGATGACCAGAAATCGGCTAACCTGAGCACGTATGCAAAAAATATGATACGTATGCTAACCCTCTTCGGAATATTTGCTGTTAAAAGTGCAGTTTCAAAGAAAGTGTTGAATGGACATCATGGACGACAGTGAATAAGGACAACGAAACTTCAATAATAATACTCCATTCTTCAGTGCCAAATAAGGGCATATTGCAAGGTCCTGGAAAGCCAGTTGAAAGGAAAAAAACGAAACAAGTGTCTCAACCTCAGAGCAGGGAAGCATGTCTTGACTTCCTGTCCAGAAATAACAATCATTCGTTCTGCAGTGCCTTCAGAAAGTATTCACACGCCTCATCTTTTGTCACATTTTGGTGTGCTACAGCCTGAATTTTTTTAAAAAAATTGTCCCCGATCTACACAAAATAGCCCATGATGACAAAGTGAAAACATGTTTTTAGAAATTTTTATAAATTAATTAATAATAGGACCGTAGCATCCCTGAAGCTCACCTGAATCAGGATCAAGTTACTCCAGCCCCCCGCAAACCCCCTTAGATGATGATTTTTTTTTAATGCCAGGAACAAACTTTAATACATCATGGGTGATGCAGGTTGTGGTCAAATTTCAATGAAATCATGTGCGTAGTTTCGGAGAAGAGAACAAATACCTATTGTGGGGGGGGCTCAAACGACCTGCAGAATCCCCTCGACCCTCATTTTTCTAATGTCGTGAACAAACTTTGGTACATCACGGGATGAAGGTTTTGGTCAAATTTCATCGAAATCGTGTGAGTGGTTTCAGAGAAGAAAGAAAATACCTCGGTTGGGGGTCAAAAAAAACCCCCATTGACCCCTTCAATGAGCGCAGATTTTGATGCGGTCCATATACTTTGGTACATCGCAGGTGATGAAGGTTTAGTCGAGTTGCATAAAATTGTGTTTGGAGTTTCAGAGAAGAGAGCAAATACCTATTTTTGGGGGTGTCAAACCGCCGCCCTCCCACCCCATAGACCTCCTTAATGACTGCAGATTTTGATGCGGTGAACACACTTTCATTGGGCATCAGACATGAAGCATCGGATATATCAGAGATGAAACTTGTGGCCAAGTTTCATTAAAATCGTGTGTTTGGTTCAAGCCATAATGACTGGTGTTTATGGAATGATTGACTCACTTACTCACTCACCTACAGACACTGCTGAAGTCCAGGTGAGCGAAAAATGAAAAGCTGAAATGTTTTGCATCAATAAGTATTGAACCCCTTTGCCGATGACGCTCCAAATTGAGCTCAGTTGCATCCAATTTCCTTTGATCATCCTTGAGCTGTCTCTGCAACTTGATTGGAGTCCACCTGTGACCAATTCAATTGATTGGACATG
>CM068957.1:12602509-12624514 GCA_035128595.1 Eptatretus atami
CTTGCAGCCTATGTTGATCTCTGTGAATCATTTCATTCAGTGAATCGGGATGCCCTCTGGAGGATTCTTGGTCTTTGTGGGGTTCCACCATAAATGATCAATCTGATGTCTGAACTGTACTCTGGAACGAAGAGTGCAATGAGATGTGGTGATACCATCTCTGACTTATTTGCAGTTGTTACTGGAGTTCATCAGGGGTGTGTACTGTCCCCCACACTTTTCAGCACTTGTATGGACTGGATTCTGGGGAGGATGTCGGAAAGATCAAGCTGTGGTGCATCATTTGGAATGTCAAGATCTCTGACCTTGATTTCCCAGATGATGCAGTCATCTTTGCTAAGACTCTAGATATCCTTTTGGGGGCCCTCGAGGTGCTGAATGAGGAGTCGGGGCTCTGGGATTACGGGTTTCCTGGGTCAAATTAAGTTCCATGCTTCAATGAATATCTTGGATGCTGCTATCCTGTCTGTATCTGTTTGTGGCGAGGATGTTGAGGCCAATGGGGAGATTCATTTACATTGGCAGTGATATTCATGTCTCTGCTGGCTGTGAGCCAGAGGTCAACAGATGTCAGGGTCGGGCCTGGGGTTCATGGATTCACTGGATCATGGAGTTGTGGCACTGCGGTACCTGTGTGGGAGGCCGAAAGTCCAAGTCTTCAGGTCCTTGGTGCTTCCAGTCTTGCTCTATGGATGTGAGACTTGGACTCTGACTAGGGATCTGAGATGGAGACTTAATTCCTTTGGTACCAGGTCTCTTCAGAGAATCCTAGGCTATCACTGGTCGGACTTTGTGTCCAACGAGCGGTTGCTGAGAGAGACTCAAATGAGAGTGTTCCTGCATAGTCCGTGAGCATCGGCTGCGACTGTCTGGACATGTGGCTCGTTTTCCTGACGCTGATCCTGCTCACCAGATTCTCTCAGCGAGGGAGTCTCCTGAGTGGAGGAGGCCAATGGCCGACCACGTGTTTCATGGTTACAGCAGGTTTTGATCAGCATCTCAAGGAGATGGGGATGGGCCAGGTATCTGCCTGGCAGATAGCCAGACTGAGGCCCCTGGAGTACCAGTGGAAAGTGGACGCAGCAATGCGCTGCTCCGGCGCATGCTCCCATTCCTGACCTAACCTGACCTGACCTGACACCACACTCGTCTTTCTCCACGATCCCCCCACAATCTCCCATTAACCATTACACCCACAATACCCACCACCTCTCCACACCCCACCTCCCTCCGAACACCGCTCCTCCATCCACTGGGACAGGACATCAACACAGCACATCACACGACGGACATGGACACGATGGTGGGAAACGACACATCACGACCACAGACGCAAATGATGTCCCGGGAAAGTATGTAAAGGGACGATCCCATAACACACAGGACACTTCGTCAGCCTGCGGCTGTGCTGTGTCCGTGCCATGCTTTTGCTGTTATAGTATAACTGATTTATCAATTTACACAAAATCCCTTATAAACCATCAATGATAGCTTGGTGCTGGCTTCGTTGTTTGTGGCTGGCTTGGGAACTTAGAGTCCTGAGTTCAAGCCGCTGTTGATGGTTGAATTAATACCAGGTGACATTGACTCAGCCCGTCATCCTTTTGAGGTCGGTGAAATGAGTATTCAGGGTAAACTGTGTTGGAGTGACGACCTGTCCAGGATTGTACTCCTTGCCAATGAACCTGCCTCGGCAGCCCTATGTGCCTTTACGGCGTAAAAGGAATGGTATTATTGTTGTTATTAAACCGCCAATTGAATGGAAAAACAAAACCTACCAATCTGTAGTGAACATACGACCAGCATTTTCATCTTAATACCTCCATTGTCGCCTTCTTCGTCTGAATCACTTGCATAAGTCTTGAAATGGTATGGCACCACAGTTCCCCCCCAAAGCGTTTCCATCACTAATTTTATCTCCAATAGTTTCTTCAAACTCCCACTGATCAGTTTCAACATACTGAGAACCATCAGTGTTGCAAATGATGGTGGAATCAGTATCGGAATCCGAGCTCGACATGCACTACTTGCCTATGTAAGCCACCATTTGCATCAATATGGGTTCTGGGTGTGACGTCACTAACAAAAATATAAAATCGACATTTTAGGGCCTTATTTCCAAGTTTCCAACTTGTTTCCAAGTTTTTTTCCCCCTTAAATTTAGACCATGACTCAATGGCTTTCAAAAGAAAAAAAATTGCATTTGGGTTGCCCTTTAAGATCACAATCAAAACCCATAACAATGTTGTCGTCAGCTGGATTTGAATGCGTAGACCTCTGAGATGCAGGCCCAGTATCCTCACCAATAGGCCACCATGAGCTGTAACCAATGGATATGCAAAAGGCAGACAAAACAACCGGCTTCACATTCCCTTCGTAAACGTAGTGTTCTCTGTTGATCCTCCAGCATTCCCAAAGTGCGACAGCTGTACCATTAAAGCCATCCACAATCATACGCCAAGAAAAGGAGGATGGGATGGGGAACGGGGGCTCTTAAAGAAGTCCATCTGAAAGGCTTTTTATCCCGATGCGTTTCATCCAGGGCTTATTGATAGCGACGTTTTCTGCAGAATTCTGACAGTTTTAACCGCTAAACTGCTTGGGATACCTTCATGACTTTTCTCCCAGGAAAAGGTGCCCATCACCCTCATCATGATAATGATGAAGCTAACTGAACGTTTTCCCTTGCTGGCTTTTTTTTTTATCCACCCAATAGTGACAATTAACATATTTCTCAGCAAAGCAGACCGTCGAAAGGTAGATTTATTTCTCATACCAGCAAAATGACTTTTCCACTGAAGCCCCGGGTTAGCGCACAATGGATGATTTAGATTTTCGTTTCGATCCGAAGAGCCGGTGAATAGAATTTCGCTCTGTTGCAGCACGGTTCTCACTCATTTTGAATTACATCGCCTGTCGTTCATGGAACATCGCTAAGCCAATGCAAGGAACTCCTCTCGGAGGCATGGCAAGATCCTTGCCGTCTCAATTTTGAATGAAAATGGTCATTTTGAATGCATTCACCAAACAGGCATTCCGACAGCAACCATAAATGCCGCCTGCATTCTATGCAAACCATTAAAATAAAGCATCATTTCAATTGCCTGTATTATTTCTGCAGGCGACATAACTGGGAACTATTAAACTTGCTTGTTAGGGTTAGGTTAATAGCCATAAAGCATTGCAGATTCCTCAAGGGTTACCTGAATAATCTCCAGATTTGCCAGGTTAGAGGGATAAGCCCTCTAATATAGTCGGGCTGCTTATAATCAAGCCTGGTGCTGGCTTAACGGTTAAGGTGGTTGGCTTTCGATCTTAGGGTCTTGAGCTTGAGCTTCTGTTGTGCCGTTAAATAACAGCAGGTGGCTTGACTCATCCTGTCATCCTTCTGAGATTGGTAAAATGAGTACCAGCTCACTGTGAACAGGGGGCACTGCATCAGCAGCACAGCCACGTTCCCAGCAGTGATTGAACCAGCAGCTGCGGGCTGCGTACGAAATAATAATAAAGCTTATAATGACGAAAAAGAAACGAACAAAAACCAAGACAAGAAAGATGTCGTGCATAGCATGTTACTTGCAAAATCCAGAAAACAAATTTGACCATAAAAATAACCGACGGTTGAATTCGATGACCAAATATGCAAATTTTCTTCAAATTTCAAGTCAATCAGATGAAAATTGGCAATTCTAAAAATTTGGCCATTGTTGACTTTTTGGCTTATGTTGACCTTTGGCCTATGTTGACCTCAAAAATACTTATTCGTTGAATTGAGTGACCTGATATGCAAATCCTCTTCAAATTTCAAGTCAATCAGATGAAAATTGAGGAATTTAGAAATCCCACCTAAGTTGTTGACCTTACGCCTATGTTGACCTTTTGACCTCAAAAAGTATTGGCTAGTTGAATTCAGTGTCCTGAAATATAAATCCTCTTCAAATTTCAATGGGATTAAAAGTGACAATTTTAGAAATTCGGCCTATGTTGATCAATTTTAGAAAATTTGGCCCAAAAAAATATCCAAAAACAGGTGCGAGTAGAAGATGTCACACATGAAACGGAAACATCTGCAGATATAATAAAAAATTATCTTTTAAAAGCAACAATGTGAAAAAGAAGAAGAAGACGTCGTGCAGAGCATGCCACTTGCAAAAATCCATAAAACAAATTTGACCTCAACAATAATTGGTGGTTGAATTCAATGACCAAATATGCAACTCCTCTTCAAATTTCAAGTCAATGGGATTAAAATTAAGAATTTTAGAAATTTGGCCTTTGGTGACCTTTTGGCCTGTGTTGACCTCATAAATAATTGGTGGTTGAATTCAATGACCAAATATGCAACTCCTCTTCAAATTTCAAGTCAATGGGATTAAAATTAACAATTTTAGAAATTTGGCCTTTGTTAACCTTTTGGCCTGTGTTGACCTCATAAATAATTGGTGGTTGAATTCAATGACCAAATAGGCAACTCCTCTTCAAATTTCAAGTCAATGGGATTAAAATTAACAATTTTAGGAAATTGGCCTTTGTTGACCTTTTGGCCTGTATTGACCTCATAAATAATTGATGGCTTGAATTCAATGACCAAATATGCAACTCCTCTTCAAATTTCAAGTCAATGGGATTAAAATTAACAATTTTAGAAATTTGACCTTTGTTGACCTTTTGGCCTGTGTTGACCTCTAAATAATTGGTGGTTGAATTCAATGACCAAATAGGAAACTCCTCTTCAAATTTCAAGTCAATGGGTTTAAAATTAACAATATTAGAAATTTGCCCTTTGTGACTTTTGGCCTGTGTTGACCTCATAAATAATGGTGGTTGAATTCAATGACCAAATATGCAACTCCTCTTCAAATTTCAAGTCAATGGGATTAAAATTAACAATTTTAGAAATTTGCCTTTGTTGACCTTTTGGCCTGTGTTGACCTCATAAATAATGGTGGTTGAATTCAATGACCAAATAGGAAACTCCTCTTCAAATTTCAAGTCAATGGGTTTAAAATTAACAATCTTAGAAATTTGCCCTTTGTTGACCTTTTGGCCTGTGTTGACCTCATAAATAATTGGTGGTTGAATTCAATGACAAAATATGCAACTCCTCTTTCATATTTCAACTCAATCGGATGAAAATTGAGGATTTTAGAAATACAACAAATTTGTTGATCTTTGGCCGATGTTGACCTTTTGACCTCAAAAACAATAGGCCTCTTGCTTATGACGAACTCTTTCATGCGGTGAAGTTTCGTGAAAATCGGTTTGAAATTGTGACCTGCCTGCGATTGAAATACAGACAGACAGACAGACAGACAGACAAACGCATGATACCAACCAATATACTTGAAAAATTATTGATTTTCGCAAGTAATAAAGTAAAATGAGACAATGATCATTGCACATTGCAATTCCAAGTCTGATCCGAATGGACATCGCAAAATGTAACCACAACATGTCTCATTGGCCAACAACCTAAAAGTGCCAAATGAGAAGGAAATGCTATTCAACTTCAACTCCAGATGAAGTCAATATATCGTACAGATGTTTCCAGAAAATAAATGTTTGTCGACGTGTTAGGAAAAAAAAAATTTCATCGATTACTCATCGTGGCACTACTTTGGGAAGTCCCTAAGGAAGCGAGACTGTCTGCACATTGACAAAGTGCAGGATGAGATCCAAATGCTTTTTGCATAATAAAACAGGGAGGATACTGACAGCAATGTGTTTGACATGCCACACACTCAACACTGATGGGACCATGGTGTTTTCACCGATGGCCTTTTGGGAAATACCTTTCAGAACGGGGGGGAAAAAATGACAGACAACGATGCCAGAAATATTATTCCTTGATAATGGAGCAAACGGGGCTTTTCATCATGCAAGTCCTGCCGAGAACATCCAAAACCCTCGATGGTATGCAACATCCATGTCAAAGACTCGAATAGGGGTTGTGTGGGCTGACAAGATGACCAAGACTGGAGGTATGCACACTCACTTCTAAGCTGCCTAACCTGGGTTCGAATCCCGACCCAGCTATAAACTGTCATCCCGGTGTTTCACAGACAGGGTGATTCATCAACTTATATCCCTCGCATGGACGTGAAACGAGTATCTCGTCTGCCAGCATTAGTTGATGGATGTTAAAGATCCCATGGAATTTTTCGAGAGTTGGCGAGCTATCGCCGGCACCTTTAACACATCACAAATTCCTGCCCCAACCATCAGAGTTCACTGCGTCAGTGAACAGAGATATCCTCAGCCAATGATACTGCCCTGCAGCCCTGTTCTGCAAACCAACGAAGAAGATTGAGGTTTTGTTGAAAAATTCATCATATTTACATCATAGCATCATCATGATCATTACCCAGCTCGCATTAAACAATGACCTTATGTATGATTCACTATATTATTAGCTCACCTGGAACATAGTTCCAGGGACCTTATGGGGTGGCACGTTGTCCGTCAGTTCGTCCATCCGTCTGTCCACAAACATTTGCAACTTCTTCTCTGAAATTAAACATTCGATTTCGATGAAACTTCACCACAACCTTCATCACCCAGAATTTACCAAAGTTTGTTCATGGCATTTTAAAAACCGGGCCCTAAGGGAATCTATGGTGGGGGGGGGGGGGGGGGGGGGGTAGGGATGTTGCTCCCCAAAATAGGTATCTGCTTTCTTCTCAAGAACTACAGACATTATTTCGATGAAACTTGACCACAACCTTCATCACCCGTGGTGCACTAAAGTTTGTTCACGACATTTAGAAATTCGGGTTCTAGGGAGATTTACGGGGCAGTAGGGGTGTTTCCCCCCAGAAATAGGTATTTGCTTTCTTCTCAGAAACCACACACATGATTTCGATGAAACTTGACCACAACCTTCATCACCCATGATGCACCAAAGTTTGCTCACACCATTAAAAAGAAATATCCATAGGAATTTACTTTCTTCTCCATTACATATTTTGTGGGTCATCCACATCTACCAGTGGTTCCCTGGTTTTCTTATCCAGCCACTACCAGGTGAGCGCCCAAGGGTATTGCCCCTATTTTTATTAGTATAGATGTGCCATACTCTGTTGCAGAGCATTGGTGCTGCCAAAGGAGTTTCTTGGCAAGGGATATAATGGGTGGTTTGCAATTGCTTTTCCAGCATTGTATTATAGAACCGCATGAAAAAGGAACAAGCTAGTACATATTGTCGTGAGCCTGGGGATGTGCCATGATACCAGAGGTCTAATTGACAATCTCGGAGAAAGGTGGTCAATGGCCCCAATGGTCATAACGACCCCCTCACTGTGCTCCAATCAAAAGCTCAACGGCGTGGATTAGCCCTTGCAATCACAATCACAAAACTTGCCCTGCCTGATTACCAACCTTGTATGATGGTCACGCACAACGCAATGAGCTGTGCCAATCAAGTTACAAAAAAATACTACTTTTCAAAATTAAGCACAAACTACAATCCCAGTAATAAATATCGCTCATGAGTCAATGACACCAATCATTACGCTTGTAGTACTTTCAGTTCAATCACTCAGAACTACCCTGATTGTTAGTTCAACTGTCAATGCATAATCTTCCTGCCCTTATAATCACAAATCTAAGAAATAACTGTGTAGAAGTTTCTCATCACAAAACACAAAAGACACTTGGATAACACAAAAAGGGAATTTCAGGAGGTCTGTTCTTTCCCAAGCTTGAGGCCACAATGAGCAGTTTACAGATGTGGGTCAAATGCAGGAACAGGGAAAGGACAATGGGGAAGGAATGTGAGCTCGAGGTTCCTCCAGCGCAGTGAATCGAAATGCTGGGTGCCCGGTAATGACACCCACAGGGACAATGGGGAACCGGTCTGCTTTTACAGCACGGCTAGTAGGCGTGGGTGTGATTATTGACAATAAGGCCATTCGTGATGCTCCAACTCATTCGAAGTTCAGCCCAGCATTGTCCGCAAACTCAATCACACAGGAAGACCTTGAGCACTGTGGTCATGAGTGAGCTTCCAGAACAGGGAGATCAGCACTGCTTTGTGCCTCTGCTCTTCCCCCTGCCCTCTGATTTTTATTTGCTGGGACACGGCTTGTAGTTCCGTTTCACCCAATGAGGTGGGCCTTATACCTAGCTGCAGTGCATCAAAAGGATCAAACATAACGACTAATCTCTTCTGGCCACATCTCCCAAGTCTGACGAATTTTCACAAGATTTTTTTTCTTTTCTTCCTCTTATTGTTTAAACAATAGACCTGCGTGCAAGCAAAGTATACCCAATGGAGTGAAGGTTAGCTTTGTGCCTTTGTTTCTGCATTCTAGAGGATTGCAAAGTTGGCCACTGTTTTTCACATACATTGGGGTCTAACAGTTTTAATTGTTTTATGGAGTCCTCATGTAAGGTAAGGCTCTACAGCTGTCCCGACACCATGGACAAACACCCACGTAATTATCACGAAGTTTCTTCCCTCATATCGGGTGCAGCAGTGCACATCAAGCCAAAAGCATAGGACACCAACTTGATGAATAATTCACTGTATCAGCTTAAATAATTCATATGGTTCACTGCGTGCAGTTATTAGGAATTGCTTCTTCCATGGAATCGCATAGCTTCACCCAGCGAAATTTCAAACAATCACAAATAAATAACTTCCATAAAGAAGCATATTTTACAAGTAGGACATTTTACAATTTTACTAAAAACATCACTCTCCACAATGCCATGACAGCCCCACACCCCCGCCACCATCCTCCCAAGCTTGTAACGATATCCAAAGCATAGCACCAGCTGTGCCAACTAATTCGCCTGGAAATGAATTAAAAAGTTGGTTTTCGAAAGAGCCACCGAGGCCGTTAAGAATGCACAGAATTGTAGTATCAACACTAAAACAATATTATATCCTAGTAGGTACCCGTGAAATTCCACGTAATGTAAAATGGGACTTCAACGATGGTGTGCAAAGAACTGTTAAACGTCATGGGAACTTAATATTGTCGAGCTACGTGCTCCTTAAAGATGTTGTTTAATTAAATCGATAATTCGCAAAAGATGTGAGAGTTCATAGAACACCTTACCCGATGGAGTCTTGAGAAAAAGGCCGCGATTTTGTCTGAGTCTCGATATTCCCCGATGCAGAGAGCACGAGCCACACATCTGATTGGTCGAGATGGCGTAATATTTTGTCCAAGACTGCAAAACTGAAGGTTTTTCAAAGTGGCAACAAGGAGCTTTGCGTTCTACAAAGTCCAACTATATAAATTAATTGAAAAAAAATAAAAGTTTTAAAGAATGTACGAAAAAGAAAACTGAAGTTTATTGCAATTGCTGCAGCATCTTATACACCACTTTATTTAACACGTTACATTAGTTATTCGTGCCTGTTGTTTATGTCCTTTATGTCGTTCTGAAATACAGTAACTTTCCTGTTTGCCATGATTTTCAATTTTGTTTCACTGCCAAACAGGCAGACATAGTAAACAGTTGCCTTACCACCTTGTGGCAATGTGCAATCGGGACAAGATTCCGTACAATTTGCCAAATTCAGAGCCAAAGTACTGGTAAACTGCAGGTTCATGGTCCGATTCATGTTCTGCAGTGTGAAAAATGTAGAATTGTATTGAATTGAAGTAGTTCCTCAATCACAAGCTAACGTCTGCAGACAGACCGACAGACAAACAGAGAGGACCAATTGCTTAATTCTGCTTTTTCCTTCGCACGTGGGGTAACAATAAATAATATTTTGTGTGACTATTATCAGTTATACCAATGTATGCAGGGTGTGAAGTCACAGTTGAAACAGGGTCCAACGGACGATCTCACGAGATATGTCTCGTGGAAATTCCGTGGAATTGCCACTCTCAAGTGATTGTGAGTCGCAGTATTGTGTTAATAAATGATCCTAAATTAATTATCTTCTCTGTGATGCATAAAAAAGTTTAAAATTAAATAACATTGAAAAATAAATAATGATGAAACAACGTCTAATTCACATTTTCGAGATCAGCGCAATATTTTACGTGACAGAAAGATATATGTGCCAAGCGTATTATTATATAGAAGATAACATAAGCATCACATGGTAATGAGGGTCACAAAACCATTGAAGGGTAATTGACACCAATTTATTACAATAGCTCGTTTATTTGTGAAGACAAATGTTGGTTTTGTTTTTTTTAAACACCTTCCCATTATATTAAAATCGATATATACAGTATGTTTATGATTTTGAAAGAGTTTGCAGCATGTCATCCTGATGAGCCCAAATAAGGGTGAAACATGGTCATGTCTGACCATTAATTTATTTGTGACCATTTAATCTCAGTCTTGAAAGACCTGAGTAACCCCATGGAAGCCATCCGAGATTGCAGGCCAAGTGGCAATTTGTATTTGCGGGTGACGTCAGTGTCATGTAGTTTTTGGTTCAGAAGAGCCTTTTCTGGTATATTTATCTCGACTGACCACAACCTTATCATTCTGACAGCAAAGCAGACACAAAGCATTCATGTAGCAGATGATGCTTCTTTCTAACAGGTCATACAGCAATTACTATCATGGGACTCGATCCATGCCTCGATGCTTTATCAAGATAGGTTGTTTATTATTGTTACGGTTCTAGGAACCGTATGCATTCAAACATACAGGTGCCCCGAAGTTAGTTATGCCGTTAAGTATATGTGTAGACAGAACCCCTCCTTGTGTGTAGTGGGATATCGAAGGGGTGCGTTGCGATGTTTTTTTAGTTAGGGTAATAAATCTTTATATCCCAATCCCCCATCACGATCCACTGTCCACCTGCTGTATCCGAAGGCCCGTTGGCCGAGGCAAAATCTTCTTTCAGTAGATTTGTTAGGGTTAGGGTTAGGGTTAGATAGGTCATATAGGTTACTTACTATAGATAGGTTACTATAGATACCTATAGATAGTTACTCGAAATAGGTCATTATGCAAATGAGCAAAGTTGTAGTACTCATTACGGTCTATAAGCATGTAAAGATTCATTTGATTCGGTTCAACCGTCTTGGAGCTAGTGTACTTTGAATTTTCAGTGGGAATGCTCAATGGCCCTCGGACACCAAGTTGAGAGGGTTACCATTTGGAAACTATAAGATATAGAAAAAAATGGATGTCATACAGCGGATAGAGAATCACCTTAAGATTATGCATACCAAATCTCATCGAGTTCCATCTCCTGAATACTACTCGGTATCAATTTGAATGAAAAGTACTGAAAATGCGGTTTGATATCGGAAATCCCAAAAGTTCGAGGGGTGCTGTGGGTGAACAAAGATATTTTACGGCTGTGGAAATTCGCATTACACCATAAAGGTCCCGTAGGTGAGATATATTTCTTAAGTACATGTGTAGTTAGCCCAAACCATTGTTTAGAGGGAATTAATGTGATTCATTCGGGCTGCGATCCTTTGAGTTAGGCGTTTTTCTGTTCTACCTTTGTTTTGAACCAACCACTACAACAACAACAACAACGCCAGCAGCCACAACCTACCTTCACCACTCGCTACCGCAAACCTCACAATCACCGCCATTCCAAGCAGCTCCATGGCCATCGGACACCGCCGAAAACCTCCACCACCTTCTCCTACGGCCATTCCCGCACCACCTGTGGGCACGAGCGTTGGGCTATCTTCAGCGATACACGCGAGCCGCGAGTGCAGATGGCGGTTTTTCCGAGGAGAATTCGGATCAGGAATGCTACACGCCCACATCTGATCCACCCAATTAGAAGCGCGGGGCGGCTTGGCCCCGCCTCCAGACGCCGCCTGACGGAAATCGGGATATGCAAATTCGAGGATCAGGAATGATACACGCCCCTTTTTCTCCATCCAATCGGCGAGCGTGGCTCCGCCCCTGAGGTCGTTTGGATCCGAGAATTTGCATATGGTGGGTTCCTGAAGCCGATAAAAAGACGAGCGCAGTGAGCTGAGACGGCAGTATCGGTGGGGCAAGTCGGGAGACGGAGCTCGAAGCAGAAGTGGGGCAGACGGCTACGGGGGCGAACGGCTGCGGAGGGAGATCGGCTGAGGAGGACCTGGAGGCTCGGGTCCGGGACGAGGAGGTCGGCGACGAGGTCGCGTTGAGTCGCGCGTCGTGGGACTCGAGCAAGCCAGCCATACTCCCTCCCCAGAGCATCAACAATTCCCCCTTTCCCCCGCGCTGAGAGTGCGACAAGGGGGCCCCGTTCCCACTTACACCAGCAGGTGCCCACGAAACCGCCGTGCAGCGACATTCTGCGGCTCGCACGAGGGCGCGGGTAGGACCTTCGGTCTCGTGGACCTGGCCGCTCATCAGGTTCCACGCGCATTAGGCCCACGGGCCCAGTCTGACTCCCTTGCCTTTGAGGGGGTCTTTTCTTTGCTTAGGTGTGAATGCGTGTTGTGGCGCCGTGTCTTGTAAGGTAGAAACTGTATAAGTGTGTGCCGAGTGTTCGCGTTTAGTCGGTCGTAGCTCTGCGTTGCTTGCATTATTTTGTTTTGTCGTAAATTGATATATGTGCATTTGCTAATTGTGGCTGTAAATACGTGCTATATGTGTGCTCCGCGTGCCGCGGAATAAATGTGCATTGTGTGAACTGTTTTCCCGTTTCGCTTCGTCTTTTCTTCATCGACCCTCCATCCTGCTTCACGTAAAGGGTTCGTAGTGGGTGCAAAACGCCCGGTAAATAATCTGAACCGTCGAGGTCGACGATAACACCGCTCGGTTATCCCGATAGTACGGAACGGGCCGCCCAAGCGGCTCGTGTCCGGAGTCGACCTGCGGCGAGGTACGATCGCCGGTTTACCATCCGCGTGGGTACTTAGGTAGGTCGAGTTTGGCGAACAACCCTATCCTACCGCGGGTGGCCGATTGGCACGATTGTGGTGAGGTCGAAAGGCCCACCCGTGACTGGCTCCGGGCGATAGTTCCCGGAGGGTCACGACTGAATTGTCCGTCCGGTGGGCGAGGCGGTCGCGATTCGAGTCACGTGGCCGATCGCACGGCGACGCGGCGCGAATTCGCAACAATATAAATCGAAAATCCGGCTCGATCGTTTGTGCACAATGCATTCCAGACGATTAGTGTGAATTTCATGACCATCCGACCATAACCCTAGGAGTAGCATTTGGCGCGAAGGCACCTCCAGCTCTCGCATATTATCCATTTTTGCACTAATTGACCTTTGACCCCTGACCTAAGCGAAATCGGTCAATATGTCCTGAGGCAAGTTGTAGTACTCATGGAGTACCATGAACCTGAAAAGTTTCATTTGTATCGATGCACTCACCTGGTCGCTAGGGGCCTTCAATTTTCGCCAATTTTCCGCATACCCTAATTGTAGGGGGCGCTGCGGGTAAAGTATTCCATATATCACAAAAAACCGGAATATATTTGATAGAGCATCACCTGTAGATCATTCGTGCCAAATTTCATAACCCTACGTGGGATAATGGCTTTCGGAATTGATTTCGCGTGAACGGTACTGATTTTGAAGGTTTTTCGGTTGTTGCTAGGGAACCAAAGCGTCCCTAGCAACCATCACAATTTCCAAAGCACGAGGTCATAAGATGTACCTACCACCCGAGTTTGGTCAAAATCCGCCCACGTTTACTACCAATTATGCTGATGACAAACGAACAAACATCCAAAAAACAAACAGACAGAATACTGACAATAAGGGTCACCTATTTTGGCGACCCAATATATACATCTGCAACACTCAACCCCATCCTCCTGGGTGGCAACATGTGATGGGGAACGATGATGATTCAGCAAAGCCACAGCAAAGCTGGACTATATGATAGTCACAAGTCCATTTGCCAATCAGAGATCATAAACAGGCACAAGAGTGTTCTTTCTAAGTCTGGGACTCTGCCCAACATGCCGTGGTTACTCTTGTGGTGTGCTTTAATATTTGTCAAGACACGAGCTAAAATGCTATATGGCAGGCACACACCGCTCAGAAGGCATATCAGGCAGATTGAACGGTATTAACGCAACATGTAACGTTGTAGAATTAAGACTGAACAATGAGATTCGATTTCTATCGAGCAAATCAAACAAATCAGTCTGTCGATAAAATCTTCCGCACCTCATACTAAATTAGTAGGAGTTGTATTCCCGTGTGTTGTGGCCTGTTTAGAAAGATATTTACGCAAGAGGCGACCTTCTCCGACATATTAAAATGCTTCCTTGTGCAAAACTGATGATCCGGTTGATGGCCACATTCGCTGCAAGACAGCAAAACAATTTCCTCTCCACTGCCCTCCACATCTTGCGAAAGGATAGAAGGAAATGTCATCCCTCAGCCTCATGACAAGCCGCAAGGAGCGTGCTCTCCCAAAGTGCATTTCAACGCGTGTTTTAACCCGGTCATGTTTTTGAAAAAACTTTTCGTTGTGATCAAATGTTGGCTTTCAAAATATCTCGATTGTCTAAGTCATTTTCCACTTTTTTTTCCCCCCAGACTTCACTTGCCTTTTAGAATGGCTGTATAGGGGAATTGAAATGATCCACTCGGAAAAGTACGTGCAAAGAAAAAGAAGGAAATCCAGCAAATTGTCCCTCCAGTAATATCCAGTGGAAAGAAGAAATCCAGGAGCAGACTCCATTACGCAATTGTCTGGCTTTGAAACACTAAGGTAAACGGTTTATAGTCAAATCTCATTCCTTTGAGCCTCGAGGTGACAAGAGTACATTCCAACTGAGATATCTTCCAATCCAAGCCTTCATGCGCAAACGTGGATGGTCATGTGTCTTTAATGACTAAATTATCAGCTAATCTTCGTTTGATGCGATGCTGCGCTGTCCTCCACTCTCGTCCAACGCACAGCAGCATGCTCTTCACCTGCAGTGCAATCATGAAGCCAACTGCTGGAAATCAAATTGCTACGCCAATATATTGTCAGAGCGGCTTTTCATCTGCCCACCTCGCAATGTCGAGGTCAACCCCGGTCATGGGTTCAAGTTCCCAAACCATGGCATCTAATTGGGCCAAAATTGGTCTTTTGTCGGATACACCGCACCAAGTGACTGTGATGGGCCCTAAGGGGTATTTCCTTCGGGCCTCAATGAAGACACATTGCCTGCCAGACCACAATGAACACCCTAACCCCCAAAAAGACTGAATCAACAAGTTTTTTCATTGCGACCTACTGCATTGGTCAACACTTATTATTGGTCTCACTTAAGCATGAGTCACATTTGCTCTACGGCTAGGATACGGCGGCCGTACCCCCCTGAATTGACAGAAACGTGCGGTGGCCGCAGAGTTTCTGAGGTGGCCTCAGGGTGGCCCTACGCCGTTTGGCTATCTTTTACAGGCCGTAGGGTCTCCGTGGAATTAAAGCGCGGAGTTATAACTTTTTCATTTCTAGGTTGGCCGTAGAAATTGACAAGCCGTAGCCATGACGTAGATGTGTTCCATGTCGACCGTACGTAGGGCGTACGGTGGGCTTGCGTAATTCGTGCATTTTCCGTAGGCTCTTATCAATGAAAATGAATTTTGCCAACCCCCAAAAAATTACGGCGGCCGCACTATTTCCACGTTCGCCTTAGGGCCCCACTGCGGTCGCGTTGCGGGCACCTTGAGGCTACCTTGCGTCTGCCTTGAAAATTATATGGCCGCCGCAGGGACGCCCTAAGGTCACCGTGTGACATCAAATCAAAGACCGTACGGCACCCCCACGTTTTCGGTCTCCACAATTTCTAAATACCCGTGCGGCTCCCCAAAAAATAAAAACATATGTGACTGCTACATTGTGTGACCGTGGAAATACTGCGGCCGCCCTATAATTGCTAGTGGCCGTAGATTTTTTAGACCCTACGGCCGCCGAGCCAAATGTGACTGAAGCATTAGTGAGATGTGGATCTTTTCTGGAACTCCATAATTATTAAATGGAAGAGAATTGTGGGAATCTGATCTCGTATGAAAGCAATAAGTGGACATCCGGCAAGATGGTGCAAAGGTCGATCAGTTCCCACTGTGCTGTCAAGTCTGGACTTGATTCTTCTCCCAAAAATAAACTGTCTGATTGATGCTTTGTAGACAAGGCATTGTATCAATGAGTGCACCATCCCTCAGATGGACGTTAATCTGGAGACCCTTCTCTTCGCATTAGTTAGTGAACGCAAAATATCCCATGATGTCTTTCACATAGAGAGGGGGTGAAGTAGTGCTCGCACCCTCAACAAGTTACAAATTATTGTCCCAAACCTACAGGGGCACTGCATCAGTGGCACAGGCACACTCCCAACGAAGTTACAAACTAGTAGCCACCTGCTGTACACTGATGAATGAGTAAATGAGCAAAACAGAAAAACTTGGTCCTTCGCTACCTTTCCGTTTCACACTGGTACCTGTGAGCTGGGGTTTCCATCGCTTCACTTCCCAATGTTACCAACATTTTGAAGTTCATGTTCCATCATTTTTAGACTCCTTGCCAAAGCAGATGAAACATTAGTAAAGCGTTTCTTCGATCATTACGTTCGTGGGGGGCAACTGATTGTCCTATATGCTGCTTCAATGGCCACAAAATACTCTGCATGCCTAGTGTTGGCTTAACGGCGAGAGTGGTAAGATTGGGATCTGAGAGGTCCTGAGTTCAAATCCCACTCACCTATTGAATTAATACCAGGTGGGGTTGACTCTGCCTGTCATCCTTCTGAGGTCAGCAAAATGAGTGCCAGCTTGCTGGTATCCTGTGTCGGAGTGGCGAGCCATCCAGGAATGAGTCCAATAGCCAAGGAGACTGCTTAGTCAGCACCAACTCCCTGCACAGAGTATGGTCCCAATGGATGGATGGAAAATACTCCCACCTGTTTTTTCTGGCAAGTCTTTCACGAACGAGCTGGCCATGCTTGACTTTCGACTGGAGATGGATGATAAGGGCAAAAAAACAATTTCGTGGTCGGTTCTTTTGTTCAAATTTGTTCAGAGTCCTGGCGATAACGTGCCTAGTCTTCATGAAAGACACCGTCGGATTTTTAATGTTAGCACACAGAATGGTCGGCATGACATCCATGTGAAGGGGCTTTTTACTCTGCATGATTGGCTCAAAGTAAGGTTAAGCAATTTGTTCACTCTGTCTGGCTGACAGGCTTCAGTCTATGATCGAGAAACACGAACCTGCAAGATTTTGGCAAGATTTTTGGCAGTTTGGCAAGATTTTGGCTCTGAATTTGGCACTCATCCCGAGCGTGCATGTGCACAGCGTGGTATCATAATTGCTTCAGTCTGGCTGCTAATCAAACAAAGTGGAAATCATTCCAAACAGGAAACTTACTGTTTATAAGGACATCACAAAGGACGCAAACAACAGGCACAAACTAATTTAACGTGTTAGATAGGGTGGTGTAAAAGATGGTGCGTCAATGGCGGAAAACTTCTAATTCAATGGTTTATTTTGGAATTTTTTTTTCCTCCAACCTTCAAAACTTTCATTTAATTTCCATTGAAATATATATATTTGAATACCCGACAGTAGAATACAAATCGCTGTGTTTTACACTTCCAAAAACCTTCAGTGTCGCAGTACTCGTGGAAAATTTTACGGCGTCTTGTCCAATCAAATTTGTCGTGCGCTCTGAGAGCGGAGCAACAGCGAGATTCAGATAAAAATGGAGGTCCCTAGCAGTGTAACGACAGAGCTAACTTCATCCAAAAGATCTGTTTGATTAGCACATCTTTTTTCTCAAAGATCGTTCCAAAATCAGCAGTTTCTCTCGGAAGAGTCACCAGAAAGTTCACCTTTGAACTGTTCCATTTGACCTCCTCCTTTGTGTGTAGCACAGGGCTGCAGGTAGCATCATTGGCTGGGGGCACGGCTGCACTGCTGATGCAATTCCCCTGTTACCTGTACACTGGTACTCATTTCACTGACCTCAGATGACAAGCCGAGTCAACCCTACCTGGTGTTAATTCAACAGCCTGAAAGAGGTTTGAACTCAAAATCCTGCAAGGATTTTAAACCAGCCACCTAAACCATTAAGCCCACACCAGGCCTCCATTTGACCCATTTGACCTATCAGCTTTGTACGGTTGCCACGGTGCCTGTTATTCAAAGTTCACAAACCAAGCTCATATCAATCGTGCTCGGTAACGCAAAGAAAGAGTTGAAAAAACAAAGACCCTTCCCATATCCATTTTGTCAAGACTTTGTGGGGGTAAGGGGTAAGGTGTTCTATTCGAATGAACTCTCTAGTTTAGAGATACAATCTTGTTAGAATTGTAAAATATTGGGTCAAACAGCTTTAACAGATTTTTTAAAATTACTTTTTAACTGGCATGAAGTGCAAAGGACAGTGGGTAAAAAAATGGTCGGTTGCTCCATTTTCAGGCTGCAAAATGATGAATTTTATTCCAGCTGGAATTTTCATCAGCAAGCCTTGGTCAGCATCCTGCCAACCAGTTTAGCGTTGTTCCCTGACTGCCTGCACATCTAACTGATTCAATATAAGGTGTGATAAAGGAAGTTGATTTGAAGGTGTTGTCTTTTGGGGGGGGTGAGGAATGATGTTTGGACCTGTTGTGGGGCAGGTAAATGATTATGATAACATCAGTTTTGGTTTTCGGCTCTGCGTGCCTCATCATCAGTAAATAACCGATTGACACAAATCAAGCACAACGACACAGGCAGTCTGTTGTACAGATAAGTAAAATGGCATGAAGTGTAGTGAAATACAACTACCTTTACTCGTAAAATGAAAAGAGAATCAGTGTGCCATTTTCACACACTCACCAAAGACAACAACCTCGAGGGCGTAGAGCGCAAACGTGTATTCAGGCATCAGTCTGGGACACGTATCTCTTCATTAAGGCGTCATCAACGAGACAATCTGCTGAAAGCACAGAACTTGCCAATAGGCTTGTTCAATGGGTGGCAGGACCAACATGAAGGTAAATTTAAGCCTGGTGTTGGCTGAGTGGTTAGGGCGCCTGAGTTTGAGCCCTGTTGGCTGCTGAATTAACACGAAGTAGGGTTAACTCAGCCTGTCATCCTTCTGAGGTCAGTGAAATAAGTACCAGTGTACTGGTATAGAGGCACAGCATCGGTGGTATAGTCGCATCCCAACAAAATGATAGCTACCCGGCAGCCAAGCTACCCGGCACCCAAGCTGCCACATGCAAGAATAAAAGATGAAGAAGAAGAAGAAAAAGAAAAAGAAGAGTAATTTGACCAAATACCTTTGAAAAGAGATCAAAGCAGGAAGATAAGGTTGAAATGCAACAAAAAAAACAAGGACATTGAACAATGCAGAGCCTTATCAGGATATATAGATTTCAGTCTCTTAAGTCTCTAACTTGAACATAATGCACGCTGAAGGCAAAAAAAAAATCAACTTACGGTTAAATAATTAATCAATGTTATGCAACCGTGCCTCAGGCCGGTTTGGATGTGCCAGTTGAGCCCCATGGGCCTTGCATCATACTTCAAACTACAGGAAGGGATGGGCAACCACACACTCAGGAACAGTCAAGGATATCTTTCACATAATACACATTCAGAATGCAACATAAACGAGGACGCTCGGTGGAGCGCATACCTCCGCCACGCAATGCCTGATCCACGAGAACATATCGGGCCCATTACATTTTTTGAAATATCATGCTATACAGTACTATATCGTATTTGGCCCTATCTCTCAATGGTGAAGAATCACTTTAAAAATTAAATAATTCTCATATCCACATCCACATTCAAATCTTCACCAACATAGAACCAATTCTCCCTTGTCGCACACCCAACGTGTCCACCAAGTTTCATCCGAATCCGTTCACAACTTCTTGAGATATTGTGCTATATAGCATTGTTGACCCTATCTCTCAATGGTGAAGAATCACTGAAAAAATTCGGATCCGGATCTTCACCAAAATCTAATCAATTTGTCCTTGTGACACACCCAAGCTGTCCACAAATTTCATCCGAATCCGTCCATAAAGTTTTGAGATATTCTGCACACAAACAGACAGACAGACAGACAGACAAACATACAGCGAGGGGTGAAAACATAACCTCCTTCCATCTTCGGTGGCGGAGTCAATAAATGGTTAAAATAGATGTAAACATTTTCATGGCGACATGATGTAACTTTGACAAATTGCTGTCAAGGCTGTTTGGGGAGCATTGTTAAAGTAGGCCACTTTGGGGACACTTGTCTATGGACAGAAAGACGCACGTGTACATACACAGACATGGAGGTAGGTACTTTGAGACGTGGTAGGTCTCCGTTCCACCTCCTGAAAACCACCCACGTGTGAAGATAGGAGCCAATATCAGCAACTTACACACACACCTAATAATCGAACAAATACAAAGATTGTCAATGAAGTCTGATTGAATGTGAAGCTGCTGTATGAAGTACAAAGCTCAGTTTGTCGAGTCAATGTGCTGGAACCCACACCAGCTACCAGCGGCCTGTCGTTCATAACAACCTGCCAGACCCATGGGCAACTTCGTTTGCTTGCGGACGTTTCCTGATGAAATTCCCAAGATAAATTGGACTTTAGCAAAGTAAACAGCACGTGCAACTGTCTATCTTTCCAAACAATTTCCATCTAATGCAACATTGTACCTCCACATAATGAATTCCAGTTGCTTGATCAGTTTCACCAGCTGAACAAACACTGCAAAGGACAATGTTCATGGGCCAGCACCTTCCATCCATCGGGACCACACTCTGTGCAGAGCGTTGGTGCTGCCTAAGCAGTCTCCTTGACTATTGGTTACAATCCTGGATGGGTCACCACTCCGACACAGGATACCAGCAAGCCGGCACTCATTTCACCAACCTCAGAAGGATGACAGGCAGAGTCAACCCCACCTGGTATTAATTCAATAGCTAAGTGGGATTTGAACTCAGGACCCTCAGATCCCAAGCTCACCACCCTCACCATTAACCCAACACCAGGCACTCAGCACCTTCATGCACATCAATTAAATTCCTGCCGAAGTTCACGTCGAAGTGTGCCGATGAATAACGAGTGCGTTCTCCAGAAAGCATCCCCCAAGTCTCATATCAAAAGCCAATTAACTTAACAGCAATATGCCCATTAGTACACGTACCACTGTATTTGTAAAATCTCGAGTGTGGTATTTTCCAATGGTATTAACAACACAGGGACTTCAAATATTGATCCATAATGTATTTGTCAATAATTGTAGCTTACAAATATCAGAGCTGTTGAATTAATTGGCTCTGGATGTTTCATATTATCAATGCTTGGCTACCTCTAATAACCTGCATGTGATGATGAAACCGGTGGTACATCCTGGAATGTACAGAATTAAATCACCTGTGCCTCCTATTCCCTCCTGTGTGCCTCATTTTGTGACCAGCTCCTCACCAGCTGCGTCGCATCAACAACATATCAAGGAACAGACTTCACATCCATCAGATGAAACGAAATCCATATTCCATCTCTCCGTGGTTCGTTGCACAACTCTCTGATGGTTCCATCGGCTTTCGTTGTGACCGCAGCACTCCCAGGCGCTGCTGAGTTTGTGGCAGAGTAGATGGACAGCAGTGACCTTGTTTCAGAGAGCATGGTTCGTCTTGCAGCTCTGCTTGGGAGCCACAGAGCCAAGGGCTTTGGCTTGGCAGACAGCAGATGATGAGGGCCATTTCCTATTGTACGCTTTAGGAAGGATGGAATTTATGACATGTCGGCACGCTTTTTGCCCAGCAACATACTCATGCATCACCTTCGTCATAAAATACCGAGTTTTGGCTTTACCTTGTCATTTTTTTCATTACGAGGAGCATTACACATGTGACGTTATTAAAGAATACTGTACTCTTCTTTCCACAGCTCATTGCTTTTGTTCGATGAAAGTTTTCAAAAGAGTTGTGCAGTTCCTATTGACGTCCATCTCTCTAGATGTGGAAGGATTTACAACACTGGATAGCAATTCACTGCTATATGACTCTCCTGCTTGGGGGTTGAACAATGTTGTTGGAATATCATCAACTTCTTTCACTCTGTCAAAGCAGCGTTGCAGCGGAAACTGAACTTTCACTCCA
>CM068957.1:12627214-12640292 GCA_035128595.1 Eptatretus atami
CACACTCTGTGCAAGGCAAGAGCGTTTGGTGCGCTGCTAAGCAGTCTCCTTGACTATTGGTTACAATCCTGGATGGTCACCACTCCGAACACGGATACCAGCAAGCCGGCACTCATTTCCCAAACCCTCAGAAGGATGAACAGGCAAGTCAACCCCAACCTGTGTATTAATTCAATAGCTAGTGGGATTTTGAACTCAGGACCTCAGATCCCAAGCTCACCACCTCACCATTAACCAACACCAGGCACTCAGCACCTTCATGCACATCAATTAAATCCTGCCAGAAAGTTCACGTCGAAGTGTGCCGATGAAATAGACGAGTGCGTTCTCACAGAAAAGCATCCCCAAGTTCATATCAAAAGCCAATTACTTAACAGCAATAGCCCATTAGTACACGTACCACTGTATTTGTAAAATCTCGAGTGTGGTATTTCCATGGTATTAACAAACACGGGAGGACTTCAAATATTGATCCATAATGTATTTGTCAATAATTGTCAAGTTCAATATTCAGAAGCTGTTGAATTAATTGGCTCTGGATGTTTCATATTATCCATGCTTGGCTACCTCTAATAACCTGCATGTGATGATGAAACCGGTGGTACATCTGGAATATGTACAGAATTAAATCACCTGTGCCTCTATTCCTCCTGTGTGCCTCATTTTGTTGACGCAGCTCCACACCAGCTGCGTCGCATCAACAACATATCAAGGAACAGACTTCACATCCATCAGATGAAACGAAATCCATATTCCATCTCTCCGTGGTTCGTATGCACAACTCTTCTGATGGTTTCCATCGGCTTTCGTTGTGACCGCGCACTCCCAGGCGCTGGAGTTTGTGCAGAGTAGATGACAGCAGTGACCTTGTTTCAGAGAGCATGGTTCGTCTGCAGCTCTGCTTGGAGCCACAGAGCCAAGGGCTTTGGCTTGGCGAGCAGCAGATGATGAGGGCCATTTTCCTATTGTACGCTTTAGGAAGGATGGAATTTATGACATGTCGGCACGCTTTTTGGCCCAGCAACATACTCATGCAATCACCTCCGTCATAAATACGAGTTTTGGCTTTACCTTGTCATTTTTTCATTACGAGGGCATTAACATGTGACGTTATTAAGAATACTGTACTCTTCTTTCCACAGCTCATTGCTTTTTGTTGATGAAAGTTTTCAAAAGAGTGTGGCAGTTCCTATTGACGTCCATCTCTCTAGATGTGAGAAGGATCACACTGATAGCAATTCACTGCTATAATGTATCTGCTCTGCTTGGGGTTGAACATGTTGTTGGAATATCATCACACTTCTTTCACTCTGTCAAAGCACGTTGCAGCGGAACTGAACTTTCACTCCAGTCTTAAATTTGCAGAGACTGGAAACTTAAATCGACTATTTAGACTCTGTACGTAGACCACAAATTATACGATGCGAAGAATGACTTTCTCTTCATTTGATTGCTGAAGTCTGCTTGTGAAGGCCTGCGGAGGTATTGTTATAGAAACTGTGGCTGTGGCTTACCGACTGCTTGAGTGGGCCATCATGGTTTGAGAAGATTTCTCACTCCAAGGCTGAACTTGATGTGGCCATCATGGGTTTGCGAAGTTTCTCACTCAAGGCTGACTTGATGTGGCCATCATGGGTTTGAGAGTTTTCACTCAAGGCTGACTTGATGTGGCCATCTTGGGTTTGAGAAGTTTCTTATTCAAGGCTGACATGAATGTGGCCATCATGGGTTTGAGAGTTTCTCACTCAAGGCTGGCATGATGTGGCCATCATGGGTTTGAGAAGTTTCTCCACTCAAGGCTGACTTGATGTGGCCATCATGGTTTGAGAAGTTTCTCACTCAAGGCTGACGATGATTGGCCATCATGGTGTTTGAGAAGTCCTCTATCTCATTCAGGCTGACATGATGTGGCGCCATCATGGTTTAGAAGTTTCTCACTCAAGGCTGACTTGATGTGGCCATCATGGCGTTTGAGAAGTTCTCTCACTCAAGGCTTGACATGATTGTGGCCATCATGGGTTTGAGAAGTTTTCACTCAAGGCTGACATGATTGGCCATCAGTGGTTTGAGAGTTTCTCATTCAAGTGACTTGAGTGGCCATCATGGGTTTGAGAAGTTTCTCACTCAAGGCTGACTTGATGTGGCCATCATGGGTTTGAGAAGTTTCTCATCAATGGCTGACTTGATGTGGCCATCATGGGTTCTACTCAAGCTGCACTTGATGTGGCCCAGTCTTGGGTTTGAGAAGTTTCTCACTCAAGCTGACTTGATGTGGCCATCATGGTTTGAGAAGTTTCTCACTCAAGGCTGACTATGATGTGGCCATCATGGTTTGAGAGTTTCTCACTCAAGGCTGACTTGATGATGGCCATCATGGGTTTGAGAGTTTCTCACTCAAGGTGACTTGGTGGCCATCATGGGTTTGAGAAAGTTCTCATCAATGCTGAACTTGAGTGGCCATCTGGGTTTGAGAAGTTTCTCACTCAAGGTGCTGACTTGAGGTGCCATCATGGGTTTGAGAAGTTTCTCACTCAAGGCTTGACTTGAGGTGCCATCATGGGTTTGAGAAGTTTCTCAACTCAAGGCTGACTTGAGGTGGCCATCATGGGTTTGAGAAGTTTCTCACTCAAGGCTGACTTGGAGTGGCCATCATGGGTTTGAGAGAGTTTCTCACTCAAGGCTTGACTTGATGTGGCCATCATGGGTTTCTCACTCAAGCTGACTTGAGTGGCCATCTTGGGTTTGAGAAGTTTCTCACTCAAGGCTGACTTGATGTGGCCATCATGGGTTTGAGAAGTTTCTCACTCAAGGCTGACATGAGTGGCCATCATGGTTTGAGAGTTTCTCACTCAAGGCTGAGCAGTGGCCATCATGGGTTTGAGAAGTTTCTCACTCAAGGGTTGACTTGAGGTGGCCATCATGGGTTTGAGAAGTTTCTCATCAATGCTGACTTGAGGTGGCCATCTGGGTTTGAGAAAGTTTCTCACTCAAGTGCGTGACTTATGGTGGCCACTCATGGGTCTTGAGAAGTTTCTCACTCAAGGCTGACTTGAGGTGGCCATCATGGTTTGAGAAGTTTCTCACTCAAGGTGACTGAGTGGCCATCATGGGTTTGAGAAGTTTCTCACTCAATGCTCTTCAAGCGATTAGGTGGCCATCTGGTTGAGAATCTCACTCAAGTGACTTGAGGTGGCCATCTTGGGTTTGAGAAATTTCTCACTCAGATGCTGACACTTGAGGTGCGCACATCTTGGTTGAGAAATTTCTCACTCAAGGCTGACATGAGTGGCCATCATGGGTTTGAGAAGTTCTCCCTCAAGGTTGACTTTGAGGTGGCCATCAATGCGGTTTGAGAAAGTTTTCTCAACTCAAGGGCTGACTTGAGTAGGCCATATTGGGTTTGAGGAGTGTCTATTACTCAAGGCTGACTTGAGGTGGCCATCATGGGTTTGAGAAGTTTCTCACTCAAGGATGATAAAAGAGTGCCTCTCAGCCTGCACCTCAATTCCCGACAATGAAACAACTCTTTCATATTGTGTTTAACGGTTATCAATTTCAAACCTTCCTTACTCCAATGACATTTACAAATGTCAAACAAAATTATTCCACACTAGATGTTTAACAATGCACATGTTGAAAGTGATGAAATGGAAACCTCCTCTCAAATCATGTCACAAAAGAACTTGTGTGAAGGATTTTTCAGTCCATGATGGTTTTTAGGGGGGTTTTTTTACACAAATTGCATCACCTTTCATTTCTGCAGTAAATGTGTTGGTTTCCTTAATCTGCAAGGTTTTCATGAATAATGTAACAAACAGAGGATGTATAGGTCAGAAACCAACAGGGAAGTGGAAAGCAACGAACAAAGAAGCGGGCATTGAACAAACGAACATGAAGGGTGCTTTTGAGCTTGACAGGCAGCCAGCTATTGTTTACAAAAGTCAAATCCCAAGAAGACAACGGAGTGGGTGAAGAAGGTGAGCTGCTCCATTGTTTCTTTTGAAATAAACTCACTCTGGACTTGGTAATTACGTTGCTAAAAGAAGACACTCAATTCTTGGTCGGTGGAGATTGCTCATTCATGTCAGTGGAGTGTTTGGGGTTTAAAACCGTTAAAGAGGGAAAGGAACATTTCCGGCTGGAGAAACATGTGTGAGCAGTCGTTTGAATGGAAGCCGCATCAGTGAATTCTTCATGGAGGAAGAGAGACTTGTTACTGAGGACAAAAAGTCAAAACAGACATGCCTCCAGATCAGAGCACAGTTTCCAGCACACAGGGAGCCAAGATTGCTTCGTTCGGGAAGCAACGGTTTGTTTTCACCTCTGGAGTTTCACGACATGGTATGATGTAAGAGTTATTAGGTTCTATATTTCCTGGTGTGCTTACCAAAATGAGAATGATACATCACTCCAGTTAATATTCATGCACAACAAGGGAGCCAGGGTTTCTGATGCTTGGGATATTGGCCAAAAGAGCTGGGGCATTGGAAAACTGCAAAATGAAAATGGTGCCTCCTGCCGGCTTTGGGAGTCTCTTCAAAGTGTATTGTGTATTCAGAAAAGTGATTACATCATGTATATATTGTAATATATATAAATATAATATATATATATATATAAATTATATAATATATTATATATATATATATATATACGTGCCTCATAACCATTCCTGTCATTTCCAGTCAATGCATTGAAATCCCCCAAGACTGGAAGTGTATCTCGCCTGGGGCACTGATCAACCACAGAATCGAGCAGCATAGAATGCATCCTTCATGGTGAGATCACTCACTTCAGTCAAAGCATATACAGAGACCAGGGAAACGACACTGAAGGAGTGACGAATCCTTAGTCTCATGATATGCTCGTTGATCGGTATTACCTCAATTATCATTGGAGTCCGCTTAATGGACACAGCTACAGCAACTCCTTGGGCATGGTAATCATCAGAGCGACCAGACCAATAGTAAATGTAACCACCGGCGATGATCTCACCACTATCTGGTCTCCGAACCTCAGAGAGTGCTGCAATACTGATGTTCAAACGTTTGAGCTCAGATGATAACAGAGACAGGTGATCATCCGCTATTCAGGATAGGACATTCCAGGCACCCAACCAAAGGGACCGCCTCAGGTTAACCCAAGTAGACTGCCGTCTGGTGGACGACACCTCAGCACCACTCCACCACACACCAGCACAATCTGACCCAGGAAGTTTACCCTGTGCTTTTCCTCCCATCATCTAGGAATAGGGGTCCCGAAGTCTTTACCCCAATCCCGTCATCCGGTGAGCTGTCCTACGAAGGGCAGCAGCACAGGAGGTACTCCCACAGAGTTGGTTTTAAGTTTTCTTTACATTTGTATGTTTTGCGGAATGAAGTGTTTTATGGTGGCCGGAGTGGAAATCCTGGCACTAACCTCCTAAAAAAAGTTACCCAACTGCAGGAGGATGTCCGCAAACACAGTTGGGCACTAGATATGGATGGCCGTTGGCTCACAAGGAGCTCCTCTGCCCTTTGACAGATTTTTGTTTTTCATCCTGCTGCGTATCCATATCCATACACCCTCCTCACCAGGAAACCTGGTGGGGGAGACGGTTTAGTCACCGACAACCCGACCACGGAGCAGGTTAGTACAGGTTTACATGGTACCTGTAGCAAGTCACAGATCTAATCTGGCCTGACTTGACAACGCTACCAGTGATAGCTCGCTTTCTCTTGGTGAAAGACACTGCGGGGTCTTTAACGTCTCCCAACTAATGCCGGGAGATGGGACGCCAAGTTTAACGTTCATCCGAGGGACGGCACATACATTGATGAATCACACTGTCTGCGAAACACTGGGATGACAGTTTATCGGTGGGTGCTTACCTCTTGCAAGACCATCCTGCCAGCATGATTACACCTAATCCTGTATATAAAGCTCTTGGTAACCACTGATTTACTCATTCACTGACTCACTCACCAACTGATATTAAAGAGAGGGACCTTCCGGGTGTGGTAGAAAGCTGAACTTTTTTGTGTGCCGATAGACATCGAAGCCGGTTCACCGGAAAAATTCACAGAATCGTCGAACAACATCCATAAATGAAAATATGAATAAATGAAAAATATAAATGAAAAAAAAATGAAAAAAAATGCAGGTGAGTGACCCGAGACAATGCGGAAGCACGGTTCGTATGCTTACAATGTGTAAGCATACCCCACTAGTATACACACACACACACACATACACACACACACACATACACACTAAGCAAAAAGAGCAACACTGACTCGAAATGCGACATGACGCTGACGTCATGCGCAAAATTATGCTAACATCACCTCCAACTCGGATGGCATCCACGAGACACTCGGGTCCTTGAAGACTTTTATCATATAATCAATTGTAGGAATAAAATATTTATTATAACAAAGTAATGCATTGCCAAAAATGTCACTGCCACAGTGAGGCCTTGGCGGCATCATAATTTGAACGGTATTTGGAGTTTACATAACTCAAGTCGATGTATTATTTGTCATACAAGCTCATACAGTAATAATTATTAAACAACCTCACCCATTTTCTCATATCAAGCATCAGTATTCCGGTGGTAAAGAGCTGATTTGAAGGGACATCATTTCACAACATTCTTCGGTGGCAGTTGTGAAACAAGATTTAAAGATATTGAAACATTTTTGGGATATCAAGACAATGGGACAACCTTTAAAGCATGAATTTTTTTTATGATGATTTTGGGGGCAGTAGAATATTCTGGATGTTGGGGATCATCAAGGTTCCTTTGTTTCGTGTGCAGCCTGTGACTGCAGGTTTGCATCTTGCTGGGAGTGCGTCTGTTCTGCTGATGCAGTGCCCCCTGCTGGTCAGGGCAGGAATCTGTAATTTATTCAGGGTTCCGGAGATAGCTCGCCTACTCTTCGGGACGGACACCGTGGGATCTTTAACATCTACCAACTAATGCCTGCAGATGGAACGTCCAGTTTAATGTCCATTCAAGGGACGGCACTCACATTGATGAATAACCTCACTTGTGAAACACCGGGATGACAGTTTATACCTGAGTCAGGATTCGAACCTCTGCTAGACAGCCTCGAGAAGAGTGGCTGCTATAATAAGAGGAAGGTCAAAGAATGCTCTATTTCTTATGCCATAAAGATAACAAAAAGAAATTGCAGAACCACCAAAAGAAGTGGATTTGGCAAGCTTGTGTTTGATTGTAAGCGGAGCCCAGTATAACTACATTTACATGGCAAGTGTCATCAGCACCAGAAAGCCAACACATGAGCAAGTTTCTCAAAGACACTGAGAAAAAGGAACAAGTTAAGAGTAAAATCGTCATTGATGAATTTTTGAGACACACTGGATAGCAAACAAAGAAGTCAGTAATAGAGATCTGCACTCGGCAGAGACACTCGCGTTTCATTCAACAGACACCAACTTCCCCAAGTGTAGAAAACCCTGAATAACTTACAAGTAAAGGGGTTGGGGTAGGTAGTGTTAATGGAGGTAGAAAATATCACCGGGAGAGATGGGAGATGACATGCAATAGTGGTGTACCACTAGCTTGAAACCCTGGTGGGCAGCGAGCATAGCACCACTATTGCAGGGAGATGGTTCAACAATGAGAGAAAAGAGCAGCAAAAAGGAGAAGTGAGTGTGAAGCATCGATTTTGGAAGTTTAATGACGAGGGGGTTACTAGAAGAACAGGTAAGTCCTCGAGGACATGAGGAAGATCTATTTAATTGCACCTGTTGGTGAAAAAAAAAATAGGTCACTCACCTGTCTGCATTGTGAGGGCAACAGGCCTAGTGCAATGGTGCCTCATCACTGGAGATGCCAATCATGTTGAGAGCTTTAAATTCAACAGCATTCAGGATAGACAGATATGAAACAGGAACACCAGCCCATCAGGTCTATATAGTTAGTTACTGTTTCATATGCAGCCTGTGGCTGCTGGTTGCATAATTTCTGGATGCACAGCCCCTGATACCAGTAAGCTGGTACTCATTTTGCTGACCTTAGAAGTATGATAGGCTGAGTCAACCCTCCTGGTATTATTTACAACAGCATAACAGGGGCTCAAACTCAAAACCCCAATATCTCAGGCCAGCCAGCTTAACTGTTAAGCCAACACCAATATTTTAAAAGATAGTAATAACATTAGAAAGGTATTGTTTTCTTTTCAAAAGTGATACAGCAAGGTTGCAGATCATACACCTGTCAAATATAGTCACTCATCCTACTGTCTGACATCCAGGTATAAAATCATTGACCTGTTTTCTACATGGGCTTGCTTCTTTGGTGTTATAATAGCTGGATGTCAAACAGTAGGATAAGGGACTATGTGACAAAGTGGAATATTAATAATAACGAGCAGAGTACCCACCTTATGGGTGATCATGTTCCAAGCATGCAACACTTTCTTCTGACACATACCTTTATTTGGGTGGTATATAGGCAACTCGTGGCTGCCTAAATCACTCCCGAAAAAAAACCCCAGGTTACGTGCATGAAGCAAAAACATACGTACTGCTTTTAATTCAAAACAACTCACTGCACTGGAAAACGTGGGGACAGGAATACTGCACACTGTAAATGGTGGAGACTTGTAATACCCTCCCCCACCTAGAGGTGGTGCAACATGATACGCATTTACATCGAGAATTTGCGCCCCCTCCTCCAAGACCACCGGCAAAGATAAAAACACCCATATACATTAATTGGGGTCATGCTGATCCTCTATAGCAAGTCTGGATGTAATCGGCCCAAAACTGTAGGAGGAGTAGCATGACAAACACACAAACACCGTTCCATAAATTATAGGAAGGATAAGAGTTCCTTTTCAAGGAACTTCGACACAGGAGGAGGTCATTGGGCCCCTAAAATCCTGCACTATTTTTACCAACCCATGGTTGTTTGTCCATGCTCAATCCTCTGAATTCTGAGCATCAAGCAAGGAAACAACACATACCATTTTTAAAGGTCTTTGGTATGACTCGCCAGGGTTCGAAACACTACCCCCCTGACTCCGACGTTCCAACCATTACTCCAATGAGGCTAGGAATGATCATCAAAGGAGGATAAAACTTCTCTGCAATAATCTTCAGCCGTTCTAGTTTGGCTTCTGCCATTTAAACCCACCAAAAAGGATTCTCGACATTCCTATAAACTACCATCCAGGGAGCTTGAATGACTGAAGAGCCTGAGCAATGTCCATAATATATTTTAGTTCTGCCCAAGGTAGGAAGCGCTCTCACTTAACAAATCAATAACCTGCAGTACTCCAGAGAAACTGTGCCGATCACACCACAGTGGCAGAACCACCCCACCCCAACCACCCCCCCCCTCCCTCCTACCACAACCTCTCCAACCATTGTGATTTGAAGTTTTAAAACGGCACAAATATGCGATGTGTAACACTCATAACCACTGTGAGGAATAGCTCTTAATAGTTATTCAAAGTCGACTACATTTAGTTATCTCTATCATTTTCTCATTTTGCACTGCTCTTTCATGTCTCCCTTTGTTCACACATGTCCAGTACAATGAAATGATTTACATAACACACTTTCACATGACTTTTGTCCAATGTTGAAAAAAAATCGTGCATGCTTCAGTATTACAATGTGGAAATCATCAGGAAACGTTTTCCTATCATTGGAATGAGAAGAGAAAATAGATTTTGACAAGACCACCAAGTTAGGCCCAAACCATTCCCTCCCATTCCCCTACTTAAGTCGTCAATATCCCTGCATATCTGTAGACATTAGGGACACCTCCTCCAGCATTTCCAAAGAAAAGAAATAAAAACACAATGAGGCACAGAGATCTCACAAGAGTTTACACATCCTTGGAAGGCTGAAAGCAAACATTATTAAAAGGCTCGCATCATCACTGAACATTAGGGGTTAGAGATCAGCCGAGTTTTCTCATTCCTTGCTGAGCTCATACTTGTATTGGTTTCCCACTGTGATTATCTTTGAATTAATAATCAGCACTAATAACATTCTGGTTTGTTGGAATCAAACCAAGACTTCAAAAACCAACTTGCCCTCCTCCACACCCACTCGACAATGATACTCAAAAGAAAATCATATTGAATTTATACTTGGAAAACTCATGTTAAATATTGTTACGGCTGTGGAAATTCGCAAACCACCATTCAGGTCCCGTAGGTGAGATAACTCTAAGTACATGTATAGTTAGCCCCAAAACCCGTTGTTTAGAGGGAACTTTATGTGATTCATTAACGGGCTGCGACGCTTTTGAGTTAGGCGTTTTTCTGTTCTATCCTTTATTTGAATCAACCGGCCATAACCATCAAACCACACCAAAAACCCTCCACCCACCCTTCACCTCTCTTCCTGCGACGGCCATTTCCCACACCACCTCGTGAACACGCTGCAGCGTCGGGCCTGTCTTTGGGCTCGTTTCCGCGATACGCACCTGCAAATAGCGGCCTTTCCGAGAGAAAATTCGGATCAGGAATGCTACACGCCCACTTCTGATCCGTCCAACCAGCAAGCGTGGAGCGGCTTGGCCCCGCCTCCAGGCGCGTCTGTGTGGAATCCATATATGCAAATTCTAGGATCAGGGGGAGGTTCACGCCCACTTTACCTCCGTCCAATGGGCGAGCGTGGCTCCGCCCCTGAGCTCATCCTGATCCGGAAATCTGCATATTGGTTCTCTCCTGCCGGCCGATAAAACGCCGAGCGCAGAGGGTTTTGGGGCAGTCGAGTCGGGTGCAGAGAGAGAGGCAGAAGCAGAGAATCTTGGCAGAGTCTTCGGGCGAGTGTGCAGAGAGTTGTGGCAAGAGGCAAGGAGCTCGTGTCCGAGCAGGGAAGCCGGCGGTCGGCGACGAGGTGCAGTGGGATCGCTCGTCGCGGGACCCAGCAGCAGCCATTCTCCTCCCCAGGGCATCAACATCCCCCCCCCCCTTTTTCCCCCGCGCTGAGAGAGTGCACAAAAGGGGCCCCGTTCCCACCCCATCCAAGCGGTGCCAACGAAACCCGCGAAGGGAACAGGAGTTGGGCAACCGCCGCGCAGCGACATTTGCGGCTCGTCACGAGGACGCGGGTAGGACCCCCCCCCGGTCTCGCGGACCTGGCCGCTCCTGCAGTCCCGCGCAAATATTGGCCTACAGGCCCGTCTGCCCCCTTGCCTATGAGGGTGCTTTCTTGCTTTTGAGTAACTGTGTGTTGGCGCCGTCTGTAAAAGTAGAACTGTATAAGTGTTGCCGTGTGTACGCGTTTCGGTTTAAACTCTTATTTGCTTTATGTGCATACTGTAGGCTGTATATGTGTGCTATCCGTGTGTGTGAAATAAATGTGCTTTGTGTTGAATTGTTCCCCACGTTTTGGCTGCGTCCTTTCCTTCATTGAAACTCCATCTTGCTTCACGTAAAAGGGTTCGTAGTGGGCCTGATACGCCCGATAATTAATTGGAACCGTCGAGGCGACGAATAACACCGCTCGGTTATCCGATAGCAGGAACGGACCGCTTAAGCGGCCCGTGTCCGGAGTCGACCTGCGGCGAGGTCGATCGCCCGTTTACCATCCGCGTGGTACTTAGTAGGTCGAGTTTGGCGAACACCCTATCCCACGCGGGTGCCGATTGGCACGATCGTGGTGAGGTCGAAAGGCCACCCGTGACTGGCTCCGGCGATAGTTCCCGGAGGTCCGACAGAATTGTCCGTCCGTGGGGCGACGTGCCGCGATTCGAGTCACGTGGCCGTTCGCACGCCGGCGGGCGCGAATTCGCAACAATATATTAAAACTAGAGGGGCACTGAGTAGAGCGCATACCTCCGCCACATAATGCCTGATCCATGAGAACATATCAGGCCCAATACACTTTTGAAATATTATTCTATACAGTACTATATCGTTTTTGGCCCTATCTCTCAATGGTGAAGAATCACTTTAAAATTCTCGTAGTCGGATCCGGATGTGGATCTTCACCAAAATCAAATCAGTTCATCCTTGTCACACACCCAATCAACCTGCCCAACAAATTTCATTCGGATCCGTCCACAACTTTTTGAGATATCATGCACACAGACAGACAAAAACAGACAGACAAACAGACAGAGAGGGGTGAAAACATAACCTGCTTCACCTTCGGTGGTGAAGGTAAAAATAATGTTGAATATGTTGAAAAACTCATGTTGAATTTACTGTATATCGGGGAAACTCAGGGTGAATATATTATAAACAACTCATGTTGAATTTACACCGGGGAAAGTCAGGTTGAATATATTGAAAAAAACTCATGTTGAAATTATACTGGGGAAACTCATGTTGAGTATATTTTAAAAACTCATGTTGAGTATATTAAAAAAAACTCATGTTGAGTATATTTAAAAAACTCATGTTGAATTTATTCCAGGGAAATTCATGTTAAGTATATTTTTTTAAACTCATGTTGAATTTAAACCAGGGAAACTCATGTTGAGTATATTTAGAAAACTCATGTTGAATTTAAACAGGAGAAACTCATGTTGAGTGTATTTTTAAAAAATTCATGTTGAATTTGAACTGGGGAAACTCATGTTGAATTTATTCCAGGGAAACTCATGTTGAGTGTATTTTTAAAAAAACTCATGTTGAATTTAAACCGGGGAAACTCATGTTGAGTACGTTTTAAAAACTCATGTTGAGCATATTTTAAAAACTCATGTTGAATATAAACCGGGGACACTCATGTTGAGTATATTTAAAAAAAACTCATGTTGAATTTATATGGGGGAAACTCATGTTGAGTACATTTTAAAAACCCTTGTTGAATTTATTCCAGGGAAACTCATGTTAAGTATATTTTTTAAACTCTTGTTGAATTTAAATCAGGGAAACTCATGTTGAGTATATTCAGAAAACTCATGTTGAATTTAAACCAGGGAAACTCATGTTGAGTATATTTTTAAAAGCTCATGTTGAATTTAAACAGGAGAAACTCATGTTGAGTGTATTTTTTAAAAAATCATGTTGAATTTGAACTGGGGAAACTCATGTTGAATTTATTCCAGGGAAACTCATGTCGAGTATATTGAAAAAAACTCATGTTGAGTTTAAACCGG
>CM068957.1:12644522-12654547 GCA_035128595.1 Eptatretus atami
CCCGAATCTTACCTGTTCTTCAAAAATACATCAAAAAATAATAATCATCCTTGTATCCTTTCGATCTCTGCACCTCCTGAAACTATGTGTCTCTGTCTACTCTTCCTCGTACTTTTCATCGATCCAGCAGCTTCACACTGTGTTTACCGTTCCAAATTCACCAGTGGTCACATTGCCTGCGAATGTCCTCAGTTGTGGAGGAAGGAAACAGAGAAAATGACAAAGGAGTAGGCTGGAGTGTTCTGAGGGTTTGGAAAAATATTCAGACCCCGTCACAGTGAGCCAAGTGGCAGGTGGTGAAATGCTGCCTCACCTGAGTACAGAAGATTGACTTTTTCGCACAGACAGTCGGCAAAAGTCCAGTTGTAACAGTGTACATGAATGGTGTACCTGTTCAGTGTTTGTATGCGCCTTGGATCCATGGTGACCACCATCAAGGAATCTTTCTTCAATCAAGCTATATGCCCCTGGGGAAAAAACGTTACTGTTCCAGTGGATGGTTGTTACTCAAGGTTGTGACCTACCCATTGCAGTCAACTTGGATCAATTTTGAAGGAACAAATGAAGGAGAGATCTGCTCACCTACCCATTGAGGTCAACTTGGATCATTTTGAGTGAACAGATGAGGAGAGATCTGTTCTGAAGCTTTGTTGGGGAAACATCATGAGCATTTTCGCTGACCCATAAAGATATTGGGTCCAACAACGAAATTCCTCATGGAAATCATTACAACCGACAACCTGTGATGCAACCATACTGGCGGATTCCCCCAGTCAGTACAAGGAAGTGAAGGACCACATCAGGAAGTGCTCAGCCAAGGTTCATCATCAGACATAGCAACAGTCCTTATGCATCACCATCGTATTAGTGCAGAAGAAGGATGACTTGTTGCGGATGTTTGTTGACTATCGGTGCTTAAATAGCAAGACCTGCCATGAGGCATTCCCTCTGCCAAGGAGAGAAGAATGCTTCAATTGCACTTCATGAATCGCAGTGGTTCATGACACTGACTAAGCCAGTGGATACAACCAGGTGCACTGAGTGAACAGTCCAAGCAAAGATTGTATTTACCCCACCATTGGCTGGCATGAGTCCAACAACATTCTATTTGGCTTCTACAATGCACCTGCAACCTTTCAGCACCTTGATTGATGTTTTGTTTTAGAGATATGATTTTGATTACCTGTTGGTTTTCTTGGATGACCTTCTGATATTTCTCCCGAAGCTTTTCTAACAACATTCACTAGACTGGTGTGTACTTCTCATGACTGGTGGAACACAACTTGCATTTCAAGCCAATGAAATGCCAGTTTCTGAAACTGAAATTAACTTTACCTGAGCCAGGTGATTTCTCGAGAAGGAAGTAGTACTGATCCAGAGAGATTAGCACAGCAACGGATTAGGAAAGCCTTTGATTCTCAAGCAGTTGAGAGGTTTCATCAGATTACTATTATTACTAGGTGTTACATCATTGGTTTTGCCAAGATTGCTGGACCTCTGCATAACCTCGTTACAGTGTCTCCTGAGAGAAGATCAGAAGTGTTTCCAAGAAATGGACTCCAGAGCACGAAAGATGCATTTCTTACTTTGAAAGTCAGACTCACTTCCGCCCAAGTTCTTGGGTATGCTGACTTTCCATGCCCTTTATACCTTCGACAGACGTTAGCATGGACGATCTTGGGGCTGTGTTAACCAGGCCTAGATGGCAAGAATCGAGGAATTGCGTATAGCCAGCAGAGATCTGCGACCTCTGAGAAGAACATGAAAATTACAGTTCCATGATGCTTGAACTGCTGGCTGATGTGGACGGTAACAGGAAAATTCGGGTTATCTCATTGAGTGCAAAGTTCCGATTTTGATGACAATAACCCCCTGAGTCATCTGCAGACAGCTGCACCGTGGAGAAATGTTAGCTCGCTCAGCTGGCATTGTTTGACTTTGAGATGAAGTACCAGAGTGGCAAGAGTAACGCCAGTGCAGATGCCCTGTCAAGAATGGGTCCACAGTCATGGACCAAATCAAGAGTATGATGTTGTTAATGGGTGTGCCACGTTTCCTCTGACAGACAGTCCACTGCTGTGCTGAGAAGCATGAGGAACACGTTTTCAACTTGAAGCAGAGAGTCAAATTGCAAGTCTCCAGGAGTGCTCTTTTTCATATTTCCTTTTTCAATCATGAGAGTATTTATTGCTTTTTCTTTTTTAAGCTTTTTAAGTTTATCTCATTTATTGCAAAGTCTGTTTTAAATATTTATAAATGGTGTTAAAAAAAACACCGAATCCACCTTCCTTTTAGGTGTGCCTGCCTCACAATTCTCTCAGCAAGGAACCTCATGAGTAGAGGAGGCGAATGGGGGCAGACCAGATGCCTCACGGTTGCAGCAGGTAGATCTCATCTCAAAGAGATGGGATGGGATGGGTCAGACATCTGCCTGGGGTGCCAGACAGAGGCCCCTGGAGTACAGGCGGAAAGTGACGCAGCGACGCGCTGTCCGGTGCATGCTCCCATTCCTGACCTGACCTGACAAAGGAACAAAAAGAAGGGAAAGAACAAAAACTGGTTCCTTGCAGTTTTGTTCTTCCCTTCTTCAGTGATCTTAACCTTGTATGTTACATGGCATTTATTTCCTGTTACTCATACAAAATGTGACTTGTCAAACAGTATGGGATAGCTGCAAGCTTCAACCCATCCATCCATCCATTGGAACCATACTCTGTGCAGAGGCCTTGGTGCTGCCTAAGCAGTCTCCTTGGGGCTATTTGGCACAATCCTGACAGGTCACCACTCCAACACAGGATGCCAGCAAGCTGGCACTCATTTTCCACCTCAGAAGGTGACAGGCTGAGTCAACCCCACCTGTATTCATTCCAACAGCCAAGGGGGATTTGAACTCAGGATCCTCGGATCCCAAGCTCCACCCTAGAGATCCCAAGTCCACCTCGATCCCAATCCATCACACCCTAACCATTTAGCCAACACCAGGCATGTAAGTTCAACCACCTGGGTATAACGGATACAAGGCCAACAGAGCATCAATAATTTATGTGCGGCCATTAAATGCCATGGAGAGGTTACTCAGGAAAGGGAGGTGATCTTGAAATGTCAGCAACAGTTAGCAAAGGAAAAGGAGAAAATAAGTCATTAAAAGTCTATATTTTAGAGTTTGCCAAAAATAGCGTGTAATTTTGAATTAAATTTTAAATATGGTAATTTGAATTTCGACTTTTTGGGTGGAAGTGGGAGTGGGTGGTGAAAGTTGTGGGTTCCAGGAGATGTACCATTCCCTTAATCATGAGGAGGTGCTCTTTTATGTTGTACCATTTATTCGAGCTTCCTACATAGATTTATACATTGTGAGTTTGAATCCTTTCAATGATTTCTCTGCTACTGACCATACCTTCCTCGGCATAAATTATGTGAAACTTGGAGGGATACCATTAATGAAGCATTTGATCCAGAGGTATCTATTGATGATGATAAGTACCAAAAAAGTACCTAAACATCTTGGTACACACCCCCTTCAAGTGCTACCAATTTTTTTTTAAACCACTCATGCTTCACCACATTATCCCGAGCATATTGGGATTGGCCATAATCATTCCCATTCTAAAATGGAACAAAATTCCAATGACTTTTCCTCTTACCACCCCATACAATTACCTCTGCTTAATGTTAAATGGCTCTGTGTTTCATTCTCTCTCGGAACAAACTTCATATGGCTCTGGCCCACCATAAAAATGGGTTTTAAACCCCTCCCCTCCACAACTACGTACCTCACCACTTTAACGCAGCTTATCCGATGGATTAAAACATCCCCAACACCCCCAACCCCCCCCCCCCCCCACCCATGATTGATTTGAAACAAGGAACACAAAAGTTCACGAGAACGAGAATCGCAGCAGGTCAACGTCAAGGATGAGAAGAAAGAGTTAGGCCCAGGAAATGCTGCCACAGACAGACTTGCTGCAGAGGATTGTGGGAAGGGATTATCACTAAAAGGATTGTGGGTAGATGGAGGAGGGCTGAGTGGGTGACCATTGTTTGGGGGATGGTGGTGGGGGATGGTCCGTCCATTATTGGGGGGGGGGGTGGGTGGTGGTGGTTTGGGGATGATGGTAGGGGGTGTATTTATGCCCACACAAAACCACGATTAGTGGAGCACAGGGGATGTGAAAGTCGAAAGCAGTTCACAATCTATAAAACAGCAAATATCTGGGTTCCACGAATTGCGAATCCGTTGAATGTCGGGTTTTATGGTATTGAGAAAAGAGGGGGAAAAAAAGAATGTCGAACCGGAAGTACAGGCAGAAGGAAATTAAAGGAGATAAGTTGTTGTGGAGTAGAAAAATAAAGTTTTTTTATTTGTTATGATTTTTTTGAAGCGAGGAGGGAAATCAAATAGGATAATGTTGAGAGGGAAAAAGTAAAATATTTTGAAGAAAGATCAAAAATGAGGAACATGGAGACAATTTTTTCGCACTTTCTAACTTGAGAGCGGCTGGCTGAGTTAGGCCTTGAAAACCCTGAAAACTAATTTAACAGATACAGACAAAAACAAGGTATATCTAACATGAAATATTGGACGGGATACAACGGCAGCACCTGTACGAAGATATAACAGAAAAACAGAAAAATATAATAAATGAAAAGGGAGGAAAATGAAATCATTTAAATTAAATAATTTAAAAATTACCTGAATAATCTTTCAACACGTCAAATTGAAACTTACACAGCTAATTTCTATTACTTCAAGTATACTGTATGTGAGTAAGATTTAGTCAAAATTCATCAAAAGTCAAGGCCATCCAAAACATTTAAACATCCATTGGCCATAATACCTCTGCCGTCACGTGGCAGAGTTATGTTTCACACATCGTCTGTTTGTCACTTGTGAAATCGAAGATTCGCAAGCATATGGTTGGCCTTGGTCTGTTATTCTGTTTCTTTGTATGTCAATCGCTACAGGTCACAATTTTTATTCCGATCTTCATGAAACTTCACCTCCTGGTCTGGTGGTGACACAGCCGAAGCCAATTGTTTTTGCAGTCAAAAGTCGAAGTGACATTAAATCGTCAATTTCCATCTGATTCACTTGATATCGAGTTATACACTGATATAAAACTGAGAGACATTGATGAGCGGTATTCGACATTGATTCGATTTTTCTGGTCCTTCATCGCGAATAATACTCGACCCAAACAAAGCAATAGAAATCTGATGCAACAAACCGGTAGTGTATTGTAATCAGCAGAGGCCTAAAGAAAATCTTAGGCGCACCAGAAAACCAAGATGGTGCCATAATATTTTGTCTTGGTGCCATGGTGGATGGTGTCAAGTGCCAAATGTGGGTGGGGTCCGGCAGCTGTCCGACCAATGGGTGCACATTTCAAAAATACGACTCTCAATAAGAAGAACAACAACAACAGCAACAACAACTACGTGAAGCTCTTGTAGATCTGCGACTCATCGCAGGTAAAAAAATATGTCTACATCAGTAAAAATTCGTGTATCTTTTAAACACTACATACATACAATTCGTTAAAAATACATACGATTGGAAACATGGCTTTATCTTACGATAATTCACCGTCTGTCTGTCTGTCTGTCTGTCCCAGGTACCGCAAAAAACGGCTGAACGATCGCAACCATTTTTGGGATATGGGATCCTGGGACCCCTTGGAGTAAAATAGGCATAAATATAATAACATGACCCACTTGACGGCTCCTGCAGGAGCGGGTGCTTCTAGTAAATAACAACCGAAAAGGTCTATTTGTCTGCTGTATGAAACATAAACATACGTCGCCAATACATCGTCTACACATCATGCAAACACAACACCAGCACACAAACAAAACACAAAATACACCAAACAAAACCACACAAACTCACAAATCAAGCCCCGGCAAGGGTCTGCAATCTCTGATTGCTTTTTCGAGTTATTTTAAGAAGAAGAACCCGCTCCCTAAGGAGCCGTCAAGGGGTCATTATATATTTATGCCTATTTTTTTATAAAAATTTTTTTTTTGTATTACCTTGTTGAGGCTCGTATGAGAGCTAACACACAACGCACAGCAAGGGGGCATGAGACAAGAGTGGCGGAGATAGGAAGGACAAAACAGTGGGAATAGAGCATTAGGAGATCTGTGGAGGAAGGGATGGGGTGGGACATGGGGAATACAAGATGGGCATTACAGGGACTTTCAGGAAGGAAGCAGGGAATATGAAGGAGGTGGGCTTGGGTGGATTATCGGGGTAGAATGATCGAGGATTTGGATGGGGGACGATAAGAGGTGGTGGTGAACAGCTGTTTTGAAGGCCTGGAGGAAGAATGGGATTGAATAGAGTGAGGGAGTTTTCCAAAGGTGGGGAAAAAGAGGAATGAAAGAGTGAAGGTGAGCAGTGATTCGTGATTTTGGTAGTTTTACCAGAAGGGGGTTGTTGGCGGACCTTGAGCGCCCTGTGGAATGTGGTGGGACAAATCGCAGAGATAGCAGGGGGGTGAGGTTGGAGAGGAGACGGTAGAAGACAGAAAGACCACCGAGCAGCCTGTGGTGATTGAGTGAGAGGCCCAAAGACTCAGCCTCATTGCGGAGATGCCAATTATCCGAAATGCCTTGGTTTCCACAGCGTGAAGCCGAGAAAGGTGGGAGGCAGGAGCACCAGCCCAGAGGGAGAGTAGTACTCCACCAGGCTGCGGACCAAAAGCTTTGTAAGTGGTCAGGAGCTCAGTGGCTGAGGATGGACTTTGCACGATGGAGGATTCCCAGTCGGCGACAGGCTCTTGGAGGCGAGGTTTAAAACGTGGCTTTCCCAGGAAAGGTCATGGCAGATAGTGAGACCCAGAAGCTTGAAAGAATGGACTGCTTCCAGAGGATTGTTGAGAAAGTGGATGGGTTTTTCTAAATGGTCCTTTCGGAGAGACATGGTGAGAGTGAGATTTGTTCAGATTGAAAGACATGTTCCACGTGTTGGACCAGTTTGTGATTTTATCCAGATCTGCAGTGAGCGAAGAAGCTGCTGCATGCCGGTCTGAGGGATGACAGATGGTACGGCAGAGGGTGGAGTCATCAGCAAGAGATAAAGAGGATTTTCCAGAGTCGGAGAGATTATTGATGAAAACCAGAAAAAGAACAGGGCAAGAAACACTACCTTGAGGAACTCCAGCCTGAGCAGGAAGAGGGGATGAAAGAACTCCATTAGGGCCACACGTTGACTGTGACAGGAGAGGAAGTCTGCGAGCCATGATGGAGATGGCCTTGGATACCATAGGAAGAGAGTTTGGTGAGCAGGGCAGGGTGCCAGACTGTGTCAAAAGCACGCAATATGCTCCGGATATGGCTCTGATTTCATGTCTGCATTGAGGACCTCCATCCATTGTTGGGAGAGCAGTACGCAGATATCCAGGTTAGAGTGACCTGGTTTGAAACCAAATTGATGATCGGAAATCAAGCCATTGGAGAAGAGGAAGGATTTAATGCCTGAAGCGATGATGGATTCCATAACCTTGCTGATGATTGGGCAGAATGCTGATTGGTCTGTAGTTGCAGGGATCTGTTTTTCGCACCTTTTTATGCAGAGGCAGTAATGTTTTCTGATTTCCAAGCAGGGTGCAGATGACCTTGATCAAATGAGAGGGTGAATAGAACAGAGAGAGGTGAGCAAGAGCAGAAAGAGCAGGTTTTTAGACACGTGGGCTGATGCCGTCTGACCGGTTGCAGAATCTGAGTCGAGGTTTGACAGCAAGCTCTCCACCTTGTCAGGAGAAAGGACACAGCGTCTCAGGACAGTTGGGTGCGACGTAGGTAAGGTGGTAGAGAAAGTGATGGTTTTTGGACACAAGATTAGCTGCAAACCTGAGTTTAGCATTCATCATTTTCACGTGCAGTATCAGCAGTGCGGCCATTTTAGGTAAGGGAGGGGATGGAGGAAAAAACAACACCAGAAACAGATTTGATTAGATGCCACCAGGATTTGAGGAGGAGAGAGGTTGAAAGTTCGGACAAGCTTAGAATGATGTTGTGTTCTGACTCTCCCTGAGGGTAGTTCACACTTGTTCTGAGCTTTATGGAAGGACTGAGATTACCCTCAGTTGGTTTGCTTTCAATGAGGCAAAGGCAAGTTGTTTCAGGACAACTGCCTCGCCACAAGCTTCAGTGAACCAAGGCGGAGGAGGGTAGTACAACTGAAAGACAGAGGGATAAATCTGTGCATGAGGGAGAGCAAGTTTCTTTGAAAGAATTCCCAGGATGAGTTGATGTTGGAGAAAGTAGCGATAGGAGACCAGTCTATAAGTTTGATGGCTGCTTGGAAGACACTGCCAGTCGGCTTGAGTGAAATGCCAGACTCGACGGCGTGAGGTGGTTCTCTGATAATAGCCAGAGATGTTCACTTTGACAAGGACGTGGTCAGAAGAACCGATTGGAGCGGAGGAAGAGCAGCAGATATTTTCAGGGAAATTTGTCAAAATCAATCCAGAAGGGATGGAGTACCATTGGTTGAGATCCGGGTCGGGAAGTTGACCGATTGAGTCAGTCCCAATGAGTCGCAGAAAGCTTTTGCTGAAGTGCAATGACAGAGTGAGAAAAGTACCCACACCTGGCCAACTGGCATGATGACAATTGAAGTAACCACATATGAGGAGGAGAGAGTTTGGATGAGAAATAGAAGTTGGTCCATGTTCGGATAGTGAGGTGTAAATGGAGTCATCACTGTTTGGTGGACGTACAGTACACATATAAACATTGAGGTGGGGGTGGAGGGGAAGCCATAGCAGAGGTGTTCTTTGGGTGTGGGGGGTGAGGGCAGTGCATGGAGAGTGAGGAATAGAGTCTTTGATGAAGAGAGCAACTCCTCCATCAGGACGAGGCTCAGGTCTGTATACCAGAGGAGGGAGAAACCAGGGAGAGATACTTTGGAGTCAGGACACGTCTTGGGGAGGAAAGTTTCTGTGAGGCAGATTAGTCTGGTTGTCACTGGCAACCGGTATGGAAAGATCTGAAGGTTTGAGCGAAGGCCCCAGATATTTGAGGTCCACACTGTTAATGAAGAGGAGGGGAGGCAGTTGGGTGCAGGGGGTGGAAGGGAGGGGAGGGTAGGACTAGGACGAGGAGGGAGGTAAGGAGTGTTGTTGAAAGAGTGTGGGGATTGCAGAATAGCTAGGGGAGGGGCCGGATGAGGAGGAGAAAAGGCTCTGTGGTGCTGGCGGAAAGGGTGGCCAAGAGGAGGCAGAAGCAGTTGGGGATTTGAGGAGGTGGAGTGAAGAGATGGAGGTGAAAGGGCAGTGGAAGGAGGCAGCTTTGTGGATGAGAAGGGGGGGGCAACTTGAGAAGGGTGAGTGAGGGGGTGAATGGTGGAGAAGGTGAGTGGGGAGAGTTGAGGGAGAAAGGTGGAGAGGGCTTGGGGAGAAGAGTGTGATGTTGCTTTGAGAGGGGTGAGAGGGTGAGTTGGCACTGAAAATGGAAAAAAAGAATGGTTGATGGAAAGCGAACATTCATAGCAAACTGGGGTGTTTTTTTTAAGTTTTAGGTTAGAGATGATTAAACACATTTCTTTATGGATGCAATAAAGGCGAATTCAGAGAATGGAGGGAAGAACGTTGTAACAGTTAGATTTTTTAGGCAAGGTATGAGGAAGATCGAATTGAGAGCAGTCTCTTTAAATAGTAGAAGAGTCGTGCATTATGATACAGTACCACATTATGATACAGTCATCATGCCAGACAAAGAGTACCACATGTGTGAAAGAGGAAGATGAAGCATTATAAATATAGTTTTATTGTTATTATATTATTATTATTATTTTTGAGAGAGTTTTTATCAGATTAGGTCATGGAAGTGTTGTCGAAAAAATCGTGAGCTAATGGTGAAATTGGATCGGTAACGCAGGGGGTTAAACAGATCACGTGGTTACGCGGAGAAGCACTTGCTTTGGGAGATGTATAGTCAAAAGTGAAATTATTTATTTTAATAAGATTGCGTAACATTGGAAAAGGAGGTTGAAGTAAAATCGTGGAAGTGTATGGGAC
>CM068957.1:12654740-12673832 GCA_035128595.1 Eptatretus atami
AAAACATGGACCAACTTCTATTTTCTCATCCAAACTCTCTCTTCCTCATATGTGGTTACTTCAATTGTCATCATGCCAGTTGGCCAGGTGTGGGTACTTTTCTCACCTGTCATTGCACTTCAGCAAAAGCTTTCTGCGACTCATTGGGACTGACTCAATCGGTCAACTTCCACTCTCAGGCAAAGTAAAAAAAAACGGCGGGAAATTTTTTTTTGGGCGGGGGGGCGGGGGGAGGAGGTCAGGGTTGTGCGTTGTTTAATGGGGCAATAAAATCATGGTATTGGATGGGGGATGCATCTAAGGATGTGGAAACAGTTGTCTTGAAGACCTGGAGTGTTAGAAATAAATTGAAGATGAGTGTGTAGTTTGTTCCACAGGCCAGGAGTGGAGGTGCTGTATTCAGAGTTAGGGTATCATAGAGGGGGTTGCTGGTGGACCGCATGCACCCTGCAGAAACCCTTTGGGGGAGGGGAGGGGGGCGGTTGGGGACAAAGCACGGAAAGGCCAGGCTGCCAATATCAGAAAGGAGTGGTAGAGGACAAAAAAAAACAAAAAAAACCAAAAAACAAACAAAAAAAAAACACCAACAAAAAAGGGGGAGGGGGACCATCACAACAAAAAAAAAAAAACAGAAAAGGGAGGGAGGAAAGACACCCACAAACACAAGCATACAAAAAAAAAAACAAAGACTAAAAAAAATAACACAAAAACACATCAAACAACAAACAAACACAAAAAAAAACAAAAAAACAACAAAAAAAAAGATAAAAAAAACAACACAACAAAACAATCAAAAAAACAATCATATAAAAAAAAAACGCAAACAAATAAAAAAAAACATCAACAATAGAGGACACAATAAAAATCACCAAAACAACAAAAAACACACAAAAACAAACAACATAAACCAGGAACCAAAAACAAACAGACAGAAAAAAAAGAAGAACAACAAAAATCCAAAAACAAAAATAAACAAACAATAAACAAAAAAAAACAAAACAAAAAAAAAATAAACAAAAAAAGAGGGAGGAGAGGGGGGAGGGGACCAAACAAAAAACAACAAAAAAAAAAAAACACAACAAAAGGGGGGGACAAACAAAAACAAAAAAAAAAACAGAGGCAGAAAAGGGGACAAAAGAAAGAGACAAAAAAAACAATCAAACAGTGAAAAACACAATAAAATGAAAAAAAAAGTAAACAAAAGAGATTAATGACCTGGTCTGCGATGTAAAGTGACAGTCCCATAGACTCAGCTTCATCGTGGTGAGATTGCAATGATCTTGTGTGATGACCTCTGTTTCCACGCATCAAGCTGAGCAACGTTGAGGCAGGGGCCAACTCATAAGAGGAGAGCATTATCCCATCAAGCTGCGAGATGAAGGCCGTACTTGGGTATTGTCATCTGATGGGAGTGGAAAATTTTGTTTCATTGGATACTTGTTTCCACTCGTAGACAGGATACGACTTAAATTAAATCTCATCCACAGAGTGATATTAAAAAAATGGCCACCACCTACAACACATGGACTGAGCTACTCCAGTGATGGTCAACAATGCTGTTTATGGAACTTCAGGAAAGGGACATATTTTAACTTTAAAAAAAAAAAAAACAAATAGGTCAAAAGCCTTTTAATCCCTGCATTAAACTTCCTTACCCACAAGACAGTATGTGATCCATTTCGGCTGTTCATTTCCAAGGATTTGGTGCTTCTATAGCCTGAGTGTGCAGTCTGACCCCCTTTTCGTGGCTTCCATTAAGATGATTGCAGAATGTTTTTTGGCCACAATATCAGGTGCTGAATTTTGCGATAGGTATGAAGGGTACCAGCACACGAGATTGTGTGGATTCTACCAATGCTCTGTTGAGGTACAAGAGAAAATGGTTGATCTAGTAAAGAGAATCAAATTGATCCGCAGTATGTTTATATTCCTTGGAAGCAGTATTTATTTGTTTGCTCAACCTTGTTTCCACTTTCTCTCTTTCTCACAGCGCAGAGGAAAATTTCACCAAAATATATTTTCATTTCAAGTGATACCATTTCAGAACACCCAGTCTTTTTGTCTCTCCAAGCATGTACAGTTTCTTCACTTCCTCAAACTGCCATGCCAGCACCTTCGTGTATCATGCAGCATGCTCTAAAGTTTAGAGAATAATGTTTAGTTTGGAGTCAAGGATATAATTGACTCCAGAACTACACAATTATTTTCGTGTTGCTCATGATGTGGCCACAGTCATAAGAGAGGGTGGACAAAATATTGGCAGACCGTTGCTCATCCTTGGAATGCATTAGGAAAAGTTCCCAGAGGGGATTGCAGCTAGCATGTCATTTTAAATTGGAAAATGATATGACGCGTACCTATTAACATAGTAATTAGTGTTTTCCACAGGTGTTTTGAGTATGCCTCAAAGAGCATATGTCTTGGGTACAGCATTGCTGGGAGAACAGGACCATAAGTCTGGCAATAGTTCACTGATTAGTTCACTGTAAATCAATCAGTGAACCTGAAGATAATTGGGAAACTCGTCCATTGGTGGAGTTGTGACGACTCGTCAGTTGAGAATAAAAGGATGGGAGCACATGGGCACGATATCAACCTAACTGTGCTATTGGTTGGTCACACCAGCAGTGGGCACTGTGCTATTGATGCAGTGCTGCATTTGTAGAATAGGCTGGATCATCATTGGGGTTGAATGTTGCTTGGCAGGTGCTGCAATGTTGAGGATGCAATTAATGTTGATATATACATGCCAGTCGTGAACCAAGTTGAACGACAGCTGAGACCACCAGTGGAGAGAGAGCACTGACCTGCTGAAAAAAGATTGGAGCATTCATGTCTCAGCACAGGAGATAGCGTGTGTTTCGTTATCCCCGAAAACCATGTTCATATGCAAAGCTGAGCTTTGTGAGTTCAAAATTGAGCTCTGACTGTGAGAAGTAACTGTTTCCTGAGTCAGACTTTATTGGGTGACACACATTTAACTGACCACATTCTCTTTCAACCTATGACAAGGTACTGCCACCCTGCCATTGAGTTAGTGGAGAATCTACAGTAACATGGGGTCTGTAGAGCAACAGAGGCTGCCACCTCTTTCAACACATCATCCAGATTCCATTTTTGTTCTTTTCAGCACAAGCTACATGTAACTTACAGCCCTCATTTGACTATGTTTGCCAGTAACCACGAATTTTTTGGCCTTCTTCTCATTGCATTGCCATTCTACAGAAGACTGGTACTGTCCATGTTACAAACATAGATTAAAGTGGAAGAATATTTGCAACCTGCTTGTCTTTGTGAGCTTGTCCCTGAGCTGTGGAACCAAAGTATTGTGGTTAGGTGAGGTAAGGTATGGATGGTTCCGTTGAACGGTTTGGATTTACTTGATTCAATTGTTGATTGCCATCTTGCGCTTTGATTGTGACTTTATAGTTAGATTTAAGGACAAACTACTTTTCTTAATCAGATTGCACAATGATCTTATGTGAGGACATGTCCATTTAATTCTTATTTCATCAGCCACCTGGCTGTCCAATCAGTATCCACCATCGGAGGTTAGCCTTGTCATGGTTTCACTGAACTTTCCTACGGATCAAGGCGAGGCTTTTCAAATTGCCCTTATGTGTGATTTGATACCTGGAATGTGACAATGTGTAATTGTGTTGATGAAGCTATCCAATCTGTCCGAAATTTCATTGGTATTCTTGAGCAAGATAAGATGTGCGGGCTGGCTTCATAAGCTTGCCTTTGCCAGCATTAGTATACCATGTAATTAATATTTTGGCAGCAAACCCACTCCCATGCGTTGCTGAGTTTCAAGAAGCTTTATGGCCATCAGTTGATTCAGGGTACCAATGCTATGAGAAGTAGGTTAACTGGAAGGTAGGGCACACAACAAGAGGGATCACTGAGTTCACTGTCATGGCCATAACAATCTTTAGGCAAATACTGGTGACTACACCATGGGCCCACTACCCCTTAATCCTCCACCGCTTCCCAGTAGTTCTTTTCACCTGTTCTTTTGCTGAAGGCATCATGACTTCAAAATTCAGGTCGTTGAAATAAAACTTCAACTCTCCCAGCAGACAATAATGCTGTTCTTAAATAGGACGGACCACCAAAATGGGTAAATCACAGTTGGTCAACAAGCCGAACGACGCCTGATCACGGCTTCAGTTGTGAGCAGTATCACTGGCCAGAGCATAGATGCAGATGTCTCCGCCGTTTAATTAGCACTTAATTAACAGTATACTTTGCAAGTGATAGAGGTGGATCAGCTTGCGATATGTGCAGCCTTTCCAAAGACTGCTATATACATTTTTGGAACCATCGAAACTTTATAACATAGTAGATATCTGTATCTCCCAAGACTTTACCCCTTGGCCTTTGCGATCCAATGATGGCCATATTTTCTTCGGACCACCACATGACCTTGAACCTAACAACATTTCTGGACAGAGTGTAAATTAATATAATATGCTCCTTACCTGCAATCGATCCATAATAACTCAACATCATGACGATCGGGGAAAGATTTATCAAGTTATGATCAAAAAGGTTTTTTGTTGTAATTCGGTCACAATCCGAAAAATATAGATCAAGAACACTACTCCAAATATCAGGATGCACAAACTTTCAGTGCAGTACACTATTAACAATGCAAGAACATCTTGGAAGACTTTGAGGATTCTCATTGAGCAAAATTGAAGCGATGACAAAAACATTGTGTATTTTTTCACACCATTATTTGACCTTGACCTTTAACCCAGAGGGGTATGCTGTAAACTAAGCATAAATGCCCGCCTTCCTCTAGGTTGTGGTCGCAATGAGAAAGTCCCACTCGCCCAAAAAGAGGGAACGTTCCCACATGGCAGAGAAAATTTCTCACGTCGCAAAGAGGAACAATCCCACGTGTCAAAGAGAAAAGTTCCGACTGGCAAAGAGAAAAATGTCCGACTGCCAAAGAGAAAAGTTCCGACGTGGCAAAGAAAGAAAAAAGTTTCTTCGTGCAAACAGAACATCCCACGTGGGTTAAAGAGAAAAGTCCACATGGCAAAGAGAAAACGTGTCCATGACCAACAATGTCACCCCGTTTATAATGAAATGGGGATATATTTTTTGTCATTTTGTATGAATTTTGCCAAAACTCAGGAATTTAATTGTCAGGTCAGGCCAATTAGATCTGCTGACTTTCTAACAGGTACTTGTAAACCTGCAATAAAACTGTTTCATTGTGGCGCGGTTGTTGGCGACGAAACAATCCCCCACCAGGTTTCCTACGGTGAGGAGGGTTGTTGTGGATATGGACAAAGCCAGCAGGAACAAAAAAAAAAAACCTGTCATAGGGCAGAAGAGCCTCCTTGTGAGCAAACAGCCAACCCATGTCTAGTGCCCAACTGTGTCTCGGAATCCTCCTGACAAGTTGGGTTACTTTTTTTTAGAGGTTAGTGGCAGGATTTCCACACTCTGGCCACCGTTAAACACTTCATTCCGCAAACCCCAGAAACGCAAAGAAAACTGTGAAAACCCACTCCATGGGGAGTACCTCTTTGTCTGCTGCCCTTCGCAGGGCAGACTCACTGCGGGTGAAGGGATTGGGGAGGCCTTCGGACCCCCATTTCTGATGACAGGAGGAAAAGCACGGAGTAAACTTCCGTGGGTCAGATTGCGGGTGGTGGTGTGGCGGAGTGTACTGAGTATCAATCCACCAGACAGCGGTCTGCTGGCGTTCACCTGAAGCGGTCCCTCGAGTGGGTGCCAGGCTTTCGGATGGTACCAACTAAGATCCAGGCTCTTTCAATTACATCTCTGGAATGCTGCTGCCACTTGTCTGTTCCTGTTTGTGCGTGAGGATGTTGAGTCACAGGAAACGATTCACCTTTCGCTTGGCAGATATTCATTGTCTCTTGTGGCTGTGAGTCAAGAGGTCAACAGACGTCTGAGTGGGCCGGGAGTCATGGATTACACTGATCATGGGTGTGGGTGCTGCCGGTACCTGCTGCAGGAGGACAAAAGTCCAAGATCTTCAAGGTCCTTGTGCTTCAGTCTTGCTCTATGGATGTAATGAGACTAGAAACTCTGACCAGGGATTCTGAGATGGAGACTTAATTCCTTTGGTACCAGTTCTCTTTGGAGAATCCTGGCGTTTATCGCTGTCAGACTTTGTGTCCAATAAGCCGGTTTGCTGAGAGGACTCCAAATGAGATTGTTACTGCATCTGAGTCCTTGGGTCAGCTGTGCTGTATAAGGACATGTGGCTCATTTTCCTCGCTGATCCTGCCCTTCACCAGATTCTCTCAGCGAGGCGACCTGCTGAGTGGAGGAAGCTTAATAGGCCGACCACGTCGACGTGGGTTGCAGCAATTGATCGCATCTCAAGGAGATAGGGATGGGCCAGGCATTTGCCTGGGGATGGCCAGACGGAGCGTCCTTGAGAGTACCGGCGGAAAAGTGGAAGCAGCGACGCGCTTGCTCGGCACATGCTCCCATACCTGACCTGACCTGACCTGGTGGGACCTGTCATGGGTAAACTGTTCAGCCTGGCGAAGGTATGCACTCTACCCAAGTAGCCATTTCTGTTTTGCCAAGTGTCACTCTTTGAGCGATTCTCATTGATTTTATTTTATTTATTCGTATGCAACCTGTGGCTGTTTCGCTGCATCATTTTTGGGGCACACTGTGTGCTGATTGCATGCCCCTGTACCAGGCACGCTGGAAGTCCATTATGCCAACCTTGAAGGATGGACAGGCTGAGTCAACCCGACCTGAGTGTATTTCAATGACTTAAAGGGCTTGAACTTCAAAGGAACTCAAGACCACAGATCTTAAAGCCAAGCACCTTCACCATGAAGCCAACATGTTGTTGATGATACAAAGTTTCTACCGTACTTTCAATATCCTCCACCCTTATACTTTGCCATGTTGCTTCGTGTAAGATTATTTTTACAAACACCCCCTATTTAGTTACACCATAATTACAGCACCTTGTTGCTGAATGGGTTGTGGCAAATGCTTACATTTTTGTGTAGCCAATTCTGTCGGTCTGCATTGTTTTGTGCTCTCGCTTTTCATGGTGATGCAATTACATTGCTGAAAATTCCAAAAACTTCATTATGCTCGTGCATGTCCCGAAAATTGGGAGCATTTCATCACCCCAAGGGTTACGACGTGTTAGACGTCCATGATGCTTTTATTGGAACGTGCCGAATGAGATTATGCCAACACATTTTGTAAGCAATAATTGCAAAACATTTACAAACCATCATCTTTCAATCATCATTCCATATCCATCACCAAGTATTTGCCCTGCTAAGTCTTTCCTTAATGTCTACAAAGATGCTGCAGGAAGATCGAGAGAAAGGAAGCAGCTGTTTTTCCATTTTCCCCCAACCAAAAAAAAAACCCTGTTTTTTTAACAAAAAATCCCCCATATGTCTCTTTACTAGTGTGTTCACTTATGTTGTTGTTGTTTGTTCGGGGAGGGGGGGAGGGGATGCGGGGGTAACCAAGTACCAGTATATATATATATATATTATATATACCAAAGTACCAGTTATCTTTAAAAAATGAATTCTTTATCGGAAATCCAAAAAAGCCATGTATAATAACCTGACCACAATTTCCGAAGAAAGGGAGCAGATCTGTAATAATTGATATTTCGTCTTCACCTGAATTGAAAATAAGCTCGTGAAAAAAACATTTTTTTTGGACAAAACCAATGGTAAAAGTAGAAGGGCACTCGAGAGTGCATACCTCCGCCAGTAATGTCCTGATCTACGAGAACATATCAGGCTTAACACATTTTTTGAAATATCATGCTTTTTAAGCAAGTTACTATATCGTTTTTGGCCCTATCTTTTAATGGTGAAGAATCACTTTAAAATTAAAGTAGCCGGATCGGATCCGGCGTCATCACCAAAAAACCTAATCAGTTCATCCTGGTCACACACCGCAAACCTGTCCACAAAATTTAATCTGGATCCGTCCACAATTTTTTGAGAATCCTGCTACACAAACAAACAAATGAAATTGCTCGTTGGAGCAAGGAATTGCCGGAAATAACTTTGTCACGTCCTCCATGATCTCTGAAAAAACAAAAACCTGGAAATCCAATTTGGTTCTTATAAGTCTATAGTTCTACTGATTTAATGACGTTTATAGCAACTTAGTTTGGTCATGATCATAACTTGGAATCAATCGACTTGAAATGGGCGTTTTTATCGCAATTTGAAACTTTTTGATTCCGACCCCCCCTGAACATTCACCCACCGACCGCTAAGAAGGGTGTTGGTGTGACACCTCAATGAGACAAATGTAGTTGATGCAGAATTAGAAGATGCACATTTTGGATTTGTTTGGAAGTCAATACGACCAATTTTAGACGACGTTAATTGCGAAAATAAGGAATTTCGTTTTTTCCGGTACCTTGACCTTTGACCTTTGACCTAGATCACCAAAAACGACAAGTGTCTAAGTTGGACGATGGCCGACGTCTGTACCCAGTTTGTCATGAATCGCTGGAAAAACGGTTGGCTGCACAGGGTTAAACAAACACAGCAAACAAACAGACAAAGACAGACACACAGAAATGACACACACAACGACCAATTATAATTGCCGAAATCCGAAGGATCCGCGCAATTAACAAACAGGACAGAAAGGAGTGAAAACATAACCTCCTTCACCTTCTGTGGCGAAATGGTAATAAATATTTAATCATCGTTATCATTGGGCCAATCGAAATTTGACATGTATTAGGTTTCTCCATGCACAATCGGTCTTCCATGTTCCTTGGTAACTTCTCTTTTTCAGCTCTGTGTCCCTTCCAATTGATCAACATAGGTTAAGAGCTGGTCGATCGCTAGATCCACCCATGACTCTGGCACCAGAGAGTACGAGTTGCACACAATTTCATGTTTGCTTCATAAGTGTCCAAACAAAAATCTAAATCTGGGCTCCCTTCAACTATCAAAACAACCGTGGTAGATTACCATATAGGTATTTAAGTAAACATGTTGTTTCCACTGAATAGTCAGATAATTTTTAAGACCTGGCTCCATAAAGCGGTAAATCTCAAACTGTTTGATTTGAAGATTTGCATTTTGAGATTTGTGAAATTCTGATTTTCCATTTTATCCATCTTATATATGAAGCATACCATGGCCAGGGCCTTTCTCACTTTAAAGTCTGTTTACTACTCTCAATACAGATCCATGATACTTAAAACCATCAACACTTTTCAGGATATTGCTATGCAGTTTATAACTTCTCTTTAACAATTGAACATCATTGCACTTGTCGTGTCTGCATTTATGTTGCAGGCCAACAGGTTTTGTTAGAGGGATCGATCCTGCTTCGAAGCTCCTGGGCAGCACCAGAGAGTTGGCAATTACAGCAATGTCATCTGCGAAATCGAAGTCACTAATGCTTTCCCTTATGATCTCGACCCCTGCGTTTTTACAATTGTGAAACAAGTTCATCAACATCTCACCAAGACAGTTCTCATTTACGTAATCAGATTACAATAATGAAGAGAAAAGGAGCTAGAGGTGTCCCTTGTAGTAAGCACTTCTTGCCAGGATGTTAAAGAAGTCTGTCTCCCCTTCTCATTTGATAACCTTCACCATAGAGCCAGTGTTAAAGGTGCAGAGATTGCATTTCACTATTGATTGTGGAAACAAGAAGTGCTGTAGACTTCCGTATGTAAGGGATGCGTCCCCACCGAACAGAGGAAACTGCTTGGATGGCCGAGGATCTACTCAAGATTCAGTGTTTCGGACTGAATTGAGAAGTACAGACTATTTCTATGCTCCCGGCTATGACTCAACAACAGGGACAGATTTCATCTCAATCTTGGAAGATAGTGCTAAAAATGAAATAAGGTATAGACTGCCTGAGAATTCGAAATTTGACCCTGATTGCTATATGTAGATTTTGTCAAAGGTGTTTGGAGATAGCGGTGATTCTGTTACTTTAAAACATTTGCAGAAATTGTTCTTTGCTTTGACAAGTGCTCCTGCAAAGTTCGAAGAATACTTCTAAATGCCCTTTGCAGTAGTAGATAGAATGTTTAACGATACACTCGCGTAGTCTGAGTAGACCAAAATAAAATGCTTGTTGATCAGTTTTTCTGAAAAATATAGGGACAATTTTCTTTAGAAAGAACTGAAGAGATTCTGAGGAACATCCTGATTGGTGACTTTCCTTGATCTTGAGGAAGGAAACAGAAGGTGGGCAGAGGAAGAGGGAGGTCCCATCCAACATCAAAGTCCCATTGGCAATGTCCATGGGAGGTAGAGACAGAGAATTATGTCTCCCAACTCAAGACTCGCTGGGAGATGAACTTTTGTTGGTAATGCGGAAACAGCAAAAGCCAAAGATGGAATGAATGCGTCAAACCCAGGAGACCTACAAAGAACAGCAAATACTTACCAAAAGTCCTAACAAGCAGGAGGGGAAGAAAGCGACAAATCGTGTGTTACAATTGCACAAACTGGTCACATTGCCTGCGAATTCCTTCAGTTGTGGAGAAGGAAAACAGAGAAAATGACAAAGGAGTAGGCTGGATGTGTTCTGAGGGTTTGAAAATTCAGAACCCCGTCACAGTGAGCCAAGTGGCAGGTGGTGAAATGCCTGCCCACCTGAGCTTACAGAAAGATTGACTTTTTTCGCACAGACAGTCGGCAAAAGTCCAGTTGGTAACAGTGTACATGAATGCGTGTACCTGTTCTAGTGTTTTGTTGCGACCTTGGATCCATGGTGACCACCATCAAGGACATCTTTTCTTCAATCAAGCTATATGCCCCTGGGCGAAAAATTACTTAGTTCCAGTGGATGTTGATTCAAGGTTGTGACCTACCCATTGCAGTCAAACTTGGATCATTTTTGAATGGAACAATATGAAGAGAGATCTGCTCACCTACCCATTGAGGTCAACTTGGCATCATTTTGAGGAACAGATGAGGAAGAGATCTGTTCTGAAGCTTTGTGGGCGGGAAACATCATCAGGCATTTTCGCTGACCAATGAAAGATATTGGGCTCCAACAACGAAATTCTCATGAAATCATTACGAACGACAACCGTGATGCAACCAATACTCGGCGGATTCACCCAGTCAGTACATGCAAGTGAAGGACCACATCAGGAAGTGCTCAGCCAAGGTATTCACTCAGACATAGCAACAGTCCTTATGCATCACCCATCGTATTAGTTTGCAGAAGAAGGATGACTTCGTTGCGGATGTTTGTTGACATCGTGCTTACAATAGCAAGACCTGCCAGAGCATCCCTCTGCCCAAGGAGAGAAGAAATGCTTCAATTGCACTTCATGATCGCAGTGGTTCATGACACGGGACTAAGCCAGTGGATACAACCAAGGTTGCACTGACGGTGAAACAGTCCAAGCAAGATTGTATTTACCCACCATTGGCTGGACATGAGTCCAACAACATTCTATTTGGCTTCTTACAATGCACCTGCAACCTTTCAGCACCTGATTGATGTTTTGTTTTAGAGATCATTGAATTTTGATTAACCTGTTGGTTTCTTGGATGACCCTTCTGATAATTTCTCCGAAGCTTGCTAAACAAACATTCCTAGCTGGTGTGTACTTTCATGACTGGTGGAACACAAACTTGCATTTCAAGCCAATGAAAAGCCATTTCTGAAACTGAAAGTTAACTTACCTGAGCCAGGTGATTTCTACATGAGAAGGAGTAGTAAACTGATCCAGAGAGAATTAGCACAGCAAGATTAGGAAAAAGCCTTTGATTCTCAAGCAGTTGAGAGGTTTCATCAAATTACTATTATATACAAAAAGGTGTTAACATCATTGGTTTTGCCAAGATTGCTGGACCTCTGCAAACCTCGTTTACTAGTGTTCTCCTGAAGAGAAGATCAGAAAGTGTTTCCAAGGAAATGGACTCGCAGAGACCGAATAGCATTTCTTACTTTGAAGTCAGACTCACTTCCGCCCAAGTTCTTGGGTATGCTGACTTTCCATTGCCCTTTATACCTTCGCACAGACGTGAGCATGGACATCTGGGGCTGTGTTAACCCAAGGCCTAGATGGCAAGATTCGAGGAATTTGCGTTATGCCAGCAGAGATCTGCGAACTCTGGAGAAGAACATGAAAATTACAGTTCCATGATGCTTGAACTGCTGGCTAGATGGTGGACGGGTTAACAGGAAAATTCAGGATTATCTCATTGAGTGCAAAGTGCACGATTTTTGCGATGGACCAATAACCCCCTGAGTTCATCTGCAGACAGCTGCACTGTGGAGAAGATGTGAGCTGCGCTCAGCTGGCATTGTTTGACTTTGAATGAAGTACCAGAGTGGCAAGAGTACGCCAGTGCAGATGCCCTGTCAAGAATGGGGCTCCACCCCAGTCATGGACCAAATCAAGAGTATGATGATGTTTAATGGTGTGCCCGTTTCCTATGACAGACAGTCACTGCTGTGCTCGCATGAAAAGCAGAGGAACACGTTTATCAACTGAAGCAGAGAAGTCAATTGCAAAAGTCTCCAGGAGTGCGCTTTTTCATATTTCCTTTCATCATGAGAGTATTTATTGCTTTTTCTTTTTTTTTAATTGCTTTTTAAGTTTTATCTCAGTTATTGCAAAGTCTGTTTTAACTAATATTATAAATGGTGTTAAAAAAAACACCGAATTCCACCTTTCCTTTTAGGTGGGCCTGCCGTCACCAATTCCTCCTCAGCAAGGAACCTCATGAGTAGAGGAGGCGAATGGGACAGACCAGATGCCTCACGGTTGCAGCAGGTAGATTGCATCTCAAAGAGATGGGATGGGGATGGGTCAGACATCTGCCTGGGGATGGCCAGGACAGAGGCCCCTGGAGTACAGGCGGAAAGTGGACGCAGCGACGAACGCTGTCCGGTGCCATGCTCCCATTCCTGACCTGACCTGACATAAGGAACAAAAAGAAGGGAAGGAACAAAACCTGGTTCCTGCAGTTTGTTCTTTCCCTTCTTTCAGTGATCTTAACCTTGTATGTTACATGGCATGTTATTATCCTGTAACTCATACCAAATGTGAAACTTGTCAACAGTATGGGATAGCTGCAGTCTCAACCCATCCATCCATCCATTGGGAACCATACTCGTGTGAGGGAGGCAGTTCGGTGCTGCACTAAGCAGTGCTCCCTTGGCGTATTGGGCACAATCCTGACAGGTGCACCACTCCAACACAGGATGCAGCAAGCTGGCACTCATATTTCCTACCTCAGAAGGATGACAGGCTGCAGTCCAACCCCACCTGTATCATTCAACAGGCCAAAGGGGGATTTGAACTGCAGGGATCCTCGGCATCCACAAAGTCCAACCTAGGATCCCAGTCCACCTCGATCCCAAGTCGCATCACCGCTAACCATTTAAGCCAACACCAGGCACTGTAAAGTTCAACCACCTGGGTATAACGATACAACGGCCAAACAGAGCATCAATAATTTAAATGTGCGGCCATTAAATGCCATGGAGAGAGGTATACTCAGTTAAAGGGAGGTGGATCTTGAAATGTAGCAACAGTTAGCCAAAGGGAAAAGGAAGAAAATAAGTCATTAAAAGTCTATATTTTAGAGTTTGCCAAAAATAGCGGTGTAATTTGAATTAAATTTTTAAATATGGTAATTGGGAATTTCGACTTTTTGGGTGGAAGTTGGAGTGGGTGGTGAAATTGTTGGGTTTCCAGGCAGATGTACCATTCCCTTAATGGTCATGAGGAGGTGCTCTTTTATGTATGTACCATTATTCGAGCTTTTCCTACATAGATTTATAACATTGTTGAGTTTGAATTTCAATGATTTCTCGCTTACTGACAATACCTCCTCGGCCATAAATATGTGAAACTTGGAGGGATACCATTAATGAAAGCATTTGATCCAGAAGGTATCTATTTGATGATGATAATACCAAAAAGACCTAAACATCTTGGTACCACACCCCCTTCAAGTGGCTACCAATTTTTTTTTAAACACTCATTGCTTCACACCACATTATCCGAGCCATATTGGCGATTGGCCATAATCATTCCCATTCTAAAATGGAACAAAATTCCAATGACTTTTCCATCTTACCTACCCCATACAATTACTCGCTTAATGGTTAAATGGCTCTGTGTTTCATTCTCTCCGCGAAACAAACTTCATATGGCTCTGCGCCCACCATAAAATGGGTTTTAAACCCTTCCCCTCCACAACTACTTACCTCACCACTTTAACCGCAGCTTATTCCGATGGATTAAAACATTTCCCAACACCCCCAACCCCCCCCCCCCACCCCATGATGATTTGAAACAAGGAACACAAAAGTTCACGAGAACGAGAATTCGCAGCGGTCAACGTTCAAGATGAGAGAAAGAGTTAGCGCCAGAAATGCTGCACAGACAGACTTGTGCAGGATGCTGGGAAGGGATTATCACTAAAGGGATTGTGGGTAGATGGAGAGCTGAGTGGGTGACATTGTTTTGGGGATGGTGGTGGGGCATGGTCCGTCCACTTATTTCGGGGGGGGGGGGGGTGTGTGTGGTTGGGGGATGATTGGTAGGGGGTATTTATGCCCACAAAACCACGATTAGCTGGAGCACAAGGGGATGTGAAAGTCGAAGCAGTGTCACCAATCTATAAACAGCAAATATCTGGGTTCCACGAATTGCGAATTCGTGTGAATGTCGGGGTTTTTATTTGGTATGAGAAAAAAGAGGGAGGAAAAAAAGAATGTCGAACCGGGTAAGGACAGGCAGAAGGAATTAAAGCGAGATAAGATTGTTGTGGAGTAAAAAATAAAGTATTTTTTTTTGTTATGATTTTTTTGAAGCGCAGGAGGGAAATCAAATAGGATAATGTTGAGAGGGAAAAAGTAAAATATTTTGAAGAAAGAATCAAAAATGAGGGAACATGGAGACAATTTTTTTATCGCACTTTCTAATGAGAGCGGCTTGGCTGAGTTAGGCCTTGAAACCCTGAAAACTAATTTAACAGATACACACAAAAACAAGGTATGATCTAACATTGAAATATTGACGGGATACAACGGCAGCACCGTGTAGAAGAATATAACAGAAAAAACAGAAAAAATTTAAATAAAAAGAAAGGGAGGAAAATGAAAGCATTTAATTAAATTAATTTAAAAATTAACCTAATATCTTTCTAACACCGTCAAATTGAAACTTACACAGCTTATTTTCTATTACTTCAAGTATACTGTATGTGATTAAGATCTTAGTCAAAATTCATCAAAAGTCAAGGCCATCCAAAACATTTAAACGATCCATTGGCCATAGATACCCTCTTGCGTCACTGATGGGCAGAGGTATGTTTTACACAGACTCGATCTGTTTGTCACTTGTGAAAGCGAAAGATTCGCAAGCATATGGTTGGGCCTTGGTCTGTTATTCTGTTTCTTTGTATGTCAATCGCCTACAGGGTCACAATTTTTTAATTCCGATCTTCATGAAAACTTCACCTCCTTGGTCGTGGGTGGTGACAAGCCGAAGCCAATTGTTTTTGCAGTCAAAAGGTGACGAAGTGACATTAAATCGTCAATTTCCATCTGATTCACTGATATGCGAGTTATACACTGTATATAAAACTGAGAGACATGATGGACGGTATTCGACATTGATTCGATTTTTCTGTCCTTCATCGCAATAATACTCGAACCAAACAAAGCCAAAGAAATCTGAGCAACAAAACCTGGGTAGTGTGTATTGTAATCAGCAGCAGGCCCTAAAGAAAATCTTAGGCGCAACCAGAGAAACCAAGATGGTGGCCATCAATATTTCTGTCTGGGTGCCATGGTGGATGGTGTCAAGTAGCCAATGTGGGTGGGGTCCGGCACTGTCCCGACCACATGGTGCACATTTTCAAAAATCGACTCTCAATAAGAAGAACAAAACAACACAGCAACAACAACACGTGAAGGCTCTTGTAGATCTGGCCACTGCATCCAGGTAAAAAAATATGTCTAGCATCAGTAAAATTCGTGTATCTTTTAAACACTAACAATACATACAATTCGTTTAAAAATACATACGAATTGGACACTGGCTTAATTCTTACATAATTCACCGTCATCTGTTCTGTCTGGTCTGTCTGTTCCCAGGTACCGCAAAAAACGGCTGACCGATCGAACCATTTTGGGAATGGAATCCTGGGACCCCTGGAGTAAAATAGGATAAAATATAATAACATGACCCACTTGACGGCTCCTGCAGGGAGCGGGTGCTTCTAGAAAATACAACCGAAAAGTCTAATTTGTCTGCTGTATGAACATAAACATTACTCCGCAATACATCGTTACACATCAATGCAAACACCACACACCAGCACACAAACAACAACACAAAATACACCAAACAAAAACCACACAAACTCCACAAATCAAGCCCCAGCGCAAGGGTCTTGCAATCTCTGATTGCCCTTTTTTCGAGTTATTTTAAGAAGAAAGAAACCGCTCCCTAAGCGGAGCCGTCAAGGGTCTGTTATTATTTATGCCTATTTTTTTAGTTAAAAATTTTTTTTGATATTAACCTTGTTACGGCCTCGTATGAGAGCTAAACACAACGCACAGCAAGGGGGCATGAGACAAGGTGCGCGGAGTTAGGAAGGACAAAAACAGTGGGATAGAGGACATTAGGAGATCTGTGGAAGGGAGGAAGGATGGGGTGGGGAACATGGGGAATACAAGATAGGGGCATTACAGCGGACTTTCAGGGAAAGGAAAGCAGGGAATATGAAGGAGTGGCTTGGTGATGGATTATCGGAGGTAGAAATGATCGGGATTTGGATGGGGACGATAAGAGTGCGTGGTGAACAGCTGTTTTGAAGGCCTGGAGGGAAGAATGGAATTGAATAGATGAGGAAGTTATTCCAAAAGGTGGGGAAAAAAGAGAATGAAAGATGAAAGTGCAGCAGGATTCGTGATTTGCGTAGTTTTACCAGAAGGGGGTGTTGGCGGACTTTGAGCGCCCTGTTGAAATGTGTGGGGGACAAATCGCAGAGATAGCAGGGGGGGTGACGGTTGGAGAGGAGACGGTAGAAGACAGAAAGACCACCGAGCAGCCTGTGGTGATTGAGTGAGAGGCCCAAAGACTCAGCCTCATTGCGGAGATGCCAAAATTATCGAAATGCCTTGGTTTCCACAGCCGCTGAAGCGAGAAAAGGTGGGCAGGCAGGAGCACCAGCCCAGAGGGTGGAGTAGTACTCCACCCAGAGCTGCGACCACAAAGCTTTGTAATGGTCAGGAGCTCAGTGGGCTGAGGATGGACTTTGCCACGATGCGAGTGATTCCCAGTCGGCACAGGCTTGGAGGCGAGGTTTAAACGGTGCTTTCCCAGGAAGTCATGGCAGATAGTTGCAGACCCAGAAGCTATGAAGAATGACGCTTCCAAGGATTGCTTGAGAAAGTGGATTGAGGGTTTTCTAAGATGGTCCTTTCGGAGAGACATGGGAGAGTGCAGATTTGTTCAGATTGAAAGACCCATGTTGCCACGTGCTTGACCAGTTTGTGATTTTATTCCAGATCTGCAGTGAGCGAAGAACTGCATGCATGCCGGTCTGAGGGATGACAGTATGCGACGGCAGAGGGTGGAGTCCTCAGCAAAGAGATAAAGAGGATTTTCCAGAGTCGGGAGAGATTATTGATGAAAACCAGAAAAAGAACCAGGGCCAGACACTACCTTGAGGAAACTCCCAGCCTGCGACAGAAAGAGGGGATGAAAGAACTCCATTAGGGCACACGTTGAACTGTGACAGGAGAGGAAGTCTGCGAGCCATGAGTGGAGATGGCCTTGGATTACCATAGGAAACGAGTTTGGCTGAAGCCCAGGCAGGGTGCCCAGACTGTGTCAAAAGCACGCAATATGCTCGGGATATGGCTCTGATTTCATGTTCTGCATTGAGGACCTCCATCCATTGTTTGTGAGAGCAGTACAGCATTCCAGGTTAGAGTGACCTGTTTTGAAACCAAATTGATGATCGGAAATCAAGCCATGGAGAAGAGGCAAGGATTTAATGCTGAAAGCGATGATGGATTCCAGTAACCTTGCTGATGATGGCAGAATGCTGACTTGGTCATGTAGTTGCAAGGTATCTGTTTTTGCACCTTTTTATGCAGGGCAGTAATGTTTCTGATTTCCAACCAGGTGGACAGATACCTTGATCAAATGAGAGGGTGAATTAAACAGAGAGAGGTTGAGCAAGAGCAAGAAGAGCAGTTTTTAGGACACGTGGGCTGATGACCGTCTGGACCGGTTGCAGAATCTGAGTCGAGGTTGACAGCAAGCCGTCTCCACCTTGCTCAGGAGAAAGACCACAGCGTCCAGGGACAGTTTGGGTGCGGACTAGGTAGGTGCGTAGAGAAGAGTGATGTCGTTTTGGACAACAAGATTTAGCTGCAAACCACTGAGTTAGGCATCATCATTTTCACGTGCAGTATCAGCCAGTGCGGCCATTTTTAGGTTAAGGAGGGGATGGAGGAAAAAACATTACACCAGAAAACGATTTGATTAATGCACCAGGATTTGGAGGAGGGAGAGAGGTTGAAAGTCTCGGACAAGCTTAGAATGATGTGTTTTCTGACTCTCGTGAGGGTAGTACACACTTGTGCTGACGCTTTATGGAAGGAACTGAGATTACCCCTCAGTGGGTATTGCTTTCAATGACGCAAAGGCAAGTTGTTCAGGACAACTGCCTCGCCACAAGCTTCAGTGAACAAGCGCGGAGGAAGGGAGTACCAACTGAGAGCGAAAGAGTAGGAAGTTGTGCATGAGGGAGAGCAAAGTTTCTTTGAAAGAATCCCAGGATGATGTGATGTCTTGGAGAAAGTAAGCGATAAGGAGACCAGTCTACTAAGTTTGATGGCTGCTTGAACACTGCAGTCGGCTTGAGTGAAATCAGACTCGACACGTGAGGTGGTTCTCTGATAATAGCCAGAGCGATGTCGCACTTTGACAAGGACGTGGTCAGAAGAACCGGATTGGAGCGGAGGAAGAGCAGCAGATTATTTTCAGGGAAATTTTGTCAAAATCAGATCCAGAAGGATGGAGCTACCATTGGTTGAGGATCCGGGTCGGGAAGC
>CM068957.1:12675918-12703621 GCA_035128595.1 Eptatretus atami
TGGGGGTGCCCTGCCCCACTCTCGCTTCACGGCGTGGAAACAAGGCATTCGGATAATTGGCATCTCCCGCATGAGGCTGAGTCTTGGGCTCTCACTCAATCACCACAGGCTGCTCGGTGGTCTTTCTGTCTTCTACCGTCTCCTCTCCAACCTCACCGCCCTGCTATCTCTGCGATTTGTCGCCACCACATTCAACAGGGCGCTCAAGGTCCGCCAACAACCCCTTCTGGTAAACATATACCAAATCCGAATCACTGCTCACTCACTCTTTCATTCCTCTTTTTCCCCACTTTGGATAAACTCCCTCACTCTATTCAAATCCCATTCTTCCCTCCAGGCCTTCAAAACAGCTGTTACCACCACCTCTTATCGTCCCCATCAAATCCTCGATCATTATCCGATAATCACACCCAGCCCTCCTTCATATTCCTGCTTTCCTTCCTGAAAGTCTGTAATGCCCATCTGTATTCCCCATGTTCCCCACCCATCCTCTCCCTTCCACAAGATCTCCTAATGTCTCTATTCCACTGTTTTGTCCTTCCTACTCCCGCCACTCTGTCTCCATGCCCCCTGTGCTGTGCGTTGTGTGTTAGCTCTCATACGGAGCTCAACAAGGTATACAAAAAAAAATTTTTAACTAAAAAATAGGCATAATATATAACATGACCCCTTGACGGCTCCCTTAGGAGCGGGTTTCTTCTTTAAAATAATCGAAAAAGCATCAGAGATTGCAGACCCTTGCCGGGGCTTGATTTGTGGAGTTGTGTGTTTTGTTTGGTGTATTTTGTGTGTTGTTGTGTGCGTGTGTGTGTTTGCATGATGTGTAGACGATGATATGGCGACGTATGTTTATGTTCATACAGCAGACAAATAGACCTTTTCGTGTATTTTACTAGAAGCACCGCTCCGCTGCAGGAGCCGTCAAGTGGGTCATGTTATTATATTTATGCTCTATTTACTCCAAGGCGCCCAGGATTCCATATCCCAAAAATGGTTGCGATCGGTTCAGCCGTTTTTGCGGTACCTGGGACACAGACAGACAGACAGACAGACGGTGAATTATCGTAAAGTAAAGCCATGTTCCAATCGTATGTATTTTTAAACGAATTGTATGTATGTACGTGTTTAAAAGATACACGAATTTTACTGATGTAGACATATTTTTTTACCTGCGATGAGTCGCAGATCTCAAAGAGCTTCACGAGTTTGTGTTGCTGTTGTTGTTTCTTCTTATTGAGAGTCGATTTTTGAAATGTGCACCATTGGTCGACAGCTGCGGACCCACCCACATTTGGCACTTGAAACCATCCCCAATGCACCAAAAAATATTATGGCCATCTTGGTTTTCTGTGCGCCTAAGATTTTCTTTAGGCCTCTGCTGATTACAATACACTACCCAGGTTTGTTGCATCAGATTTCTATTGGCTTTGTTTGGGTCGAGTATTATTCGGATGAAGGACCAGAAAAATCGAATCAATGTCGAATACCGTCCATCAATGTCTCTCAGTTTTATATACAGTGTATACATCGATATCAAGTGAATCAGATGGAAATTGACGATTTAATGTCACTTCGACCTTTTGACTGCAAAAACAATTGGCTTCCGGCTTGTCACCACCACGACCAGGAGGTGAGATTTCATGAAGATCGGAATAAAAATTGTGACCTGTAGGCGATTGACATACAAAGAAACAGAATAACAGACCAGGCAACATATGCTTGCGAATCTTCGATTTCACAAGTGAAAAACGAATGGGTGAAACATAACCTCTGCCAGTGACGGCAGAGGTATTATGGCCAAATGGATTTTAAATGTTTTGGATGGCCTTGACTTTTGATGAATTTTGACTAACTTACTCACATCCAGTATCTTGAAGTACATAGAAATAAGCTGTGTAAGTTTCAATTTGACGTGTTGAAAGATTATTCAGGTTAATTTTTAAATTATTTAATTAAAATGATTCATTTTCCTCCCTTTTCATTTATTTAATTTTTCTGTTTTTCTGTTATATCTTCGTACAGGTGCTGCCGTTGTACCCGTCCAATATTTCATGTTAGATCATACCTTGTTTGTGCTGTATGTTAAATTAGTTTTCAGGGTTTTCAAGGCCTAACTCAGCCAGCCTCCTCAGTTAGAAAGTGCGAAAAAAATTGTCTCCATGTTCCCATATTTTGATTCTTTCTTCAAAATATTTTACTTTCCCTCTCAACATTATCTATTGATTCCCCCTCCGCTTCAAAAAAATCATAACAATAAAAAAACTTTATTTCTACTCCACAACAATCTATTCTCTTTAATTTCCTTCTGCCTGTATTCCGGTTCGACTTCTTTTTTCCCCCTTTTTTCAATACCATAAAACCCCGACATTCACGGATTCGCAATTCGTGGAACCCAGATATTTGCTGTTTATAGATTGTGAACTGCTTCGAATTTCACACCCCTGCTATCGCTAATCGTGGTTTTTGTGGGCATAAAATCACCCCCTACCATCATCCCAACCACACCACACCCCCCCAAATAATGGAGGACCATCCCACCACCATCCCCGAAACAATGGTCACCCACTCAGCCTCCTCCTACCCACAATCCTTTAGTGATAATCCCCTTCCCACCATCCTCTGGCACAAGTCTGTCTGTGCAGCATTCCTGGCTCTACTCTTTTCTCATCTTGACGTTGACCTGCTGCGATTCCTCGTTTCGTGAACTTTGGTGTTCCTTGTTTCAAATACAATCATGGGTGGGGGGGGGGGGTTGGGGGTGTTGGGGAGTTTTAATCCATCTGGAATAAGCTGCGTTAAAGTGGTGAGTAGTATTGTGGAGGGAGGGTTTAAAACCCATTTTATGGTGGCAGAGCCATATGAAGTTTGTTCCGAGAGAGAATGAAACACAGAGCCATTTAACCATTAAGCAGAGTAATTGTATGGGGTGTAAGAGGAAAAGTCATTGGAATTTTGTTCCATTTAGAATGGGAATGATATGGCCAACCAATATGCTCGGATAATGTGGTGAAGCATGAGTGTTTAAAAAAAATTGTAGCACATTGAAGGGGGTGTACCAAGATGTTTTAGGTACTTTTTGGTATTATCATAATCAAAGATACCTGGATCAAATGCTTCATTAATGTATCCCTCAAGTTTCACATAATTTATGCCGAGGAAGGTATTGTCAGTAGCAGAGAAATCATTGAAAGATTCAACTCACATGTTATAATCTATGTAGGAAGCTCGAATAATGGTACAACATAAAAGAGCACCTCCTCAGCATTAAGGAGAATGGTACCATCTGCCTGGAACCCACAACTTCAACCACTCCCCCTTCCACCCCAAAAGTCGAAATTCAAATTACCATATTTAAAAATTTAATTCAAATTACACCGCTATTTTTGGCAAACTCTAAAATATAGACTTTTAATGACTTATTTTCTTCCTTTTCCTTTGCTAACTGTTGCTCATTTCAAGACCACCTCCCTTTCCTGAGTAACCTCTCATGGCAATTTAATGGCCGACATAAATTATTGATGCTCTGTTCGCCCTTGTATCCGTTATACCCAGGTGGTTGAACCTTACATGCCTGGTGTTGCTTAATGGTTAGGGTGATGGACTTGGGATCCGAGTGGACTGGGATCCTAGGTGGACTTGGATCCGAGGATCCTGAGTTCAAATCCCCCTTGGCTGTAATGAATACCAGGTGGGGTTGACTCAGCCTGTCACTCTTCTGAGTCGGAAAATGAGTGCCAGCTTGCTGGCATCCTGTTTGGAGTGGTGACTGTCCAGGATTGTGCCAATAGCCAGAGGACTGCTTAGGCAGCACCAATGCCTGACACAGAGTATGGTTCCCAATGGATGGATGGATGGTTGAACTGCAGCTATCCATACTGTTGACAAGTCACATTTTGTATGAGTACAGATAATAACATGCCATGTAACATACAAAGGTTAAGATCACTGAAAGAAGGGAAAGAACAAAACTGCAAGGAACCAGTTTTGTTCCTTCCCTTCTTTTTGTTCTTTGTCAGGTCAGGTCAGGAATGGGAGCATGCACCGGAGCAGCGCGTCGCTGCGTCCACTTTCCGCCTGTACTCAGGGCCTCTGTCTGGCCATCCCCAGGCAGATGTCTGACCATCCCCATCCCATCTCTTTGAGATGCGAATCTACTGCTGCACCGGAGGCACTGGTCTGCCCATTCGCTCCTCTACTCATGAGGTTCCCTTGCTGAGAGAATCTGGTGAGCAGGCACACCTAAAAGGAAGGTGGATTCGGTGTTTTTTACAACCCATTTATAATATAGTTAAAACAGACTTTGCAATAAATGAGATAAACTTAAAAAGCATTAAAAAAGAAAAAGCAATAACATACTCTCATGATGAAAAGAGAAATAGTGAAAAGAGACTCCTGGACGACTTGCAATTGAATCTCTGCTTCCAGTTGAAAACGTGTTCCTCATGCTTCTCACAACACAGCATGGACTGTCTGTCATAGGAAACGTGGCACACCATTAACATCATCATACTCTTGATTTGGTCCATGACTGGTGGACCCATTCTTGACAGGGCATCTGCACTGGCGTTCTCTGCACTCTGGTACTTCATCCAAAGTCAAACAATGCCAGCTGAGGCAGCTCAACATTTCTCACAGGCAGCTGTCTGCAGATGACTCAGGGGTTATTGCGTCATCAAAAATCGTGAACTTTGCACTCATGAGATAATCCGAATTTTCCTGTTACCGTCCACATAATAGCCAGCAGTTCAAGCATCATGAACTGTAATTCTCATGTTCTTCTCCAGAGGTCGCAGATCTCTGCTGGCACGCAATTCCTCGATTCTTTGCATCCTAGGCCTGGGTTACACAAGCCCAGATGTCCATCTCACGTCTGTCGAAGGTATAAAGGGCATGGAAAAGTCAGCATACCCAAGAACTTGGGCGGAAGTGAGTCTGACTTTCAAAGTAAGAAATGCATCTTCGTGCTCTGGAGTCCATTTCTGGAAACACTTCTGACCTTCTCTCAGGAGCAACACTGTAACGAGGTTATGCAGAGGTCCAGCAATCTTGGCAAAACCAATGATAGCACCTGTAATAACTAGTAAATCTGATGAAACCTCTCAACTGCTTGAGAATAAAGGCTTTCCTAATACCGTTGCTGTGCTAATCTTCTCTGGATCAGTTACTACTCCTTCTCGAGAAATCACCTGGCTCAGGTAAGTTACTTTCAGTTTCAGAAACTGGCATTTCATTGGCTTGAAATGCAAGTTGTGTCCACCAGTCATGAAAGTACCACAACCAGTCTAGTGAAGATGTGTTAAGAAGTTCGGAGAATATAGAAGGTCATCCAAGAAACCAACAGGTAATCAAAATTCAATCCTAAAACAAACATCATCAGGTGCTGAAAGGTTGCAGGTGCATTGTAGAAGCAAATAGAATGTTGTTGACTCATGCCAGCCCAATGGTGGGTAAATACAATCTTTGCTTGGACTGTTCACTCAGTGCAACCTGGTTGTATCCACTGGCTTAGTCCAGTGTCATGAACACTGCGATTCATGAAGTGCATTGAAGCATTCTTCTCCCTTGGCAGAGGGAATGCCTCATGGCAGTCTTGCTATTTAAGCACGATAGTCAACAAACTTCCGCAACAAGTCATCCTTCTTCTGCATAATACGATGGGTGAGGCAAGGCTGTTGCTATGTCTGATGACTCTTGGCTGAGCACTTCCTGATGTGGTCCTTCACTTCTTGTACTGACTGGGTGAATCCGCCAGTATGGTGCATCAAGGTTGTCGTTGTAATGATTTCATGAGAATTTCGTTGTTGGACCAATATTTTATTGGTCAGCGAAAATGCCTCATGAGTGTTCCAACAAAACTTTCAGAACAGATCTCTCCTCATCTGTTCCATCCAAAATGATCCAAGTTACCTCAATGGGTAGGTGAGCAGATCTCTCTTCATTTGTTCCTCAAAATGATCCAAGTTGACTGCAATGGAGGTCACAACCTGAGTAACACCATCCACTGGAACTAAGTAACTTTTTCCCAGGGGCATATAGCTTGATTGAAGAAAGATTCTTGATGGTGGTCACCATGGATCCAAGGTCCAACAAACATCTGACAGGTACACACATTAATGTACACTGTTACAACTGGATTTTTGCCGACTGTCGTGCGAAAAAGTCAATCTTCAGTAACTCAGGATGAGGCAGGCATTTCACCACCTGCCACTTGGCTCACTGTGGGGTCTGAATATTTCAAACCCTCAGAACACTCCAGCCTACTCTTGTCATCTTCTGTTTCCTTCCTCCACAACTGAGGACATTCGCAGGCAATGTGACCAGGTTTGTGCATATGTAAACACGATTGCTTTCTTCCCCTGCTTGAAGACTTTGGTAAGTTTTCCTGTTCTTGTAGTTCTCCTGGTTTGAAGCAATTCATCCATCTGGCTTTGCTGTTTCGCATTACACAAAAGTTCATCCCCAGCGAGTCCTGAGTGTGGGAGACATAATCCTCTGTCTCTACCTCATGGACATTGCAATGGGACTTTGATGTTGGATGGGACACCCTTCCTCTGCCACCTTCTGTTTCCTTCCTCAGATCAAGGAAGTCAACATCAGGATTGTTCTTCAGAATCTTCTTCAATTCTTTTCTAAGAAAATTGTCCCTATATTTTCAGAAAACTGATCAACAAGCATTTTTTTTGGTCTACACACTAGCGAGTGATCGTTGAAAATTTATCTACTATACTGCTAAGGGCATTAGAATATTCTCTGAACTTTCAGGACCTTGTACAAGCAAAGAACAATTTCTGCAAAGGTTTAAAGTAACAGAATCACCGCTATCTCCAAACACCTTTGACAAAACTCTACATATAGCACAGGGTCATTTCGAATCTCAGGCAGTCTATACCTTATTCATTTTTAGCACTATTCAAGATTTGAGATGAAATCTGTCCCTGTTGTTGAGTCATTAGCCGGGAGCATAGAATAGTCTGTACTTCCTCAATTCAGTCCGAACACACGAATCTTGAGTAGACTCGGCCATCCAAGCAGTTTCCTCTGTTCGGTGGGGACATCCTACATACGAAGTCTACAGACTTCTTGTGCCACAATCAATAGTGAAAGCAATCTCTGCACTTTACACTGGCTCTATGGTGAAGGTTATCAAATGAGAAGGGGAGACAGATTCTTTAACATCCTGGCAAGAGTGCTTCACACAAGGCGACACCTAGCTCTTTTCTTAATTATTTGTCTGATTACGTAATGAGAACTGTCATTGGTGAAGATGTTGATGAATTGTTTACAATTGTAAAACGCAGGGGTCGAGATCATAAAGGAGAAAGCATTAGTGACTTCGATTTCGCAGATGACATTGCTGTAATTGCCATCTCTTGGTGCTGCCCAGGAGCTTCGAAGCAGGATCGAATCCTCTACAAAAACCTGTTGGCCTGCACATAAATGCAGACACGAAAAGTGCATGATTCAATGTTAATAGAGAAGTTAAAACTGCAGTAGCAATATCTTGAAAATGTTGATGGTTTTAAGTTCAGGATCCTGTATTGAGAGTAGTAAACATGACTTTAAAGTGAGAAAGGCTGGCATGGTATGCTCAATAAAGATGGATAAAATGGAATCAGAATTGTCAAAAATCTCAAAATGCAAATCTTCAAATCAACAGTTGAGATTTTTCACCTTTATGGAGCCAGGTCTTGAAAAATTATCCTGACTATTCAGTGGAAACAACATGTCTTTAATAATACCTATATGGTAATCTACACGGTGTTTTGATAGTGAAGGGAGCACAAGATTTAGATTTTTGACACTTATGGAAGCAAAATGAAATTGTCGCAACTCGTACTCGGTGCCAAGTCATGGATGAGATCTAGGATCGACCAGCTTTACCTATGTGTTATCAATTGGAAAGGGACACAGAGCTGAAAAAGAGAAGTTACCAAGGAACATGGAAGACGATGTTGCATGGAGAAACCTAATACATGTCAAATTTCGATGGCCCAATGATAACGATGATTAAATATTTATTACCTCGACAGAAGGTAAGAAGAGTTGTTTTCACTCCCTTTCTGTCTGTTTGTTAATTGCCGGACTTCGGATTTCGGCAATTATATTGTCGGTTGTGTGTGTCATTTCTGTGTGTCTGTTGTCTGTTTGTTGTGTGTTTGTTAACCCTGTAGCAGCCACACCGTTTCAGCGATCATGACCAAACTGGGTACAGACGTCGGCCACGTCCAACTTAGACACGTTGTCGTTTTTGGTGATCGTAGGTCAGGTCAAGGTACAAGGTCACCCGAAAAAACGAAATTCCTAATTTTCGCAATAACGTCGCTAAAATGGTCGTATTGACTTCAAAACCAAATCCAAATGTGCATCTTCTAATTCTGCATCCAACCATTTGTCTCATTGAGGTTCACAAACACTTCTTAGCGGTCGGGGGTCGAAATGTCAGGGGGGTCGGATCAAAAGTTGTCAAATTGCATAAAAACGCCATTTCAAGTCGATGACTTCCAAGTTATGCATCATGACCAAATAAGTGCTATAAACTCATTAAACAGTAGAACTATAGACTTATAAGAACAATTGATTCCAGTTTTGTTTTTCAGGATCATGGAGAGTGACAAAGTTATTCGGCAATTCCTTGCTCAACGAGCAATTTCATTTGTTTGTTTGTGCTAGCAGATCTCAAAAAATTGTGGCAGGATCCAGATTAAATTTTGTGGAACAGGTTGGGTGAGTGTACAAGGATGAACTGATTAGGTTTTGGTGATGATCCGGATCGATCCGGCTACTTTAATTTTAAAGTGATTCTTAACATTGAAAGATAGGGCAAAAACGATATAGTACTGCTTGAAAAGCATGATATTCAAAAATGTGTTAAGCCTTGATATGTTCTCGTAGATCAGGCATTACCTGGCGGAGGTATGCACTCTACCGAGTGCCCTTCTACTTTACCATTGGTTTTGTTCAAAAAAAATGTTTTTTCACGAGCTATTTCATTCAGGTGAGAATCATCAATTATTACGATAGTTCCCTTTCTTCGAATTGTGGTCAGGTTAATTAATACATGGCTTTTGGATTTTCGATAAAGAATTCATTTTTAAAGATAACTGGTACTTTGGTATATATATAATATATATATACTGGTATTTGGTACCCCCTCCCCCTCCCCCCCTCCCCCGAACAAACAACAACAACATAAGTGAACACACTAGTAAAAGACAATATGGATGTAACGGGTGTGATGGAAAAACAGCTGCTCCTTTCTCCGATCTCCTTGCACATCTTTGTAGACATTAAGGAAAGACTTAGCAAGGGCAAATACTTGGTGAATGGATATGGAGATGATGAAAATGATGGTTTGTAAGTTTGCAATTAGTGCTTACAAAATGTGTTGGCAATCTCATTCGGCAGCGTTCCAATGAAAGCATCATGGACGTCTAAACACGTCGTATCCCTTGGGGTGAGAATGCTCAAATTCGGGACATGCACAGAGCATAATGAAGTGTTGGAATTTTCAGAATGTAATGGCATCAAACATGAAAAGCGAGAGCACAAAATGCAACCGACAGAATTGCTACAACAAAATGTAAAGCATTTGCACAACCATTCAGCAACAAGGTGTGTATATGGTAACTAAATAGGGGGTGTTTGTAAAATAATCTTACACGAGCAAACATGGCAAAAAGTAATAAGGGTGGAGGATATTGAAAGTAGGTAGAAACTTTGTATCATCAAAACATGTGGCTTCATGGTGAAGGTGCTTGGCTTTAGATCTGTGTTTGAGTCTCTTGAAGTTCAAGCCCTTTCAAGTCATTGAAAACACAGGTCGGTTGACTCAGCTGTCATCCTTCCAAGTGTTGGCATAAATGACTTCCAGCGTGCTGGTACACGGGCACTGCATCAGCAGCACAGCTGTGCCCCCAGAAATAGAATGCAGCCAAACAGCCACAGGTTGCATACGAATAAATAAAATAAAATCAATGAAGAATCGTCAAAGAGTGACACTTGGCAAAACAGAATGGCACTTGGGAGAGTGCATACCTCGGCCAGGCTGAACAGTTTACCCATGACAGTCCCACTCAGGTCAGGTCAGGTCAGGTTAGGGCATGTGCCAGAGCACGCGTCGCTGCTTCACTTTCGCCGGTACTCCAAGGACGTCCGTCTGGCCATCCCCCAGGCAAAGCCTGGCCACATCCCATCTCCTTGAGATGCCGATCAACTCTGCTGCAACCACGTCGCACGTGGTCGCCTATTAGCTTCCTCCACTCACAAGCTCCCTCGCTGAGAGAATCTGGTGAGCAGGATCAGCGTCAGGAAAATGAGCCACAATGTCCATACAGCACACTGACGCTCACGGACTATGCAGGTAACAATCTCATTTGAGCTCTCTCAGCAACCGCAATTGGACACAAAGTCTGACCAGCGATAGCCAAGGATTCTCCAAAGAGACTGGTACCAAAGGAATTAAGTCTCCATCTCAGATCCGGTCAGAGTTCTATGCTCACATCCATAGAGCAGAACTGAAGCACCAGACCTGAAGACTTGGACTTTTGTCCTCCTGCACAGGTACCGCGCACACACCCATGATCCGTGTAATCCATGACTCCCCAGGCCAACTCAGAGTCTGTTGACCCTGACTCACAGCCAGCAGAGACAATAATATCATGCCAAGGAAAGTGATTTTCTGTGACCTCAACATCCTCACCACAAACAGAACAGACAAGTGCAGCATCCAAGATGTCATTGAAAGCCTGGATCTTAGTTGGTACACATCCGAAAGCCTGGCACCCACTCGAAGGGACCGCTTCAGGTTAACGCCAAGCAGACCGCTGTCTGGTGGATTGATACCCAGTACACTCCGCCACACACACCACCGCAATCTGACCCAGGAAAGTTTACTCCGTGCTTTTCCTCCTGTCATCAAAATAGGGGGTCCGAAGGCCTTGCCCCAATCCCATCACACCATGAGTCTGCCCTGCAGGGCAGCAGCAAAGAGGTACTCCCATGGAGTGGGTTTTCAGTTTTCTTTGCGTTTCTGGGTTTGCGGAATGAAGTGTTTACGGTGCCAGAGGTGAAATCCTGCACTAACCTCCTAAAAAAAGTAACCCAACTGCAGAGGATGTCCGCAGACACAGTTGGGCACTAGACATGGTTGTGTGGCTCACAAGGAGCTCTTCTGCCTATGAAGGTTTTTTTAAGTCCCTGCTGGCTGTCCATATCCACACACCCTCCTCACAGGAAACTGGTGGGGGAGATTGTTTCGGCCAACAACCGCCAGAAACAGTTTTGCAGGTTTACAAGTACCTGAAAGTCACAATCTACTCTGGCCTGACCTGACAATAAATTCCTGTAGTTTGGCAAATCATAAAATGACAAAAAAATATCCCATTTCATTATAACGGGGGACATTGTTGTCATGGACACCGTTTTCTCTTTGCCATGTGAACTTTTCTCTTTAACCACGTGGGATGTTCTGTTTGCCACAGAAACTTTTCTCTTTGCACACGTCGGACTTTTCTCTTGCCACGCGGACTTTTCTCTTTGCCACGTCGGACTTTTCTCTTTGACACGTGGATTTCCTCTTTGCGACGTGAGACTTTTCTCTGCCATGTGGGACGTTCCTCTTTGCGACGTGGGACTTTTCTCATTGCCCACACCTAGAGGAAGGCGATTTATGCTTAGTTTACAGCATACCCCTCTGGGTTAAAGGTCAAGGTCAAATAATGGTGTGAAAAAATAACATGTTTTTGTCATCGCTCAATTTTGCAATGAGAATCTCAAAGTGTCTTCCAAGATGTTCTTGCATTGTAAAGTGTACCTGCACTGAATTGTGCACCTGATATTTGAGTAGTGTTCTTGATCATATTTTTCGGATTGTGACCGAATTAACAAAAAACCTTTTTGATCATAACTTGAATCATCTTCCTCCGATCGTCATGATGTTGAGTTATAGGATCGATTGCAGGTAAGGACATATTATATTAATTTACACTCTTCCAGAAATGTTGTAGGTCAAGGTCATGTGGTGGTCCGAAGAAAATATGGCCATCATTGGATCGCAGGCCAAGGGAAGGTCTTGGGAGATACAGATATCTAGTTATAGTTCATGGTTCAAAAAAGTATATACAGTACTTTGGAAAGCTGCACATATCGCAAGCGATCCACCTCTATCATTGCAAAGTAACTGTTAATTAAGTGCTAAATTAAACGCGAGACATACTGCATCTATGCTCTGGGCCAGGATCTGCTCACACTGACCGTGATCAGGCGTCGTTCGCTTGTTGACCAACTGTGATTTACCCATTTGGTGGGTCCGTCTATTTAAGAACAGCATTATTGTCTGGGAGAGTTGAAGTTTTATTTCAACGACCTGAATTTGAATAATGATGCCATCAAAAGAACAGGAAAAGAACTACTGGGAAGCGGTGGAGGATAAAGGGGTAGGGGGCCATGGTAAGTCAGATTCACCGCTAAGATTTGTTACTGGCCATGACAGTGAACTCAGTGATCCTTTGTTGCCCTACCTTCCAGCTTAACCTACGTCCACTAGCATTGGTACCTGAATCAACTGATGGCCATAGCTCTTGAAACTAGCAACAGCATGGAGTGGTTTGCTGCCACAAATATTAATTACATGGATACATGCTGGCAAAGGCAGCTTATGAAGCCAGCCGCCATTCTTATCTTGCTCAAAACAAATGAAATTTCGGACAGATGGATAGCTTCATCACCAAATTACACATTGTCACATTCCCAGGTATCAAATACACACATAAGGGCAATTGAAGGCTCGGCCTTGATCCGTAGGAAAGTTCAGTGAAACCATGACAAGGCTACACCTCCGATCCGTGGATACTGATTGGACAGCTCAGGTGGCTGAGAAATAAGAAGTTAAATGGACATGTCCCTCAATAAGATCATTGTGCAATCTGATTAGAAAAGTAGTTTCTTAAATCATAACTATAAAGTCACATCAAAGCCAAGATGGCAACAACAATTGAATCAAGAAATCCAAACCTTCAACGGAACCATCCTTACCTTAACCTCACCTAACCCAATACTTTGTCCACAGCTCAAGGGACAAGCTCACAAAGACAGCAGGTTGCAAATATTCTTCACTTTAATCTATGTTGTAAATGGACAGTACCAGTCTCTGTAGAATGGCAATGGCAATGAGAGAAGGCCAAAAAATCGTGGTTAACTGGCAAACATAGTCAATGAGCTGTAGTTACATGTAGCTTGTGCTGATAAAGAACCAAAAATGATATGGATGATGTGTGAAAGAGGTGGAGCCTCTGTTGCTCTACAGACCACCATGTTACTGTAGCATTCTCCACTAACTCATGGCAGGGTGGCAGTACCTGTCAAGGTGAAAGAGAAGTGGTCAGTAATGTGTGTCACCCTATAAAGTACTGACTCAGGAAACAGTTACTTCTCACAGTCAGAGCTCAACTTTGAACTCACAAAGCTCAGCTTTGACATATGAACTGGTTTCGGGGATAACGAAAACACACGCTATCTCCTGTGCTGAGACATGATTGCCCAATCTTTTTCCAAGGCAGGTCAGTGCCTCTCTCCACTGGTGGTCTCAGCTGTCGTTCAACTGGTTCAGTACTGCATGTATATACAACATTATTGCACCTCAACATTGCAGCACCTGCCAAGCACTTCAACCCCATGATGACCCAGCCTATTCTACAAATGCAGCACTGCATCATCAGCACCAGCTGCCACTGCTGGTGTGACCAACCATAGCACATGGTGATATCGTACCCATGTGCTCCACTTTTTTCTCAAATGACGGAGTCGTCACAACTCCACCAATGGACGAGTTTCCCAATTATCTCAGGTTCACTGATTGATTTACAGTGAACAATCAGTGAACTATTGCGCAGACTTATGGTCTGTTTCCCGACTGCTGTACCAAGACATAGCTCTTTGAGCAATCCAAAACATGTGGAAAAGTAAATTACTATGTTAAATGGACAGTCGATATCATTTCCAATTTAAAATGACATGCTAGCTGCAACCCCTCTGGAACTTTCTAACTGCATCCCAGATGAGCAAGGTCTGCAAATATTTTGTCCACCCTCTCTTATGACCTGTGCCACATCATGCCAAACGAAATAAATTGTGTAGTTCTGGAGTCATTATACCTTGACTCCAAACTAAACAGTTATTCTCAACTTTAGACATGCTGCATGATACACGAAGGTGCTGGCCTGGCAGTTTGAGGAAGTGAAGAAACTGTCATGCTTTGGAGAGACAAAAGACTGGGTGTCTGAAATGTATCACTTGAAATGAAAATATATTTGGTGAAATTTTCCCCATCGCTGTGAAGAAAGAGAGAAAGTGAACAAGGTTGAGCAAACAAAATAATATGAAGTTCCAAGGAATATAAACATTGCGATCATTTGATTCTCTTTACTGATCCAACAATTTTCTCTTGTACCTCCGAGATGGTAGAATCATTGTGTGCTGGTACCCTCATCTATGTCAATCCAGCACCTGCTATTGTGGCCAAAAAACATTCTGCACTCATCTTAATGGAAGCCAGAAGGTCAGACTGACACTCGGCTATAGAAAGCACCAATCCTTGAAGAATGAACCGCGAAATGGATAACATACTGTCTTTGGGTAAGGAAGTTTAATGCAAGGATTAAAAGGCTTTTTGACCTATTTGTTTTTTTTTTTTTTAAAGGTTAAAATAGTCTTTCCTGACGTCCATACAGCATTGTTGACCATCACTGGAGGAGGTCAGTCCAGTTGTTGTAGGTGGTGGCATTTATATCACTCTGTGCGATGAGATTATTTAAGTCGTCCTGTCTCGAGTGGAAACAAGTATCCAATGAAACAAAATTTTCCACCTCCATCAGATAGCAATACCCCGTACAAGGCCTTCATCCGCAGCTTGATGGGATAATGCTCTCCTCTTTGGTTGGGCCCCTGCCTCAACGTTGCTCAGCTTGATGCGTGGAAACAGAGTTTCAAGATCATTGCAATCTCCCACGATGAAGCTGAGTCTATGGGACGTCATTTCACATGCAGACAGGTCATTAATCTCTGTCACTTACACCTCCTTTCTGAAGTGCAACCCCTGTGACCTTTCCGAATACTTGGTACCAACCACCCACCCTCAACAACCCTCCCAAGGTTTCTGAGGGTGACATGCGTCCACCAGCAACCCCTCCTCATGAAACCCCTAAATCAGAACACTGGTCACCTCAACACTCTGCCTTTGTGAACTAAATTAACACATCACTATCAATATATATTTCATACCTCAGGTCTCAAGACAACGTTTTCCACCATCTGATTCATCCCCATCCAATACCATGTATTTATTCGTCACCCATAACAAGTTCAACCCTGACACTCACTCCCCCTCCCCAACCCCCCGCAAAAAAAATTTTCCTCACCGTTTTTTTACTTCCGAGATTCTTCTAACACATACATTGTAGCACCAGTGGAGAAACGTGCCTTGTTCCTCTAATAAAACAACCCCTATCGTACTTACCAAAAAAGATCGTCTTTGGTTAGTTCGTCACCCTCTGGGAAAAACATATTCGCATGTCGAATGTACAAGGTGCTGTATCTACCTTCTATCTGTTGTTGTAATCGTTTCGGGCGGGCAGGGGAAAAACATGGCGGAATAGGGGGAAACTACAAGTTCAACCACTTATATAATATATAAATATATCTCAAAGTACCCAGTCATCTTAAAACTGATTTCCTTTCGAAAAATCCAAAGGCCACTTTACTATTAACTCTCCCTCACAATTCCAAGAAAGGATTCTCCTGTAATTATTGATGATCACACTGTGAAAATAAGCCGTGAAAAACAATTACTTTTCGGCACACACCCAATGGTAAAGTAGCAAGCGGCACCCGGCAGCGTGTCATACCTCTCGCCTAAAGCCTGATTACGAGAACATATCAGGCTTACATCTTTGATAATAACTTTCAAGCCAGTACTATTACGTTTTATGGCCCATCTTTATATGGCTGAATGAATCATTTAAAAACTACAGTCAGCCGATACCGATCCGGATCACACAAAACCTAATCAGTTCACCTGTCCACACAGCCTCCTCCCCCAACTGTCCACCAACTAATCTGCCGTCCACAATGTTTGAGAAAATCCGGATACACACAACAAATATTCTGCTCGCTGACACATCGGAACGAAATTCGTCACCATCTCCAGATCTGTACAAAACAAACCTGAATCATGTGGCGTCCTTATAATTATCGTTCTACCTGTTAAGATTATAGCATACTTCTGGTTTGGACTCAACGGACTGAAAGGCCGTTTTCTTAATCCTGCAATTGCAAACCTCTTTTATACCCCCGCCCTCGATCCACCACTGACCCCCGACCCTGCTAAAGGTGGTTGCTGACACCTCAATTGAGCAAAATGTGGATGCAGAATATGAAAGCTCGATGCAAGCATTTTCGGATGGTTTGAGTCAATTACACATTAGGGGCACGTTACCGCGAATACTAAGAAATTCTCGTTTTTGTACCGCTGACCTTCGACCTTTGCCTAGATCACCAAAAAAACGATACACGTGTCCTAAGTTGACGATGGCCGACGCTGTACCCAGTGGTCATGATCGCTGAAACGTGTGGCTGCACAGGGAACAAACACACAAACAACAGACAGACAGACACACAGAAGAACACATCAAACCCCGACCAATAATGCCGAAATCCCGACAGATTCCGCATATACAACAGACCAGAAAGGTAAAACATACCCCTTCACCTGCTTGGTCGCGGATAATAATATTACATGTTATCATTGGGCCAAATCGAAATTGACATGTATTAGTTCTCTCATGGCAACATGGTCTCCATCTTTTGAACTCTCTTTTTCAGCCTGTGTCCTCTCCAATTGATCCACATAGGTAAGAAGCTGTCGTATCGCTGAATCTCATCCCATGATGGCGACCAGAGTACGATTGCGACCATTCATGTTGCTTCCATTAACGTGTCCAACAAATCTAATCTGTCGTGTCCCTCAACTATCAAACACGTGTGATACCATATAGGTATTTATATAAGACATGTTTTTCCACTGACAATCGAGGATAATTCTTTCAAGGACCTGCTCCATAAAGGAATAATCTAAACTGTTGAATTGAAATGATTTGCATTTTGAGATTTTGTGACCAATTCTGATTCCCATCTTTATACCACTTTATGAGCATTAACATTGCCAGGGCCTCCCCTTAAAGTCATGTTTACATACTCTCAATACAGATCATGATACTTAAACCAACTCACCATTTTCAAGGATGATTGCTACCCGGCACGTTTTCAACTTCTTCTATTAACATGAACATCTGCACTTGTCGTCGTCTGCATTCATATGTGCAGGCCAACAGGTTGTAGAGGATTGCGAATCTGTTCTGCAAGCTCCTGCGGCAGCCACCAAGAGTGCAACAATTACAGGCAATGTATCTGCGACAATGAAGTCACAATGCTCTTCTCCTTTATATCCGACCCTGCGTTTTACAATTGTGAACAATTCATCACATTCTCACCAATGACAAGTTCTTCTGGTATCAGCATGACAACTAATGACAGAGAAGGACTGAGTGTCGCCTGTTAGATAAGCACCTGCCAGAATGTAAAGAAGTCTGTCTCCCCCTTCTCATTTGATACACACTTCACCATAGAAGCCAAGTAAAGTAGCGATTGCTTTCACTAATTATTGTGCCACAACTGAAGATCTGTAGACTTCGTAGGTAGGGATGGCCCCACCGAACAGAGGAAACGCTTTGGATGCGAGGTCTCACTCAAGATTCAGTGTTTCGGCAGGTGAAATTAGAAGCAGTACAGACGTATTCTATGCTTCCGGCTAATCGTCAACACACAGGAGCCAGATTCATCTCAAATCTCTTGAAGATAGTCGCTTAAATAAATAAGATAGACTGCCTGAGATTCGAAAGACCCGTGCTATATGTAGAGTTTGTCAAGGTGTTTGGGAATGAAGCGGTGATCATCGTTACTTTAACCACTTTCAGAATCGGTTCTTTGCTTGACAAGGTGCTCCTGAAATCGTCGAGAGAACTAAGCCCTTACTGCAGTATAGAAGAAGTCAACGAACATCCGCTAGGTATAGACCAAAATAAAATCTAGTGTGATCCAGTTTCTGAAAATTATAGACAATCTTTCTTAGAAAGAATGAAAGCAACGATCTGAGCAACCTTCGATGTTGACTTCCTTGATCTGAGGGAAGCAGAGAAGTGGGAGAGGAAAGGTTTCTCCATCCAAACATCACACGTCCCATGGCAAAGTCATGAGGTAGAGACAGAGAGGACATGCAAGTACTGTTCCCCCCCCCCCCCACCCTACCTTTCAGGAACTCGGCTGGGAATGAACGTTTTTGTTGCTAAGCGAACAGCAAAGCCAGATGGATTGAATGCTTTAAACCAAGGAGAAGCCTACCAAGAACAGCAAATACTCTACCAATCTACCGCAGACGTAGGGAGAAGCAATCGTGTGTAAACCTTGCCAAAACGCGCACATTGCCCCTGCGAACGTCCTCCAGTTGCTGGCAGAAGGAGACAAGAAACTGACCAGGAGTAGCTGGAGTGTCTGAGCGTTTTGGCAAATATTCAACTTCCGTTCAACAGTGATGTCAACGCTGGCAGTGGTCGAAATGCCTGCCTCTCTGAGTTACAGAGATTGACCCTTTCGCACAAACAGTCGGCCAAAGTCCAGTTCGTCACAGTGTCATGATGGTCGCTACCGTCACGTGTTTGTCTGATCCCTTGGATCACATGGTGTACCCACCATCAAGGAATCTTCGTCGAATCATAGCTATATGCCCTGGGAAAAAGTCTACTTAGTTCCAGCTGGATAGTTGTTACTCACATGCCTACCATGCCAGTCAACTTGAACATGAGGGAACCAATGAAGGAGCAGATCCTCGTCACCTCCTACGGGAGCGGGTTCTTCTTCTTAAAATAACTCGAAAAAGCAATCAGAGATTGCAGACCCTTGCCGGGGCTTGATTTGTGGAGTTTGTGTGGTTTTGTTTGGTGTATTTTGTGTGTTGTTTGTGTGCTGGTGTGTGTGTTTGCATGATGTGTAGACGATGTATTGGCGACGTATGTTTATGTTCATACAGCAGACAAATAGACCTTTTCGGTTGTATTTTACTAGAAGCACCCGCTCCCTGCAGGAGCCGTCAAGTGGGTCATGTTATTATATTTATGCCTATTTTACTCCAAGGGGTCCCAGGATTCCATATCCCAAAAATGGTTGCGATCGGTTCAGCCGTTTTTGCGGTACCTGGGAACAGACAGACAGACAGACAGACGGTGAATTATCGTAAGATAAAGCCATGTTCCAATCGTATGTATTTTTAACGAATTGTATGTATGTACGTGTTTAAAAGATACACGAATTTTACTGATGTAGACATATTTTTTTACCTGCGATGAGTCGCAGATCTACAAGAGCTTCACGTAGTTGTTGTTGCTGTTGTTGTTGTTCTTCTTATTGAGAGTCGATTTTTGAAATGTGCACCCATTGGTCGGACAGCTGCCGGACCCCACCCACATTTGGCACTTGACACCATCCACCATGGCACCCAAACAAAATATTATGGCCACCATCTTGGTTTTCTGGTGCGCCTAAGATTTTCTTTAGGCCTCTGCTGATTACAATACACTACCCAGGTTTGTTGCATCAGATTTCTATTGGCTTTGTTTGGGTCGAGTATTATTCGCGATGAAGGACCCAGAAAAATCGAATCAATGTCGAATACCGTCCATCAATGTCTCTCAGTTTTATATACAGTGTATACATCGATATCAAGTGAATCAGATGGAAATTGACGATTTAATGTCACTTCGACCTTTTGACTGCAAAAACAATTGGCTTCCGGCTTGTCACCACCACGACCAGGAGGTGAAGTTTCATGAAGATCGGAATAAAAATTGTGACCTGTAGGCGATTGACATACAAAGAAACAGAATAACAGACCAGGCCAACCATATGCTTGCGAATCTTCGATTTCACAAGTGACAAACAGACGAGTGTGAAAACATAACCTCTGCCCACGTGACGGCAGAGGTAATTATGGCCAAATGGATGTTTAAATGTTTTGGATGGCCTTGACTTTTGATGAATTTTGACTAAATCTTACTCACATACAGTATACTTGAAGTACATAGAAATAAGCTGTGTAAGTTTCAATTTGACGTGTTGAAAGATTATTCAGGTTAATTTTTAAATTATTTAATTTAAATGATTTCATTTTCCTCCCTTTTCATTTATTTAATTTTTCTGTTTTTCTGTTATATCTTCGTACAGGTGCTGCCGTTGTATCCCGTCCAATATTTCATGTTAGATCATACCTTGTTTTTGTGCTGTATCTGTTAAATTAGTTTTCAGGGTTTTCAAGGCCTAACTCAGCCAGCCGCTCCTCAGTTAGAAAGTGCGAAAAAAATTGTCTCCATGTTCCTCATTTTTGATTCTTTCTTCCAAAATATTTTACTTTTCCCTCCTCAACATTATCCTATTTGATTTCCCCTCCTCGCTTCAAAAAAATCATAACAAATAAAAAAACTTTATTTTTCTACTCCACAACAATCTTATTCTCCTTTAATTTCCTTCTGCCTGTACTTCCGGTTCGACATTCTTTTTTTCCCCCCTCTTTTCTCAATACCATAAAACCCCGACATTCACGGATTCGCAATTCGTGGAACCCAGATATTTGCTGTTTATAGATTGTGAACTGCTTCGACTTTCACATCCCCTGTGCTCCAGCTAATCGTGGTTTTTGTGGGCATAAATCACCCCCTACCATCACCCCAACCACACCACCACCCCCCCCAAATAATGGACGGACCATCCCCACCACACCCCAGAAACAATGGTCACCCACTCAGCCCTCCCATCTACCCACAATCCTTTAGTGATAATCCCCTTCCCACAATCCTCTGCACAAGTCTGTCTGTGCAGCATTTCCTGGCCTAACTCTTTCTTCTCATCCTTGACGTTGACCTGCTGCGATTCCTCGTTCTCGTGAACTTTTGTGTTCCTTGTTTCAAATCAATCATGGGTGGGGGGGGGGGGGTTGGGGGTGTTGGGATGTTTTAATCATCTGGAATAAGCTGCGTTAAAGTGGTGAGGTACGTAGTTGTGGAGGGGAGGGGTTTAAACCTTTTTATGGTGGGCAGAGCCATATGAAGTTTGTTCCGAGAGAGAATGAAACACAGAGCCATTTAACCATTAAGCAGAGTAATTGTATGGGGTGGTAAGAGGAAAAGTCATTGGAATTTTGTTCCATTTTAGAATGGGAATGATTATGGCCAATCCCAATATGCTCGGGATAATGTGGTGAAGCCATGAGTGTTTAAAAAAAAATTGGTAGCACTTGAAGGGGGTGTGTACCAAGATGTTTTAGGTACCTTTTTGGTACTTATCATCATCAATAGATACCTTCTGGATCAAATGCTTCATTAATGTATCCCTCCAAGTTTCACATAATTTATGCCGAGGAAGGTATTGTCAGTAGCAGAGAAATCATTGAAAGGATTCAACTCACAATGTATAAATCTATGTAGGAAGCTCGAATAATGGTACAACATAAAAGAGCACCTCCTCATGCATTAAGGGAATGGTACCATCTGCCTGGAACCCACAACTTTCACCACCCACTCCCCACTTCCACCCCCAAAAAGTCGAAATTCAAATTACCATATTTAAAAATTTAATTCAAAATTACACCGCTATTTTTGGCAAACTCTAAAATATAGACTTTTAATGACTTATTTTCTTCCTTTTCCTTTGCTAACTGTTGCTCATTTCAAGACCACCTCCCTTTCCTGAGTAACCTCTCCATGGCAATTTAATGGCCGCACATAAATTATTGATGCTCTGTTGGCCCCTTGTATCCGTTATACCCAGGTGGTTGAACCTTACATGCCTGGTGTTGGCTTAATGGTTAGGGTGATGGACTTGGGATCCGAGGTGGACTTGGGATCCTAGGTGGACTTGGGATCCGAGGATCCTGAGTTCAAATCCCCCTTGGCTGTTGAATGAATACCAGGTGGGGTTGACTCAGCCTGTCATCCTTCTGAGGTCGGAAAATGAGTGCCAGCTTGCTGGCATCCTGTGTTGGAGTGGTGACCTGTCCAGGATTGTGCCCAATAGCCAAGGAGACTGCTTAGGCAGCACCAATGCTCTGCACAGAGTATGGTTCCAATGAATGGATGGATGGTTGAACTTGCAGCTATCCCATACTGTTTGACAAGTCACATTTTGTATGAGTACAGGATAATAACATGCCATGTAACATACAAAGGTTAAGATCACTGAAAGAAGGGAAAGAACAAAACCTGCAAGGAACCAGGTTTTGTTCCTTCCCTTCTTTTTGTTCCTTTGTCAGGTCAGGTCAGGAATGGGAGCATGCACCGGAGCAGCGCGTCGCTGCGTCCACTTTCCGCCTGTACTCCAGGGGCCTCTGTCTGGCCATCCCCCAGGCAGATGTCTGACCCATCCCCATCCCCATCTCTTTGAGATGCGAATCTACCTGCTGCAACCGTGAGGCATCTGGTCTGCCCATTCGCCTCCTCTACTCATGAGGTTCCCTTGCTGAGAGAATCTGGTGAGCAGGCACACCTAAAAGGAAGGTGGATTCGGTGTTTTTTTTACACCCATTTATAAATATAGTTAAAACAGACTTTGCAATAAATGAGATAAACTTAAAAAGCATTAAAAAAGAAAAAGCAATAACATACTCTCATGATGAAAAAGAGAAATATGAAAAAGAGCACCTCCTGGAGACTTGCAATTGACTCTCTGCTTCCAGTTGAAAACGTGTTCCTCATGCTTCTCAGCACAGCAGTGGACTGTCTGTCATAGGAAACGTGGCACACCCATTAACATCATCATACTCTTGATTTGGTCCATGACTGGTGGACCCCATTCTTGACAGGGCATCTGCACTGGCGTTACTCTTGCCACTCTGGTACTTCATCTCAAAGTCAAACAATGCCAGCTGAGCAGCTCAACATTTCTCCACAGCTGCAGCTGTCTGCAGATGACTCAGGGGGTTATTGTCCATCAAAATCGTGAACTTTGCACTCATGAGATAATCCCCGAATTTTCCTGTTACCGTCCACATAATAGCCAGCAGTTCAAGCATCATGGAACTGTAATTTCTCATGTTCTTCTCCAGAGGTCGCAGATCTCTGCTGGCATACGCAATTCCTCGATTCTTGCCATCCTAGGCCTGGGTTAACACAGCCCCCAGATCGTCCATGCTCACGTCTGTCGAAGGTATAAAGGGCATGGAAAAGTCAGCATACCCAAGAACTTGGGCGGAAGTGAGTCTGACTTTCAAAGTAAGAAATGCATCTTCGTGCTCTGGAGTCCATTTCTTGGAAACACTTCTGATCTTCTCTCAGGAGCACACTGTAACGAGGTTATGCAGAGGTCCAGCAATCTTGGCAAAACCAATGATGTAACACCTGTAATAACTAGTAAATCTGATGAAACCTCTCAACTGCTTGAGAATCAAAGGCCTTTCCTAATCCGTTGCTGTGCTAATCTCTCTGGATCAGTTACTACTCCTTCTCGAGAAATCACCTGGCTCAGGTAAGTTACTTTCAGTTTCAGAAACTGGCATTTCATTGGCTTGAAATGCAAGTTGTGTTCCACCAGTCATGAAAGTACCACAACCAGTCTAGTGAGATGTTGTTAGAAGCTTCGGGAGAATATCAGAAGGTCATCCAAGAAAACCAACAGGTAATCAAAATTCATATCTCTAAAACAAAACATCATCAGGTGCTGAAAGGTTGCAGGTGCATTGTAGAAGCCAAATAGAATGTTGTTGGACTCATGCCAGCCCAATGGTGGGGTAAATACAATCTTTGCCTTGGACTGTTCACTCAGTGCAACCTGGTTGTATCCACTGGCTTAGTCCAGTGTCATGAACCACTGCGATTCATGAAGTGCATTGAAGCATTCTTCTCTCCTTGGCAGAGGGAATGCCTCATGGCAGGTCTTGCTATTTAAGCACCGATAGTCAACAAACATCCGCAACAAGTCATCCTTCTTCTGCACTAATACGATGGGTGATGCATAAGGACTGTTGCTATGTCTGATGATACCTTGGCTGAGCAACTTCCTGATGTGGTCCTTCACTTCCTTGTACTGACTGGGTGGAATCCGCCAGTATGGTTGCATCACAGGTTGTCGGTTGTAATGATTTCATGAGGAATTTCGTTGTTGGACCCAATATCTTTATTGGTCAGCGAAAATGCCTCATGATGTTTCCCCAACAAAGCTTTCAGAACAGATCTCTCCTCATCTGTTCCATCAAAATGATCCAAGTTGACCTCAATGGGTAGGTGAGCAGATCTCTCTTCATTTGTTCCCTCAAAATGATCCAAGTTGACTGCAATGGGTAGGTCACAACCTTGAGTAACAACCATCCACTGGAACTAAGTAACTTTTTCCCCAGGGGCCATATAGCTTGATTGAAGAAAGATTCCTTGATGGTGGTCACCATGGATCCAAGGTCCAACAAACACTGAACAGGTACACCATTCATGTACACTGTTACAACTGGACTTTTGCCGACTGTCTGTGCGAAAAAGTCAATCTTCTGTAACTCAGGTGAGGCAGGCATTTCACCACCTGCCACTTGGCTCACTGTGACGGGGTCTGAATATTTTCCAAACCCTCAGACACTCCAGCCTACTCCTTTGTCATTTTCTCTGTTTCCTTCCTCCACAACTGAGGACATTCGCAGGCAATGTGACCAGGTTTGTGGCAATTGTAACACACGATTGCTTTCTTCCCCTCCTGCTTGTAAGACTTTTGGTAAGTATTTGCCTGTTCTTGGTAGGTTCTCCTGGTTTGAAGCAATTCATCCATCTGGCTTTGCTGTTTCCGCATTACCAACAAAAGTTCATCTCCCAGCGAGTCCTGAGTGTGGGAGACATAATTCTCTGTCTCTACCTCATGGACATTGCCATGGGACTTTGATGTTGGATGGGACACCTCTTCCTCTGCCCACCTTCCTGTTTCCTTCCTCAGATCAAGGAAGTCAACATCAGGATTGTTCCTCAGAATCTTCTTCAATTCTTTTCTAAGAAAATTGTCCCTATAATTTTCAGAAAACTGATCAACAAGCATTTTATTTTGGTCTACTACACTAGCGAGTGTATCGTTGAACATTCTATCTACTAACTGCATAAGGGCATTAGAATATTCTCTCGAACTTTCAGGAGCACCTTGTCAAGCAAAGAACAATTTCTGCAAATGGTTTAAAGTAACAGAATCACCGCTATCTCCAAACACCTTTGACAAAACTCTACATATAGCATCAGGGTCATTTCGAATCTCAGGCAGTCTATACCTTATTTCATTTTTAGCACTATCTTCAAGATTTGAGATGAAATCTGCTCCCTGTTGTTGAGTCATTAGCCGGGAGCATAGAATAGTCTGTACTTCCTCAATTCAGTCCGAAACACATGAATCTTGAGTAGACCTCGGCCATCCAAGCAGTTTCCTCTGTTCGGTGGGGACCATCCCTACATACGAAGTCTACAGACTTCTTGGTGCCACAATCAATAGTGAAAGCAATCTCTGCACTTTACACTGGCTCTATGGTGAAGGTTATCAAATGAGAAGGGGAGACAGACTTCTTTAACATCCTGGCAAGAGTGCTTACTACAAGGCGACACTCTAGCTCCTTTTCTCTTCATTATTGTATCTGATTACGTAATGAGAACTGTCATTGGTGAAGATGTTGATGAATTGTTTCACAATTGTAAAACGCAGGGGTCGAGATCATAAAGGAGAAAGCATTAGTGACTTCGATTTCGCAGATGACATTGCTGTAATTGCCAACTCTCTTGGTGCTGCCCAGGAGCTTCGAAGCAGGATCGAATCCTCTACAAAACCTGTTGGCCTGCACATAAATGCAGACACGACAAAGTGCATGATGTTCAATGTTAATAGAGAAGTTAAAACTGCCAGTAGCAATATCCTTGAAAATGTTGATGGTTTTAAGTATCATGGATCCTGTATTGAGAGTAGTAAACATGACTTTAAAGTGAGAAAGGCCCTGGCATGGTATGCTTCAATAAAGATGGATAAAAATGGAAATCAGAATTGTCACAAAATCTCAAAATGCAAATCTTCAAATCAACAGTTGAGATTATTCCCCTTTATGGAGCCAGGTCTTGAAAAATTATCCTGACTATTCAGTGGAAACAACATGTCTTTAATAAATACCTATATGGTAATCTACCACGGTGTTTTGATAGTTGAAGGGAGCACAGATTTAGATTTGTTGGACACTTATGGAAGCAAACATGAAATTGTGTCGCAACTCGTACTCTGGTCGCCAAGTCATGGGATGAGATCTAGCGATCGACCAGCTTCTTTACCTATGTTGATCAATTGGAAAGGGACACAGAGCTGAAAAAAGAGAAGTTACCAAGGAACATGGAAGACCGATGTGCATGGAGAAACCTAATACATGTCAAATTTCGATTGGCCCAATGATAACGATGATTAAATATTTATTACCTCGACCACAGAAGGTGAAGGAGGTTATGTTTTCACTCCCTTTCTGTCTGTTTGTTAATTGCCGGAATCCTTCGGATTTCGGCAATTATATTGGTCGGTTGTGTGTGTCATTCTGTGTGTCTGTCTGTCTGTTTGTTTGTGTGTTTGTTAACCCTGTAGCAGCCACACCGTTTCAGCGATCATGACCAAACTGGGTACAGACGTCGGCCATCGTCCAACTTAGACACTTGTCGTTTTTGGTGAATCTAGGTCAAAGGTCAAGGTCAAGGTCACCGAAAAAACGAAATTCTTATTTTTCGCAATAACGTCCGCTAAAATGGTCGTATTGACTTCAAACCAAATCCAAAATGTGCATCTTCTAATTCTGCATCCAACCATTTGTCTCATTGAGGTGTCACACCAACACCCTTCTTAGCGGTCGGGGGTCGAATGTCAGGGGGGGTCGGATCAAAAGTTTCAAATTGCGATAAAAACGCCATTTCAAGTCCGATTGACTTCCAAGTTATGATCATGACCAAACTAAGTGCTATAACTCATTAAACAGTAGAACTATAGACTTATAAGACAAATTGATTTCCAGGTTTTTGTTTTTTCAGAGATCATGGAGATGTGACAAAGTTATTCCGGCATGCTCAACGAGCAATTTCATTTGTTTGTTTGTGTACAGGATATCTCAAAAAATTGTGGACGGATCCAGATTAAATTTTGTGGACAGGTTGGGTGTGTGACAAGGATGAACTGATTAGGTTTTGGTGATGATCCGGATCCGGATCCGGCTACTTTAATTTTTAAAGTGATTCTTCACCATTGAAAGATAGGGCCAAAAACGATATAGTACTGCTTGAAAAGCATGATATTTCAAAAATGTGTTAAGCCTGATATGTTCTCGTAGATCAGGCATTACCTGGCGGAGGTATGCACTCTACCGAGTGCCCTTCTACTTTACCATTGGTTTTGTCCAAAAAAAAATGTTTTTTCACGAGCTATTTTCATTCAGGTGAGGAAATCATCAATTATTACAGATAGCTCCCTTTCTTGGAATTGTGGTCAGGTTAATTATACATGGCTTTGGATTTTCGATAAAGAAATTCATTTTTTAAAGATAACTGGTACTTTGGTATATATATATATATATATATAT
>CM068957.1:12703646-12717907 GCA_035128595.1 Eptatretus atami
CGGTTTCTGAATATTTTCCAAAACCCTCAGACACTCCAGCCTACTCCTTTTTTGTTCATTTTTCTCTGTTCCTTCCTCCACAACTGAGGACATCGGCAGGCAATGTGGACCAGGTTTTTGTGAGCAATTTGTCTGTACCACACGATTGCTTCTTCCCCTCCCTGCTTGTAAGACTTTCGGTAAAGTATTGCCTGTCTTGGTTAGGGTTCATCCTGGTTTGAAGCCAATTCATCCATCTGGGCTTTGCTGTTTCCGCAATATAACCAACAAAAGGTTCATCTCCCAGCGGAGAGTCATTCCCTGAGTATTGGGCTGAATGGGGAAAGACAGACAGCCATAAATTCATCTTAGTGTCTACTCCATAATCGCCATATTCTTGTGGGACTTGCCATGTGTGCGGGACTTTGATCCATGATGTTCTGTTTTTAGAGTTGGATGGAGACACCTCTTCTCCCTCTGCCACCCTTCCTCGGTTGCCTTTCCTCAGATCAAGGAAAGGTCTTTCAACACATCAGAGAATTTTGTTCCTCCAGAGCATGGAGCAGGAAAAATCTTCTCCTTCAATTCTTTTCTTTCTTAAATAAATTTTTGTTGTTTTATGTTCCCTATTAATAATGTTTTCAGGGGAAAGGGGATGCGGGGAAAGGGAGGAGGGGGGGAGGGCGTTCAGGAAAGAAGAGGGGGTGAAGGAGGGGGAAGAGAGGAGAAGGGGAGGGGGGAGGGGGGGGGGGGGAGGAAAGAGGGAGGAGGGGAGGCGGGGGAAAAGCTGAAACATAATCAACTTTAAAACTAATCACATATCTTATAATTAATTAACCCAAGGCATTTTTATCGTTTGGTTCTTACATACACTACGAGTTTTCTTTCTGTTTCTACTCTTTTAATACACTAGCGAGTTTTTTTGTACGTTGTGGTGACATTCTATCTTACTAACTGATATTTATGGTCAATTATAAAGTGGTGGAGGCGAATTCTTAGAATTATTATCTCTCGAAAAACTTTCTAACGTGAGGAGCACCTTTCGTTTTCAAGCCCACAAAAGATAAACAATTTTCGTGCAAATGGTTTTAAAGTTAATAAGAGTATTTAGTTAACAGAGTATCACCGCGTTTAATCCCTCCAAAAACCACCTTTTTGAGACACAAATTCTACAGTGTTCATATCAGCATCAGGCATCGGTCATCTACAGTATTTTTCGAAATTCTCTTCAGGCACCGCAGTCCTTATACCGTTATTTCATCTAGCCACTATCTTCAAAGATATTTTTGAGAATTGAATGAAAAAAATCTGCTCCGTGTTCTGTGAAAGTCATTAGCGGGGAGCCATTATTATAGATAGGATAGAAATATTAGGTAGTCTTTGTGTACCTTCCTCAATTCATTTCAGACAGTTCTCGCGAAACAACGATTGGAACATCATTGAGTTTAGACCTATTCGGCCAATCCGCAGTTTTTCCTTGTTCGCCATAATTCGTGGGCGGTGGACCATCCCTCCCCCCTACCATTAGAGGAGCGACCACACCCACACCCCACCACCAAACCAGCCCAGACAATTCTTTGTTGCCATTTTGCCCACGAACAAAAGTTTCAAATTTAGTGTTTGGTTGTTATAACTGTTGGGGGGGGTGTGGGTTGAATGGGAAAAGCCCTAAGGCACCTCAGCAAATCTTTTCCTCTCTGCACTTTTTACACATGGATGGGACCATCTTATGGGTTTGCAGTTGCAATGGGTGTTATTTCTTTTTTTTAGTTTTTTTTCTTTTTTAAATGGTATGTTGAAGAACGGGGGAGGGGAGCAGCGACAGAACCTTCTAACATCCTGGCAAGAGTGCTTACTACAAGGCGACACTCTAGCTCCTTTTCTCTTCATTATTGTAATCTGATTACGTATAAATGAGAACTGTCATTGGTGAAGATGTTGATGAATTGTTCACCAATTGTAAAACGCAGGGGTCGAGATCATAAGGAGAAAGCATATTAGTGACTTCGATTCGCAGATGACATTGCTGTAATTGCCAACTCTTGGTGCTGCCCAGGAGCTTCGAAGCAGGATCGAATCCTCTACAAAACCTGTTGGCCTGCACTAAATGCAGACACGAAAAGATGCATGATTCAATGTTAATAGAGAAGTTAAAACTGCCAGTAGCAATATCCTTGAAAATGTTGATGGTTTAAGTATCATGGATCCTGTATTGAGAGTAGTAAACATGACTTTAAAGTGAGAAAGGCCCTGGCATGGTATGCTTCAATTAAGATGGATAAAAATGGAAATCAGAATTGTCACAAAAATCTCAAAATGCAAATCTTCAAATCAACAGTTGAGATTATTCCCCTTTATGGAGCCAGGTCTTGAAAAATTATCCTGACTATTCAGTGGAAACAACATGTCTTTAATAAATACCTATATGGTAATCTACCACGGTGTTTTGATAGTTGAAGGGAGCACAGATTTAGATTTGTTGGACACTTATGGAAGCAAACATGAAATGTGTCGCAACTCGTACTCTGGTCGCCAAGTCATGGATGAGATCTAGCGATCGACCAGCTCTTACCTATGTTGATCAATTGGAAAGGGACACAGACTGAAAAAAGAGAAGTTACCAAGGAACATGGAAGACCGATGTGCATGGAGAAACCTAATACATGTCAAATTTCGATTGGCCAATGATAACGATGATTAAATATTTATTACCTCGACCACAGAAGGTGAAGGAGGTTATGTTTTTCACCCTTTCTGTCTGTTTGTTAATTGCCGGAATCCTTCGGATTTCGGCAATTATATTGGTCGGTTGTGTGTGTCATTCTGTGTGTCTGTCTGTTCTGTTTGTTGTTTTTGTGTTGTTAACCTGTAGCAGCCACACCGTTTCAGCGATCATGACCAAACTGGGTACAGACGTCGGCCATCGTCCAACTTAGACACTTGTCGTTTTTGTGAATCTAGGTCAAAGGTCAAGGTCAAGGTCACCGAAAAAAACGAAATTCTTATTTTCGCAATAACGTCCGCTAAAATGGTCGTGATTGACTTCAAACCAAATCCAAAATGTGCATCTTCTAATTCTGCATCCAACCATTTGTCTCATTGAGGTGTCACACCAACACCCTTCTTAGCGTCGGTCGGGGTCGAATGTCAGGGGGGTCGGATCAAAAGTTTCAAATTGCGATAAAAACGCCATTTCAAGTCCGATTGACTTCCAAGTTATGATCATGACCAAACTAAGTGCTATAACTCATTAAACAGTAGAACTATAGACTTATAAGAACCAAATTGATTCCAGGTTTTTGTTTTTCAGAGATCATGGAGATGTGACAAAGTTATTCCGGCAATTCCTTGCTCAACGAGCAATTTCATTTGTTTGTTTGTGTACAGGATATCTCAAAAAATTGTGGACGGATCCAGATTAAATTTTGTGGACAGGTTGGGTGTGTGACAAGGATGAACTGATTAGGTTTTGGTGATGATCCGGATCCGGATCCGGCTACTTTAATTTTTAAAGTGATTCTTCACCATTGAAAGATAGGGCCAAAAACGATATAGTACTGCTTGAAAAGCATGATATTTCAAAAATGTGTTAAGCCTGATATGTTCTCGTAGATCAGCATTACCTGGCGGAGGTATGCACTCTACCGAGTGCCCTTCTACTTTACCATTGTTTTGTCCAAAAAAAATGTTTTTTCACGAGCTATTTCATTCAGGTGAGGAAATCATCAATTATTACAGATAGCTCCCTTTCTTGGAATTGTGGTCAGGTTAATTATACATGGCTTTGGATTTTCGATAAAGAAATTCATTTTTTAAAGATAACTGGTACTTTGGTATATATATATAATATATATATACTGTACTTTGGTACCCCATCCCCTCCCCCCCTCCCCCCGAACCAAACAACAACAACATAAGTGAACACACTAGTAAAAGACAATATGGATGTAACAGGTGTGATGGAAAAACAGCTGCTTCCTTTCTCTCGATCTCCTTGCACTCTTTTAGACATAAGGAAAGACTTAGCAAGGGCCAAATACTTGGTGATGGATATGGAGATGATGAAACGATGATGGTTTGTAATGTTTGCAATTATTGCTTACAAAATGTGTTGGCAATCTCATTCGGCAGCGTTCCAATGAAAGCATCATGGACGTCTAACACGTCGTACCCTTGGGGTGATGAAATGCTCACATATTCGGGACATGCACAGAGCATAATGAAGTTTGGAATTTTCAGCAATGTAATTGGCATCACATGAAAAGCGAGAGCACAAAACAATGCAACCGACAGAATTGCTACAACAAAATGTAAAGCATTTGCACAACCCATTCAGCAACAAGGTGATGTAATTTATGGGATAAACTAAATAGGGGGTGTTTGTAAAATAATCTTACACGAGCAAACATGGGCAAAAAGTAATAAGGGTGGAGGATATTGAAAGTAAGGTAGAAACTTTGTATCATCAACAACATGTTGGCTTCATGGTGAAGGTGCTTGGCTTTAGATCCTGTGGTCTTGAGTTCTTGAGTTCAAGCCCCTTTCAAGTCATTGAATTAACACCAGGTCGGGTTGACTCAGCCTGTCATCCTTCCAAGGTTGGCATAATGACTTCCAGCGTGCTGGTAACAGGGGCACTGCATCAGCAGCACAGCTGTGCCCCCAGAAAATGATGCAGCCAAACAGCCACAGGTTGCATACGAATAAATAAAAATAAAATCAATGAAGAATCGCTCAAAGAGTGACACTTGGCAAAACAGAATGGCACTTGGTAGAGTGCATACCTCTGCCAGGCTGAACAGTTTACCCACTGACAGGTCCCACTCAGGTCAGGTCAGGTCAGGTATGGGAGCATGTGCCAGAGCAGCGCGTCGCTGCTTCCACTTTCCGCCGGTACTCCAAGGACCTCCGTCTGGCCATCCCCCAGGCAAATGCCTGGCCCATCCCCATCTCCTTGAGATGCCGATCAATCTGCTGCAACCACGTCGCACGTGGTCGGCCTATTAGCTTCCTCCACTCACAAGGCTCCCTCGCTGAGAGAATCTGGTGAGCAGGATCAGCGTCAGGAAAATGAGCCACATGTCCATACAGCCACAGCTGACGCTCACGGACTATGCAGGTAACAAATCTCATTTGAGTCTCTCTCAGCAACCGCTCATTGGACACAAAGTCTGACCAGCGATAGCCAAGGATTCTCCAAAGAGACCTGGTACCAAAGGAATTAAGTCTCCATCTCAGATCCCTGGTCAGAGTTCTAGTCTCACATCCATAGAGCAAGACTGGAAGCACCAAGGACCTGAAGACTTGGACTTTTGTCCTCCTGCACAGGTACCGGCAGCACCACACCCCATGATCCAGTGTATCCATGACTCCCCAGGCCCAACTCAGACGTCTGTTGACCTCTGACTCACAGCCAGCAGAGACATGAATATCACTGCCAAGGAAAGTGAATCTTTCTGTGACCTCAACATCCTCACCACAAACAGGAACAGACAAGGTGGCAGCATCCAAGATGTCATTGAAAGCCTGGATCTTAGTTGGTACCCATCCGAAAGCCTGGCACCCACTCGAAGGGACCGCTTCAGGTTAACCCAAGCAGACCGCTGTCTGGTGGATGATACCTCAGTACCACTCCGCCACACACCACCGCAATCTGACCCAGGAAGTTTACTCCGTGCTTTTCCTCCTGTCATCAAAAATGGGGGTCCCGAAGGCCTTGCCCCAATCCCATCACCCAGTGAGCTGCCCTGCGAAGGGCAGCAGCACAAGAGGTACTCCCATGGAGTGGGTTTTCAGTTTTCTTTGCGTTTCTGGGTTTTGCGGAATGAAGTGTTTTACGGTGGCCAGAGTGGAAATCCTGCCACTAACCTCCTAAAAAAAGTAACCCAACTGCAGGAGGATGTCCGCAGACACAGTTGGGCACTAGACATGGTTGGCTGTTGGCTCACAAGGAGCTCTTCTGCCCTATGAACAGGTTTTTTTTTTTAGTCCTGCTGGCTGTCCATATCCACACACCCTCCTCACCAGGAAACCTGGTGGGGGAGATTGTTTCGTCGCCAACAACCCGCCCATGAAACAGTTTATTGCAGGTTTACAAGGTACCTGTAGAAAGTCACAGATCTAATCTGGCCTGACCTGACAATAAATTCCTGAGTTTTGGCAATCATAAAATGACAAAAAAATATCCCATTTCATTATAACGGGGGTGACATTGTTGTCATGGACACCGTTTTCTCTTTGCCATGTGGAACTTTTCTCTTTACCACGTGGGATGTTCCTGTTTGCCACGAGAAACTTTTCTCTTTGCCACGTCGGACTTTTCTCTTTGCCACGTCGGACTTTTCTCTTTGCCACGTCGGACTTTTCTCTTTGACACGTGGGATGTTCCTCTTTGCGACGTGAGACTTTTCTCTGCCATGTGGGACGTTCCTCTTTGCGACGTGGGACTTTTCTCATTGCCACCACAACCTAGAGGAAGGCGCATTTATGCTTAGTTTACAGCATACCCCTCTGGGTTAAAGGTCAAGGTCAAATAATGGTGTGAAAAAATAACATGTTTTTGTCATCGCTCAATTTTGCCAATGAGGAATCTCAAAGGTCTTCCAAGATGTTCTTGCATTGTAATAGTGTACCTGCACTGAAGTTGTGCACCTGATATTTGAGTAGTGTTCTTGATCTATATTTTTCGGATTGTGACCGAATTAACAAAAAAACCTTTTTGATCATAACTTGAATCATCTTCCTCCGATCGTCATGATGTTGAGTTATATGGATCGATTGCAGGTAAGGACATATTATATTAATTTACACTCTGTCCAGAAATGTTGTAGGTCAAGGTCATGTGGTGGTCCGAAGAAAATATGGCCATCATTGGATCGCAGGCCAAGGGTAAGTCTTGGGAGATCACAGATATCTAGTTATAAGTTCATGGTTCCAAAAATGTATATACAGTACTTTGGAAAGGCTGCACATATCGCAAGCTGATCCACCTCTATCACTGCAAAAGTATACTGTTAATTAAGTGCTAAATTAAACGCGAGACATACTGCATCTATGCTCTGGGCCAGTGATACTGCTCACACTGACCCGTGATCAGGCGTCGTTCGGCTTGTTGACCAACTGTGATTTACCCATTTTGGTGGGTCCGTCTATTTAAGAACAGCATTATTGTCTGGGAGAGTTGAAGTTTTATTTTCAACGACCTGAATTTGAAGTCAATGATGCTCAGCAAAAGAACAGGGAAAAGAACTACTGGGGAAGCGGTGGAGGATTAAAGGGGTAGGGGGCCCATGGTGATAGTCACCAGTATTTCCACCCTAAGATTTGTTACTGGCCATGACAGTGAACTCAGTGATCCCTTGTTGTGTGCCCTACCTTCCAGCTTAACCTACGTCCCACTAGCATTGGTACCCTGAATCAACTGATGGCCATAGCTCTTGAAACCAGCAACAGCATGGAGTGGTTTGCTGCCACAAATATTAATTACATGGATACTATGCTGGCCAAAGGCAGCTTATGAAGCCAGCCGGCCACCATCTTATCTTGCTCAAGAATACCAAATGAAATTTCGGACAGATGGCATAGCTTCATCACACAATTACACATTGTCACATTCCCAGGTATCAAAATCACACATAAGGGCAATTTGAAGGCTCGGCCTTGATCCGTAGGAAAGTTCAGTGAAACCATGACAAGGCTACACCTCCGATCGTGGATACTGATTGGACAGCTCAGGTGGCTGAATGAAATAAGAAGTTAAATGGACATGTCCCTCACATAAGATCATTGTGCAAATCCTGATTAGAAAAGTAGTTGTCTTAATCATAACTATAAAGTCACATCAAAGCCAAGATGGCACAACAATTGAATCAAGAAATCCAAACCTTCAACGGAACCATCCTTACCTTAACCTCACCTAACCACAATACTTTGTTCCACAGCTCAAGGGACAAGCTCACAAAAGACAGCAAGGTTGCAAATATTCTTCACTTTAATCTATGTTGTAAAATGGACAGTACCAGTCTCTGTAGAATGGCAATGGCAATGAGAGAAGGCCAAAAAATCGTGGTTACTGGCAAACATAGTCAAATGAGCTGTAGTTACATGTAGCTTGTGCTGATAAAGAACAAAAATGATATGGATGATGTGTGAAAGAGGTGGCAGCCTCTGTTGCTCTACAGACCACCATGTTACTGTAGCATTCTCCACTAACTCATGGCAGGGTGGCAGTACCTTGTCATAGGTGAAAGAGAAGTGGTCAGTAATGTGTGTCACCCTCATAAAGTACTGACTCAGGAAACAGTTACTTCTCACAGTCAGAGCTCAACTTTGAACTCACAAGCTCAGCTTTGACATATGAACTGGTTTCGGGGATAACGCAAACACACGCTATCTCCTGTGCTGAGACATGATGCTCCACATCTTTTTCCAAAGGCAGGTCAGTGCCTCTCTCTCCACTGGTGGTCTCAGCTGTCGTTCAACTGGTTCAGTACTGCATGTATATACAACCATTATTGCACCTCAACATTGCAGCACCTGCCAAGCACTTCAACCCCATGATGATCCCAGCCTATTCTACCAAATGCAGCACCTGCATCATCAGCACCAGCTGCCACTGCTGGTGTGACCCAACCATAGCACATAGGTGATATCGTGACCCATGTGCTCCACCTTTTATCTCAAACTGACGGAGTCGTCACACCTCCACCAATGGACGAGTTTCCCAATTATCTCAGGTTCACTGATTGATTTACAGTGAACTAATCAGTGAACTATTGCCAGACTTATGGTCTGTTCTCCCAGCATGCTGTACCCAAGACATATGCTCTTTGAGCATACTCCAAACACCTGTGGAAAAAGTAATTACTATGTTAAATAGGTACCAGTCATATCATTTCCAATTTAAAATGACATGCTAGCTGCCAATCCCCTCTGGGAACTCTTTCTAACTGCATCCAGATGAGCAAGGTCTGCCAAATATTTTGTCCACCCTCTCTTATGACCTGTGCCACATCATAGCCAAACGAAAATAATTGTGTAGTTTGGAGTCAATTATACCTTGACTCCAAACTAAACAGTTATTCTCAACTTTAGACATGCTGCATGATACACGAAGGTGCTGGCCTGGCAGTTTGAGGAAGTGAAGAAACTGTCCATGCTTTGGAGAGACAAAAAGACCTGGGTGTTCTGAAATGTATCACTTGAAATGAAAATATATTTGGTGAAATTTCCTCATCGCTGTGAGAAAAGAGAGAAAGTGAAACAAGGTTGAGCAAAACAAAATAAATATGACAGTTCCAAGGAATAATAAACATTGCGATCATTTCGATTCCTCTTTACCTGAAATCACCAACAATTTTCTCTTGTACCTCCCGACGATGGTAGATCATTGTGTGCTGGTACCCTCATCTATTTCCAAATTCCAGCACCTGATATTGTGGCCAAAAACATTCTGCAACTCATCTTAATGGAGCCAGAAGGTCAGACTGACATAGGCTATAGAAAGCACCAATCCTTGGAAGATGAACACCGAAATGGATACATACTGTCTTGTGGGAAGGAAAGTTTAATGCAAGGATTAAAAGGCTTTTTGACCTATTTGTTTTTTTTTTTTTTTTAAAGGTTAAAATAGTCTTTCCTGAGTCCATACAGCATTGTTTGACCATCACTGGAGGTAGGTCAGTCCATGTTGTTGTAGGTGGTGGCATTTATATCACTCTGTGCATGAGATTATTTTAAGTCGTATCCTGTACTCGAGTGGAAAACAAGTATCCAATGAAACAAAATTTTCCACCTCCATCAGATGAGCAATACCCACGTACAAGGCCTTCATCCGCAGCTTGATGGGATAATGCTCTCCTCTTTGGGTTGGCGCCCCTGCCTCACACGTTGCTCAGCTTGATGCCGTGGAAACAGAGGTCTTCAAGATCATTGCAATCTCCCACGATGAAGCTGAGTCTATGGGACTGTCACTTTACCATCGCAGACAGGTCATTAATCTCTTTGTCTTCTACCACCTCCTTTCTGATATTGCACCTGTGCCCTTTCCGTGCTTTGTCCCAACCCCCCCCCTCCCCCTCCCCAAGGTTTCTGCAGGGTGCATGCGGTCCACCAGCAACCCCCTCCTCATGAAACCCCTAAATCCAGAAACACTGGTCACCTCCACTCCTGCCTGTGGAACAAACTTACACACTCACTTCAATTTATTTCTACCCTCCAGGTCTTCAAGACAACTGTTTCCCACCATCTTAGATCATCCCCCATCCAATACCATGATATTTATTGCCCCCATTAAACAACGTTCAACCCTGACCTCCTCCCCCCCCCCCCCCCCCAAAAAAAATTTTCCCCCCGTTTTTTTACTTTCCTGAGAGTTTCCTTCTATATCCATCTTGTACACACCTTGCATGTTTCTCTACCCCTAATTCTTACCCGCATACCTTGTTTGTCCGTCTTTGTCTATTTTGTCCCTCGGCCCTGCTGTTGGCATCTCTCTCTTCTCTCTCTCTCTCTCTCTCTCTCTCTTCTCTCTCTCTCTCTCTCTCTCTCTCTCTCTCTCTCTCTCTCTGCTGTTCCTTTTGTTCTGTTGCATCCTGCTCTGTTCTGTGTTTTCTAGCATTTCCACAAGCCTTGAGTCCGCATACAAAAATAAATAATCTTCTTCACGTGCAATAAAATATTCCTTCTTGGGTTGAAATCATACACATTAAAGAGAAAAGCGAAGGTGGCAAAGCCTGTGACTGAGAGCTTTTTGCTGCATTGTGGAAGGATCTTCTTGAAATGAGACACAGCAACAAATTGTTTATAAACAGTTAGGTTTATCAGAAGAAAAGAAAAAAAAGACTTCTGTTTGCAGCATATTTGTCATTAACATATAAATTGCATCCATGATTCTTTCTTTCAGAATGGTCTGAAATATATATATATGGTTTTCTAAAAGTAATTTCCCCAGCAGAATGTAAGAGTAATATAGAGTTGTATGAAACAGCGATTGGGCCTAGCCCCTTTGTAAAAGGATGATATCTGAACATGGGAGATTAATCATTTGTGTGAAATGCAAACCCAAAGGTTTATTCTTCCTCCAAGGTCAGGATTATTTGAGTTGTTTGTCACAGAATCCCAAGCAAAGCACCAGATGATAGACAAATATAATAACCCTTAAGGGTGTAAGGAGGCTCATGACTCATACAAGATCAACATTTGATCCACTATTGTCGACACCTCAACATCAGCCTGGACTCCAAAAACCATAACTTCTGTGACGGCATCAAGTTGAAGGATAGCAAATGGAAGAGTCACATCAATAAGTTGGTATTTTCCAAATCCCAGGCAAGGCAATAGTGTTTGAGGGACACGGGTAGGATCATGGGGTCAGATGAAGCGGTATAGGGTCACTTCCGCCCATTCATCTGGCCTGATATGACTTACCCCTACGTGAAGATGCCAGAAAGCTGCAAGATGAGGTCAAATGGCATCATGACCAAGGAGAGCTTGGTTTGATTATTTATTCGCAATGGTAAAATCGTAGGCAAAACCCAGAATAATTTAAACTAATTAAGTCCAACCAAATCTCGAGCATTCTAAACTTCACAAGAAATAAAAACATTTCTTTTAATGTAAAAGAATGTAGGGATGGTATGCCAAAAAGCATGTAAATAAGGTAGATTCGAAAAGAGCACAACAAGGAGGTGGATTGGATCCAAAACCTGGAAGAGAAGAGGCAACATATTGAGGAAATGCCCTCAGTAATATTAAGAGAAGAAAAACATTCAACAACAATTCACAAAAGTGCCAAACTTAAAAAGGCCTGGCCCAGATGGGATTCTGATCTGCTGTCTAAAGCAATTGGATGCTCTCCATGCTCATGACGCTCGAGTATTCAATGAACGTATCCAAGGGGAACAGAAATGGATGAATGGCTCACAAAAACTAATACCTTCATCATCCAAATAGCTGAAGAAACAAAACTAGCTCACAAATATCTGCCAATAACCTGCCTACCAATAACAAACAAGCTATTCACTGGAATAATCACAGAAATGTTCCACCACCTAACACAACAAGGAGGCCTAGAGGCAGAGCAGAAGGGTTGTAAATGAGGATGCTATGAAACAATAGACCACATACTACTAAACAAGGCCATCTTCGAAAACTGCAAAATGAGAGGAGCCAAGTTGCCTGGATAGACAAAATAAAAAAGCTTTTGATAGTGTTCTACATTCATGGATGATAAAATGCATGCAAATGTACAAGATCAATCCCCAAATAGTCAAACTGATTGAGAAAGCAATGGATCTTTGGAATAGCACATGAATATTACAGCACTCGAAAGGAAAGATCAAAATACAAGGGGTAAAGCATATGACGTGGGATCTTCCAGGGAGACAGCCTTTTTCCCCTTCTGGTTTGCCTGGCCCTGGACCAACTGAGCAACCTCATTAATTAGCAAGGACATGGATACACCCTACCATCAAATAAGAGAGCATCCAAAGAAACAAGAAAGGTGACACATCTACTGCACATGGATGATTTTAAACTCATCACACTGAACAACAACAAATTGGCAGAACAACTGAAATTAGTGAAACAGCACTCTGCTGACATCAAAATGGAATTTGGTCTAGAAAAGTGGGCCAAGTGCACATTCATACAACGTAGACCAACAAAAACAGACAACATAAAAATCGACCTTAATACAACAATAGAGGAGCTATAAAATGAAGCATCTTAAAAATACCTTGGAGTCGAAGAGGACCACCAAATATGTCACAAACAAATACGCAAAACAATTACCAAAGAACACCTACATTAGTATAGGCTCTGGGGGGGTGTTTGTGTACATGACTCTTTTAGAGCGTCACCCTATTTTTTTTTGTTCCGTGTCTCCGTGTCTTGATGTCTTGGTGGCACGCGTTTCTGTTTGCGTGTACTCCTTGCACGATCCAGGGCCGCAGTGCTGGTTCGTAATATGCATGTTTATGGTGTGTTACTCGTGATCACCAAGCACAGAAGTCCTACTCCCCTGCCTACTTCACTCTACAATTATAATACCATTTAATGATACTGAATGCAAGTGAATTTTCGTTTCCTCAAACATTGAGCCTATAGGTCTTACATCTGTAGGGACATTGGAAACAAGGCAGTCATATTCAGCGCTCTCACATTCATCATCACTGTTTAGAGAACTCAGATACAATTAAAGCTTCAATGTTAAATATAGGTTGCCAACCTATGGTTATATTATGTGTGCTTCTGGTCTTTTAAAATTCCTAGAGTGTGTCAAGCAAAGGAAGTAGCAGCGTACCATTTTAAAAAGTCTTTTGGTATGACAAGGCCGACATTGTGAAAACCACCAGCACCCAGAGCACAAAGCAGACGCTCCAACCAGTTAAAACGCACTAAGTGTGACATTTGAGGACGTTTGTAACGATACTACTAGTATTTTCTTTACTATATATAATCGATGATATGTCTACTCTTTGTCACTCTGGACTATGTGACCTCTTTAATCTTGGGGCAGTTCATATTGGGTTGGCTGAAGAGAGCTCTTGGGATTTATGGGCTAATGCGAATAGAAATTCAGGCAGTTTTCTTTGGGAAGTAGGTTGTAACGGGAGTACAGTTATCCTGAGGTTATCACTACACACATTAAGCCTGTCCTCAAGAAACCAGTATAAGGTAGGAATTTGTAAATTTGGGGTAATCAGGGTTCCCATAATAACATGATCTGCTACAGATGGGTGTCTCTTCCATCTCTGATCTACTCATCTCCTTCTCGTCTCCTCTCTCTGATCTCTTCTCTCTCGATACATTTCCTTGGGTGTCAATAACCTATCACTCTCTGTAATAAAAAATCACCTTCCATGGGCATTTCAATTAAATGCTCGCAGATTCATCATTCTCTCATTTGATCTCTTCGAAATATTCCACTCCTCTCTCTCCTCTCTCTCTTGTTCTCCTATATAAATCATTTCCCTGATTCATGCTTATTCGATATGACTATTTACAAATTCACACATTTTGAAGAGAGAGGGTGGGGGGGCGAGGGGGTGGATTACATTAACATAGTTTATGTCCTGGAAACATAATGATAATAACCGCATAGCAGTAAGTTAGAGCAGCCTACATACACCATTGCGTCAGTCAGCAATCCAAGTATTGTTACACACACCTGCCAACCAAGATTTGATCGCTCCCCTTGCTGCCAACGGTTTTCAACTACCTCCTGGAGGTAAGACTCATTCTGCTAAAACACACACACACACACGACACACACGTAGTAC
>CM068957.1:12734604-12759714 GCA_035128595.1 Eptatretus atami
CCAGAGAGAGCTCACTGCAGGAGGATGTCCGCAGAGCACAGTTGGAGCACTAGCACATGGTTTGGCTGTTACTCACAAGGAGCTCTTCTGCCTAATGACAGGTTTTTTTTTTTAGTCCGCTGGCCATCGTCCCATATCCCACACACCTCCTCACCCAGGAAACCTGGTGGGGGCCAGATTGTTTCGTCGCCAACAGCGCCCATCCGAAACGCTTTTCGCACGGCTTACAAGGTACCTGTAGAAAGTCACAGATCTAATCTGGCCTGACCTGACAATAAATTCCTGAGTTTTGACAATCATAAAATGACAAAAAAATATCACGCATTTCATTATACGGGGGTGACATTGTTGTCATGGACATACCGTTTTCTCTTGCGCATGTGGGAACTTTTCTCTTACCACGTGGAGTGTTCCTGTTGCACGAGAAACTTTTCTCTTTGCGCACGTCGAGCTTTTCTCTTTGCCACGTCGGACTTTTCTCTTGCACGTCGGACTTTCATCTTTGAACACGTTGGGATGTTCTCTTTGCGACGTGAGACTTTCTCTGCCATGTGGGACCGTTCCTCTTCGACGTGGGCGTTTCTCTAATTGCACCACAACGCTAGAGGAAGGCGCCATTTAAGCTTAGTTACAGCATACCCCTCGTGGTTAAAGGTCAGGTCAAATAATGGTGTGAAAAAATAACATTTTTTGTCATCGGCTCAATTTTGCCAATGAGGAATCTCAAAGGTCTTCCAAGATGTTCTTGCATTGTAATAGTGTATACTGCACTGAAGTTGTGCAGCCTGATATTTGAGTAAGTGTTCTTGATCTATATTTTTCGGATTGTGACCGAATTAACAAAAAAACCTTTTTGATCATAACTTGAATCATCTTCCTCCGATCGTCATGATGTTGAGTTATATGGATCGATTGCAGGTAAGGACATATTATATTAATTTACACTCTGTCCAGAAAATGTTGTAGGTCAAGGTCATGTGGTGGTCGCGAAGAATATGGCATCATTGGATCGCAGGCCAAGGGTAAGTCTTGGAGATCACAGATATCTAAGTTTAAGTTCATGGTTCCAAAAATGTATATACAGTTACTTTGGAAAGGCTGCACATATCGCAAGCTGATCCACCTCTATCACTGCAAAAGTATACTGTTAATTAAGTGCTAAATTAAACGCGAGACTACTTACTGATCTATGCTCTGGGCCAGTGATACTGCTCACACTGACCCGTATCAGGCGTCGTTCGCTTGTTGACCAACTGTGATTTACCATTTGGTGGGTCCGTCTATTTAAGAACAGCATTATTGTCTGGGAGAGTTGAAGTTTTTTTCAACGACCTGAATTTGAAGTCAATGATGCTCAGCAAAAGAACAGGGAAAAGAACTTACTGGGGAAGCGGTGGAGGATTAAAGGGGTAGGGGCCTATGGTGATAGTCACCAGTATTTCCACCCTAAGATTTGTTACTGGCCATGACAGTGAACTCAGTGATCCCTTGTTGTGTGCCCTACCTTCCAGCTTAACCTACGTCCCACTAGCATTGGTACCCTGAATCAACTGATGGCCATGCTCTTGAAACCAGCACAGCATGAGTGGTTTTGCTGCCACAAATATTAATTACATGGATACTATGCTGGCCAAAGGCAGCTTATGAAGCCAGCCGGCACCATCTTATTTGCTCAGAATACCAAAGAAATTTCGGACAGATGGCATAGCTTCATACACAATTACACATTGTCAATTCCCAGGTATCAAAATCACACATAAGGGCAATTTGAAGCTCGGCTTGATCCGTAGGAAAGTTCAGTGAAACCATGACAGGCTAACACTCCGATCGTGGATATGATTGGACAGCTCAGTGGCTGAAATGGAAATAAGAAGTTAAATGACATGTCCCTCACATAAGATCATTGTGCAAATCCTGATTAGAAAAGTAGTTGTCTTAATCATAACTATAAATCATCAAAGCCAAGATGGCACAACAATTGAATCAGAAATCCAAACCTTCAACGGAACCATCCTTACCTTAACCTCACCTAACCACAATACTTGTTCCACAGCTAAGGGACAAGCTCACAAAGACAGCAAGGTTGCAATATTCTTCACTTTAATCTATTTTAAAATGGACAGTACCAAGTCTCTGTAGAATGCAATGGCAATGAGAGAAGGCCAAAAAATCGTGGTTACTGGCAAACATAGTCAATGAGCTGTAGTTACATGTAGCTTGTTGCTGATAAAGAACAAAAATGATATGGATGATGTGTGAAAGAGGTGGCAGCCTCTGTTGCTCTACAGACCACCATGTTACTGTAGCATTCTCCCCACTAACTCATGGCAGGGTGCAGTACCTTGTCATAGGTGAAAGAGAAAGTGGTCAGTAATGTGTGTCACCCTCATAAAGTACTGATCAGGAAACAGTTACTTCTCACAGTCGAGCTCAACTTTGAACTCACAAGCTCAGCTTTGACATATGAACTGGTTTCGGGGATAACGCAAACACAGCTATCTCCTGTGCTGAGACATGATGCTCCACATCTTTTTCCAAAGGCATGTCAGTGCCTCTCTCTCCACTGGTGTGGTCTCAGCTGTCGTTCAACTGGTTCAGTATGCATGTATATGACAACCATTATTGCACTCAACATTGCCAGCACCTGCCAAGCACTTCAACCCCATGATGATCCCAGCCTATTCTACCAAAATGCAGCACCTGCATCATCAGCACCAGCTGCCACTGCTGGTGTGACCCAACCATAAGCACATTAGGTGATATCGTGACCCCATGTGCTCCACCTTTTATCTCAAACTGAGGAGTCGTCACACTCCACCAATGGACGAGTTTCCCAATTATCTCAGGTTCACTGATTGATTTACAGTGAACTAATCAGTGAACTATTGCCAGACTTTATGGTCTGTTCTCCCAGCATGCTGTACCCAAGACATATGCTCTTTGAGCATACTCCAAACCTGTGGAAAAAGTAATTACTATGTTAAATAGGTACCAGTCATATCATTTCCAATTTAAAATGACATGCTAGCTGCCAATCCCTCTGGGAACTCTTCTAACTGCATCGCAGATGAAGCAAGGTCTTGCCAAATATTTTGTCCACCCTCTCTTATGACCTTGCCACATCATAGCAAACGAAAATAATTGTGTAGTTTGGAGTCAATTATACCTTGACTCCAAACTAAACAGTTATTCTCAACTTTAGACATGCTGCATGATACACGAAGGTGCTGCCTGGCAGTTTGAGGAAGTGAAGAAACTGTCCATGCTTTGGAGAGACAAAAGACCTGGGTGTTCTGAAATGTATCACTTGAAATGAAAATATATTTGGTGAAATTTCCTCATCGCTGTGAGAAAAGAGAGAAAGTGAACACAGGTTGAGCAAAACAAAATAAATATGACAGTTCCAAGGAATAATAAACATTGCGATCATTTCGATTCCTCTTTACCTGAAATCACAACAATTTTCTCTTGTACCTCCGACGATGGTAGATCATTGTGTGCTGGTACCCTCATCTTATTTCCAAATTCCAGACTGATATTGTGGCAAAAAACATTCTGCAACTCATCTTATGGAGCCAGAAGGTCAGACTGACATAGGCTATAGAAAGCACCAATCCTTGGAAGATGAACACCGAAATGGATACATACTGTCTTGTGGGAAGGAAAGTTTAATGCAAGGATTAAAAGGCTTTTTGACCTATTTGTTTTTTTTTTTTTTAAAGGTTAAAATAGTCTTTCTCTGAGTCCATACAGCATTTGTTTGACATCACTGGAGGTAGGTCAGTCCTATGTTGTTTGTAGGTGGTGGCATTTATATCACTCTGTGCATGAGATTATTTTAAGTCGTATCTGTACTCGAGTGGAAAACAAGTATCCATGAAACAAAATTTTCCACTCCATCAGATGAGCAATACCCACGTACAAGGCCTTCATCCGCAGCTTGATGGGATATGCTCTCCTCTTTGGGTTGGCGCCCCTGCCTCACACGTTGCTCAGCTTGATGCCGTGGAAACAGAGGTCTTCAAGATCATTGCAATCTCCCACGATGAAGCTGAGTCTATGGGACTGTCACTTTACCATCGCAGACAGGTCATTAATCTCTTTGTCTTCTACCACCTCCTTTCTGATATTGCACCCTGTGCCCTTTCCGTGCTTTGTCCCAACCCCCCCCTCCCTCCCCCAAGGTTTCTGCAGGGTGCATGCGGTCCACCAGCAACCCCCTCCTCATGAAACCCCTAAATCCAGAACACTGGTCACCTCCACTCCTGCCTGTGGAACAAACTTACACACTCACTTCAATTTATTTCTACCCTCCAGGTCTTCAAGACAACTGTTTCCCACCATCTTAGATCATCCCCCTCCAATACCATGATATTTATTGCCCCCATTAACAACGTTCAACCCTGACCTCTCCCCCCCCCCCCCCAAAAAAATTTTCCCCCCTTTTTTTACTTTCCTGAGAGTTTCCTTCTATATCCATCTTGTACACACCTTGCATGTTTTTCTACCCTAATTCTTACCCGCATACCTTGTTTGTCCGTCTTTGTCTATTTGTGTCCCTCGGCCCTGCTGTTGGCATCTCTTCTCTCTCTCTCTCTCTCTCTCTCTCTCTCTCTCTCTCTCTCTCTCTCTCTCTCTCTCTCTCTCTCTCTGCTGTTCCTTTTGTTCTGTTGCATCCTGCTCTGTTCTGTGTTCTAGCATTTCCACAAGCCTTGAGTCCGCATACAAAATAAATAATCTTCTTCACGTGCAATAAAATATCCTTCTTGGGTTGAAATCATACACATTAAAGAGAAAAGCGAAGGTGGCAAAGCCTGTGACTGAGAGCTTTTTGCTGCATTGTGGAAGGATCTTCTTGAAATGAGACACAGCAACAAATTGTTTATAAACAGTTAGGTTTATCAGAAGAAAAGAAAAAAAGACTTCTGTTTGCAGCATATTTGTCATTAACATATAAATTGCATCCATGATTCTTTCTTTCAGAATGGTCTGAAATATATATATATGGTTTTCTAAAAGTAATTTCCCCAGCAGAATGTAAGAGTAATATAGAGTTGTATGAAACAGCGATTGGCCTAGCCCCTTTGTAAAAGGATGATATCTGAACATGGGAGATTAATCATTTGTGTGAAATGCAAACCCAAAGGTTTATTCTTCCTCCAAGGTCAGGATTATTTGAGTTGTTTGTCACAGAATCCCAAGCAAAGCACCAGATGATAGACAAATATAATAACCCTTAAGGGTGTAAGGAGGCTCATGACTCATACAAGATCAACATTTGATCCACTATTGTCGACACCTCAACATCAGCCTGGACTCCAAAAACCATAACTTCTGTGACGGCATCAAGTTGAAAGGATAGCAAATGGAAGAGTCACATCAATAAGTTGGTATTTTTCAAATCCCAGGCAAGGCAATAGTGTTTGAGGGACACGGGTAGGATCATGGGGTCAGATGAAGCGGTATAGGGTCTATTCCGCCCATTCATCTGGCCTGATATGACTTACCCCTACGTGAAGATGCCAAAAGCTGCAAGATGAGGTCAAATGGCATCATGACCAAGGAGAGCTTGGTTTGATTATTTATTCGCAATGGTAAAATCGTAGGCAAAACCCAGAATAATTTAAACTAATTAAGTCCAACCAAATCTCGAGCATTCTAAACTTCACAAGAAATAAAAACATTTCCTTTTAATGTAAAAGAATGTAGGGATGGTATGCCAAAAGCATGTAAATAAGGTAGATTCGAAAAGAGCACAACAAGGAGGTGGATTGGATCAAAACCTGGAAGAGAAGAGGCAACATATTGAGGAAATGCCTCAGTAATATTAAGAGAAGAAAAACATTCAACAACAATTCACAAAGTGCCAAACTTAAAAAGGCCTGGCCCAGATGGGATTCTGATCTGCTGTCTAAAGCAATTGGATGCTCTCCATGCTCATGACGCTCGAGTATTCAATGAACGTATCCAAGGGGAACAGAAATGGATGAATGGCTCACAAAACTAATACCTTCATCATCCAAATAGCTGAAGAAACAAAACTAGCTCACAAATATCTGCCAATAACCTGCCTACCAATAACAAACAAGCTATTCACTGGAATATCACAGAAATGTTCCACCACCTAACACAACAAGGAGGCCTAGAGGCAGAGCAGAAGGGTTGTAAATGAGGATGCTATGAAACAATAGACCACATACTACTAAAACAAGGCCATCTTCGAAAACTGCAAAATGAGAGGAACCAAGTTGCCTGGATAGACAAATAAAAAGCTTTTGATAGTTGTTCTACATTCATGGATGATAAAATGCATGCAAATGTAAAGATCAATCCCAAATAGTCAAACTGATTGAGAAAGCAATGGATCTTTGGAATAGCACATGAATATTACAGCACTCAAAGGAAAGATCAAAATACAAGGGTAAAGCATATGACGTGGGATCTTCCAGGGAGACAGCCTTTTTCCCCTTCTGGTTTGCCTGGCCCTGGACCAACTGAGCAACCTCATTAATTAGCAAGGACATGGATACACCTACCATCAAATAAGAGAGCATCCAAAGAAACAAGAAAGGTGACACTTCTATGCACATGGATGATTTTAAACTCATCACACTGAACAACAACAAATTGGCAGAACAACTGAAATTAGTGAAACAGCACTCTGCTGACATCAAAATGGAATTTGGTCTAGAAAAGTGGGCCAAGTGCACATTCATACAACGTAGACCAACAAAAACAGACAACATAAAAATCGACCTTAATACAAAAATGAGGAGCTATAAAATGAAGCATCTTAAAAATACCTTGGAGTCGAAGAGGACCACCAAATATGTCAAAAAATACGCAAAACATTACCAAAGAACACCTACATTAGTATAAGGCTCTGGGGGGTGTTTGTGTACATGACTCTTTTAGAGGTCACCCTATTTTTTTTGTTCTATATGCCAAGACCTTCAAAAAGGTTGGGTAACACCTCCAGATCAAGTACATTTTATCTGTAGGGTCCATCTTGGATTCGCAGTTGGCTACCAGCAAACTATAAATTGAACCAAAATGCCCATATTGGGTTTAGATGGAATAATCATTAGTAAACATCCATACATTATTAATTTTGATTTACTTCAATTACTTATGCATTGCTTAACACATTTTAGGATGATTTATTCTCTTAAAACTTGGTTCATAGTATAAAAATAACCATATTTTACGTAATTTTAGTCAAAATAGCTTTCAACTTGAAAGTAGCTCAAAGTTTGATGGTCTCTGAATGACTTAATATTGTAAGTAGAGCTATAAATTTGGCCAAAAGTTTCAATATTAAGTTCTCTGAGCAATTCAATTTTCATATTATCACAATGGGGTAGATTTTGTTTGAGTAGATATCATCATTTGATGAAATACCGTAAAAGTGGCCATTTGGGGGTAGGGGTGACTTTGGTTTACAATGGATTTTTTCAATATTTTGGCAGCAATTTTGGAATTATGCTAAGTAGATTCAACTACAAAAAACTACAAAAATTTTATTAATGAATTCCTTGGGGTCAATAACCTATATTTAGTACAAAAATCAACTTCCCATGCCATTTAGTTGAGGAGATATCATCATTTGATGAAATACCACAAAGTGGCCATTTGGGGGTAGGGGTGACTTTGGTTTACAATGAGCTCTGTGGTCATCACAGATAGCCCCATTGTGAGAATATGAAAATTGAATTGCTCAGAGAACTTAATAATGAAATTTTTGGCCAAATTTTATAGCTCTACTTACAATATTAAGTCATTCAGAGACCATCAAACTTTGAGCTACTTTCAAGTTGAAAGCTATTTTTGACTATTTTTGACTAAAATTACGTAAATCTGGTCATTTTCTACTGTGAACCAAGTTTTAAGAGAATAAATCATGCTAAAATGTGTTAAGCAATGCATAAGTAATTGAAGTAAATCAAAATTAATAATTTATGGATGCTTAATAATGATTTATTCCATCTAAACCCAATACGGGCATTTTGGTTCATTTATGGTTTGCTGGTAGCCAACTGCAAATCCAAGATGGACCCTACAGAGAAAACGTACTTGATCTGGAGGTGTTACCCAAACTTTTTTTGAAGGTCTTGGCATATGAACAAAAAAATTATGGTAACGCTCTAAAAGAGTCATGTACACCCCCCCCCCCCCCCCCGAGCCAGGAATACATAGAACGAGGCTGATCCTGAAAACATACATTTCTCCAAGGAAACAAAATCAAAGATATAAACCAACTGGCAGTTCTAGTGTTCCAATACAGCTGTGGAATGATAAACTGGCCAAAGCAGAAAATAAACAAGATGGATATCAAAATAAGAAAACTTCTCGCTATCCACAAAATATTCCACAAGAATAAATGCATCCTGAGAATTTACCTGCCGAGATGAAAAGGGGGTCGCAGCCTGATGCAGCTCCAACCAAGTGCAAAGAATGACAACCTCAGGATTGGCTGAGTACGTGAAAAGTTTAACAGACTCAGAATCAAATTTGTACGCAAAAAAATATCCAAAGACAGGTGCGAGTAGAAGATGTCACACATGAAACCGAAACAACTGTAAATTAAATTTAAAAAAAATATTTTCAAAGCAGCAATATGAAAAACAGGAAAAAGATGCCGTGCAGAGCATGTGACTTGCAAAATCCATAAAACAATTTGACCTCAAAAATAATTGGAGGTTGAATTCAATAACCAAAATAGCAACTCCTCTTCAAATTTTAAGTCAATGGGATTAAAATGGACAATTTTAGAAATCTGGCCTATGTTGACCTTTTGGCCAGTGTTGACCTCAAAAATAATTGGTGGCTGAATTCATTGACCTGATATGCAAATCCACTTCAAATTTCAAGTCAATGGGATGAAAATTGAGGATTTTATAAATCTCACATAAGTTGTTGACCTTTTGACATAAAAAGAATAGGCTTCTTGCTTATGCCAATCTCTACCATGCGGTGAAGTTTTGTGAAGATCGGTTTAAAATTGTGACCTGTAGGCGATTGACAAACAAACAGACAAATGAAATTGCTCGTTGAGCAAGGAATTGCCGGAAAAACTTTGTCATATCTCCATGACTCTGAAAAACAAAAACCTGGAAATCAATTTGGTTCTTGTAAGTCGATAGTGCTACTGTTTAATGAGTTATAGCACTTAGTTTGGTCATGATCATAACTTGGAAGTCAATCGGACTTGAAATGGCGTTTTTATCGCAATTTGAAATTTTTGACCCGACCCCGTGACATTCGACCCCCGACGCTAAGAAGGGTGTTAGTGTGACACCCCAATGAGACATATGGTTGGATGCAGTTTTGGAAGATGCACATTTTGGATTTGGTTTGAAGTCGATACGACCATTTTAGCGGACGTTATTGCGAAAATAAGAATTTCGGTGACCTTGACCTTGACCTTTGACCTAGATTCACCAAAAACGACAAGTGTCTAAGTTGGACCATGGCCGACGTCTGTACCCAGTTTGGTCATGATCGCTGAAACGGTGTGGCTGCTACAGGGTAAACAAACACACAAACAGACAGACAGACACACAGAATGACACACACAACCAACCAACATAATTGCCGAAATCCGAAGGATTCCGGCAATTAACAGACAGGCAGACAGACAGAATAACAAGAAAAAGACGTCGCGCAGAACATGATACTTGCAAAATCCACCCCCTCTCCAAAGGTTGCCATGGATACATTAAATTGTCCATTTCATTCAGATTAAAATTAACAATCTCAAAGTTCAGGTCAATCGGATGAAAATTGATTATTTTTCAGTTTGAAATTGATGATTTGATAAGTTTGACCTCGAGTTGAACTTTGACCTTTTGACCTCAAAAATAGTTGTTTCCCAATTCAGTGATGGACTATCCAATTGCTGTTTAATTTTTAAGTTAATAGGATGTAAATTGATGATTTTATAAGTTTGACCTCGAGTTGAACTTTGATCTTATGACCACAAAAATAGTTGTTTCCCAATTCAGTGATGGACTATCCAATTGCTGTTTAATTTTTAAGTTAATAGGATGTAAATTGATGATTTTATAAGTTTGACCTCGAGTTGAACTTTGACCGTTTGACCACAAAAATAGTTGTTTCCCAATTCAGTGGTGGACTATCCAATTGCTGTATAATTTTCAAGTTAATAGGATGTAAATTGATGATTTTATAAGTTTGACCTCGAGTTGAACTTTGACCTTTTGACCTCAAAATTAGTTGTTTCAGTGACTGACTATCCAAATGCTGTTTAATTTTCAAGTTAATAGGGTGTAAATTGATGATTTTCAGTTTGAAATTGATGATTTTATAAGTTTGACCTCGAGTTGGACTTTGACCTTTTGACCTCAAAAATAGTTGTTTCCCAATTCAGTGATGCAATATGCAAATCCTGTTCAACTTTCAAGTCAATCGGATGAAAAATGCCGATTTTAGAAACTTGACCTCAAGATGACCTTTGACCTCAATATCAATAGGCTTCTCAATTTTAAACAACCTCTTCCACTTAGTAAAGTTTCATGATGATCGGTTTGGAATTGTGAGCTGCAGGCGACAAACAGACAGAATAACAAAATCGACTGACCAATATATTTGAAAAATCTTCAATTTTTCAAGTCATAAAGGACTTTGTGAAGATTGTGCAACGCTCCTTCACTGAATGGTCAAATTCCTGCATGACACGCTATTTGATAATGCAAGACGGATCGTCGTGTTGCCTTTTTATTTCATATTTACTGTGTCAACAAAGCTTTGCCAGGGTATTTATTCTTTCTATTTATTTTGTCCTGGTGCACTTGCAATTGGCTTCTTTCACTGATAAGCAAACTTTTCTAAATGTGCTTTACGTTGACATTTGTCCATTTTCTTCACCATACCTCAACCTCATTGTGTAATTAAATCTTTTCATTTGAACGTCAAATCAAATACATATCAAAATCCTTGTGAATCTAGTTAAAACGGATGATCTGTGTGAGCATAGCACAAGTTATGATCCATGCAATATGAAATGAACTTTTGGTAAAAGCCGTACATATATTTCCCAAGAGCTATCCGAAAGGTTTTCATAAAAAGGGCAGTTGTAGTCCACGTCTCCAGGGTCCAAAAGCTTTCATTTACTTCCTCAATTTTCTGACTAAGGATCATTATTTATATCATTCGATTCTGCATTCAATGGACATTACAATTCACCAATGTTCCAGATAGGAGTCACATTTGTGAGTAATTCACACTCCCACTGCTTCATGCCTGGCGGTGTTTCCCGTACTACACCATTCAGCGTTTCCTCATACCAGTCGCACTGACCAATCACAGCTCTCCCTGCAGAAGCATTGCCTGGGAGACGCTGAGACAATGGGAACCAAAATGGCCATTCACAGATGGTTTCTTCGCAATTTCTCTTTTGAATGCGGCCCAAAAGTAGTTTAATTTGGTATTGGAATGAAGGTGAGTCAAAAGCATAATGTCCAAATGTGTAGTTGAAAATTCACCTCGTACATTCTATCGTGGGAATACACTGAATTTGTTTGAATTTTGTAAGGTGAGTGTTTCCTGTTAGAAATGATGTGAAACTTGTGAAGTAATGTTACGTACTCGTCAATTATTAAGCCCAAATTTCCTTCTAGAATGTTGTCGTCGTCGCCACTCTGAATGTGCTGCTTCTGTGATACACACCAGTAACATCTGCAGTGCAAGTCGTGGATATATCAATATCCAAATATTTCAAGATATTTGTATCATTGGCAGACAGCCAAAGTATTTCACCAACAAGCCAACGAAGCTTCAGAGGTGTGAGGGACTGATTAAGTGTAAAACATTTGTTGCTGCAGATTCCAAAGTTTCTGACTCCATCATTGGTGTGCGTTGGTGTGCCAGAAGCAGCCAGGACCATCTCTCTCCTTCTGTGATGATGAGAACCATTCATACTCCGATACAAATATCACTGATGCCGATGAAAATCAGAGTTCTGTGTCTGGATAATGCAAAACTGCACAATGATGAGCATCAGGATTATTTTTTAATGGCTCTGGCCTTGGGGTAAACGGATCTAAAAGGATTTTTTTTTAACGGATCTGGTCTCGGGGTAAATGGATTTTTAATGGATCTGGTCTAGGGGGATCTGGTGTTTTTAATATATGGGGTTTAGTTTAGAATAGTTATTTCGTAGTGCATGTTGGAGGACATGAAATTTATAATTGTGATGTAATCAATATAATTAATGAAATTTGTCAATCCACAAGTTTAGAAAATGTATCCCCCCCCAAACCCCTCCGCCAAAGTGTCGGTATTGACACCCTGCTTTTCCCCCACCATGGATCCTTGAACCTTTCCCGATGTAATCTGTCCTCATATGGTATTTTTCTTTTGAGTTCAGCCAAATTGGCACAGCCCCTGACTGCGACCACGGGTTCAGCGGAAGGATATGAAATAGGGCCCAGACAGGACTACATAAAGGCACCGTCACACTCAAGAACACCAGACCACTCCATATAAGCCAGCGCTGGCTGTGGTGGTCTTCTTCTCATTCATGGTTCCTGCCTGCTGCACTGTGCTTCCTGCCCAGACTGGAGTAGTTTGGTGGTATGTGGTGGTCTTTGGTACAGTTTGTGGCGCAAGTGCTAACGCAAGACAGTGAGAGACATGCAGATTTATGGTTCTCTTTCAGTCTTGTCAGCCCTAAGTGAATGGTTAACTTATTGTTTAAGACCGTCAAGGTTCCGAGAGAGCACTGGGGTATTTATCATATTTTCATTTTTAATTTGTAACAGTCTGTTATCTCTGCTTTGTGGCTCATGTTTTTCCTCTTCTCACCCACCCCAAATTTATTGTTAATGAGAACCTATGTGTTGTCAGCGGAAGCAGGAGCCAGAGCACATAGCGAATTGACAAAAATAGACCAGTTAAATGGGCAGATTGGGGTTCATGCTTAATCACGTGTGACCACCATTGACCCCAATGAAAGCTTGTAAGTGTCTTATCATCAACCAAATCAGACGATCCAGCTCTCGCTGCCAAATATTGGACCATTCTTCGAACAGTCACTTGCAGTGAATCAAGACACTGTGTGGCATGGACTTGGTGACCACAAACACGCCTCCCTAGGATGTCTCAAAGCTTGTTTTAATGACATATTTAATGATCGTGCTGGCCAGTTTACACGAGAGATGTTGTGGTCCTGAACTGCAGCGTTGACTACATCACTACACGTGCAGGGTGTGGACAGGTCTTACAAATAACTGTTGATGTTCAGAGCAGATGAGATGATAATCTCCCATAATGTCCGTTTTTAGGGGCATTTTGGTTAACAAGGAGTCAGACTTATATTCTTGGATAATTTTATGGGTGATCTTGATTGCATCATCGTGGATAAAATCTGGACCAATAAAAGGCAAAAAATCTCTCTCTTTGTTTGTATGTGTTCTATGCACAGACACATCTTTTAAGTTACAAACTCCAAACTCGGGGTACAAATACAACTTTGTGTGGGGGGTAACATAGGCTATGTGTCCGCGGACTCACGCGGGGATGTGGGCGTAAATTTTTGATATAAATATGAACCGAGTAGCGCCACTTGGTGGTGGTGGCAGAAGATATTACAATTTCCAAATTTCCTTTGGCTACAAAGTGTTACTTATTCACGTTTCTCTTCCCATGCAACGCCAGGTAAATCTGCGAGTGCTTAATAGATTTGACTACCCCATTTGGCCATTTAATAGTTTCCTATTTGACTGGGGAACACTTTCAGATCCTGTCTTGTAAACATTTAAATTCATGTTATCATAATTCCTCAACTTCAACAATGCAATTGTTATTTGTTCTCTGCGACTACTGGAGCAATAACAACTTCCCTTGAACTGTTGGTATAAACAAGACCTCTGCGAGATATGTGTGTGGCCCCCTGCAAAACCCCGTGGGGGGCTTCTTTCGGGAACCAATCAAAGGATGACAGATCTTCAGGTGAAGAAGAAATTTATTGCAAAAATGAATTACACACAGAACTGGTGTCCTGTAAGTACTTCCACTACCTGGAGGGAGTCCTGTAAATTTGAGTAAGTAAAATAATTCGGAGTAAATTTGAGGTTGAAGCCAAAAAAAATTAACCAATTTCCTTTTCAGCTTTAACCTTGAATTTACAGCATTTCCTCCAGCTAACGGAATGTACTCAGTGGCGTTCAGCTCAGGTCAGCCATGTTATTGAAACGTCCATATGGATGAAGACTTTCAAGATGTTTTGAAAAGACTGCAAACTCATGTGGGGAGATGCTCTTTGTGGGGGGGAATCGAACCTGCGGTCATTGTGAGTGAAGTGTAATGTGTCCGTTTTTGAATCAAACTGTCTTTCTCTGCAACCAAAAGGGAGATTATATTACTTAACAGCAAATACCACCCGTAGCTTCGCTGACAGGAATACTAAAGGGGGGGGGGTAAAAGAGGGGGAAAGACGGAGAGAAGGGTGGGGGAGAGAGAGTGAGGAGAATGAATAGGTGGAGGGGAAAGGAGAGAGGAGGGAGGGGGAGCAAGGAGGAGTGGGGGAAGGGAAGACAGTGTGAGTTGAGAGAAAGGGAAGGCAGATGTGTGGTGGAGCGTTAATTACGATTCATACTCTTTCATCAAAATGATTCTACATAGAATAAGAGAGAAGATGGAAACAAAATAATGTCTGAAATTCATTTTCTACCTGTCATACTATAAACACAGTCCGGAGACAAGCTCCTGTCCGGAGACAAACTTCTGTTTGGACAAATCCAGAGACAAACTCCAAGGGGGGGTGACATGAGATGGTGGTGCACCACATGTTTGAAGCCTTGGAGCCTGGAGGGAAGAGTGAACTATTGTATTTCCAGAAGGTGTTATACAAATGGGATAGACGAGGAACAACTGGTTTGGACGTGCGGAAAGCCTGGATTTTGGTATTTTAACGAGGATGGAGTTACTGGAAGAACGCTGCATCCTGGAGGAGCTGTGGAGGGTCGGAGGGCTGAGAGAGAGAGAGAGGGAGAGAGAGAGAGAGAGAGAGAGGAAGAGAGAGAGAGAGAGAGAGAGAGAGAGAGAGAGAGAGAGAGAGAGAGAGAGAGAGAGAGAGAGAAGAGAGAGAGAGAGAGAGAGACCGGAGGGAGACGCTTAAAAAAGTACAAAAAAAAAAATCCAAAGGTCACCGACTTGTCTGTGGTTTAATCTGCGATGCGATGCGGTGTCTCGTCCTGTGATGTATTTTTTTCAATGACCCATGGTCCCAGGCTATTGATGTACGTTATATGAAATGAAATTAACCTCAAATGCTTGCTACAGTAAATAATGTTCGGTGATAGCAGAAAGCTGTTACCTAGGCTACTATTGATGCATCATGCAGAGTGTTATTTTCGTTGTATTTTTGATCAAATTCCAGGATGGCAGCAGTTATAATAAATCATAAAGCATTTTCTCAGAAACGAGTAGGTCGTAAAGAGTCGACAACCTTGATGCCATTTAAAACGCAAAGCGTGCCCCCAATTCACAACTCAGAAGTGACTGTTTTCTGAGCCACTGAAAAGCTGTCATACTCAGAGACTTTGGGCGGGGGTTCGACCATTTGTTTCCAACGAGCGGTTGCTGAGAGAGACTCAAATGAGATTTGTACCTGCATAGTCCGTGAGCGTCAGCTGCGGCTGTATGGACATGTGGCTCGTTTTCCTGACGTTGATCCTGCTCAACAGATTCTCTGAGCGAGGGAGCCTCATGAGTGGAGGAGGCCAATGGGCCGACCACGTCCCTCGTGGTTGCAGCAGGTTGATCGTTATCTCAAGTTGATGGAGATGGCCAGGCATCTGCCTGGGGGATGCCACACGGAGGCCCCTGGAGTACCGGCGGGAAGTGGACGGAGCGACGCGCTGCTCCGGCGCATCCTCCCATACCTGACCTGACCTGATCTGGTTCACCCATCAACTCAGGTTATTATATCGAAACAATTAAGAAATTGAATACACAGGTTGGAACCCTCTACAACAGTGATGTGATAGAGGTCGTCCACCGCTCGGTCTACAGCAAAGCTCTCCACAAAAGACCTCACACAAGATCGAGGAGTAACGCCATCAAAAAGAAGTCAGTAGACTTGAGATCGAATGGACAGAAAAAGATGTGGAAATATGACCACAGTGTTTTCAATTAACTCAAGGATTAAAAGGCCAAAATACACTACGTCCAGCCTATGCCCATTTGCATTTATAGGAGTAAATTATTTTTAAATCTTGATAAATACAATGTGACCCCAACCAACTTAAACTTTGTTTTATACTAAGACAGGGAGTGCCACAATGCGTGGTAATTATTGCTTTTCATGGATAGGGTGTGAAAACTTTGGTTTCATTTGATGGCTTTGAGGAAGGAGTCAAGGTGTAACGGTGTGACAGTACATTAATTTGAGGGATCCACGGATCACGTGGTGGAAAATGCTCTCCTGGAGCAGAATTCCATCGTCAGCAGAAAGGTGAGAGCAGCAGTGGTTGAGGTAGAGAGGGCTGCAGAAGAAAGTGATGGGAGGGGTTAAGCAACGGATACAAGACTGGTGTATACTTTGGAATTGGTGTATACTTTGGAGAGAAGCAGGTAGAAAGAAAGGAGTATTGTGGTGGCAAAAAGTAAGAAAAGAGGGGCAGGGAAAGTATGTGAAGGTGGTGGGTCAGGTGCAACTGTGGACAAGGTGGGATGAGGGTGTGGAGGCAAGGACACAAAAGTGGTGAGAAATCTGTGACGTGGAAGCGGTGGTGCTGAGCTACCAATTTTGGACCACTCGTGATGTTCTTCCTACTCCAAGAGGAAGTTGAGTTTGAGGTAGAATTCGGTGTCGACCATGTGCCTCGTGTTGTAGCAGGTTGATCTTCATCTCAAGGCGATGGGATGGGCCAGGCATCTGTCTGGGGATGGCCAGATGGAGGCCCCTGGAGTAACGCGGAAAGTGGACGCAGTGACGCGCTTCTCCGGCGCATGCTCCCATACCTGACCTGACCTGACCTGATTATGTGAAGGTTAAGGGCTACGTGTGTGGACTGCATGCCCAGTAGCATTTGCAGTGTGGAGGTATCGGTGATGCCACAGACAGGTGTTATCTGTTTGTGTCAGAAATGTTGTTGAACTATAAGTGATGGCATGTGTGGGGAGGAGTAAAGAGAGGAGAGGGAAATTGTGTGGTCACTGGTGAAGTTTTTTGTTGTGAGGGCTGAGTGGGAGGTAGTTGGAGTAGGAGGAGAGGGGAGGTATGGGAGGGGTGTGGAGGGAGTGGGTGAACTCTCTAGTTTACAAAGAATGTCTTGCTTCGTGTCTCGTGTCTTGATGTCTTGGTGCAGCTTTTGTTCTGCATGTTCGCACCATTCCAGGATGGTGTTATATGTATGTTTATGTGATCACAGACAGACCATCTGTTCCTCACAATTCTAACCATTTACTGAACAGTAATGTTCCTAAAGTTGCCTTACAAGGACAGGAACAGGCTATCAGCTCCATTCATCCAGCACAATGGTTGCCAACCTATGGTTATTTATCTGTGCTCTGTCCTTTTAAAATTCTGAGTGTCAAGCAAGGAAGTAGCAGGTACCATTTTAAAAGTCTTTGGTATGACAAGGCCGACATTTGAACCACCAACCACCCAGGCACAAAGCAGACGCTCCAACCGTTACACCACTAAGTGTGACATTTGAAGGACGTTGTAAATGATACTACTGTATTTCTCATGATGAGCTGGACATGTGACCTTACAGTGGTTGGTGCTGCTGAAGCAGTTTCTTGGAAGGGTTGTACGGGGTAGTTTCTGGTTCACCCTGCCTTCCCAGCAGTAAAGGTAGGAATTTGTAATTTGTTCAGGGTTCCCATAATAACATGATCTGCTACCAGATGGTGTCTCTTCACAATCTCTCTCTCTCTCTCTCTCTCTCTCTCTCTCTCTCTCTCCTCTCTGTCTCTCCTATATAAATCATTTCCCTGATTCATGCTATTCGATATGACTATTTACAAATTCACCACATTTTGAAGAGAGAGGGGGGGAGGGGGTGGATTACATTAACATAGTTTATGTCCTGAAACATAATGATAATAAACCGCATAGCAGTAAGTTAGAGCAGCCTACATACACCATTGCGTCAGTCAGCAATCCAAGTATTGTTACACACCCTGCCAACCAAGATTTGATCCGCTCCCTTGCTGCCAACGGTTTTCACTACCTCCTGGAGGTAAGACTCATTCTGCTAAAACACACACCACACACACACACACACACACACACACACACACCACACACACACACACACACGTATGATGCTTATCTGAGGCTTATAGTGGAGCTTGTACATAAATCACAGGCAGGGCAAGGTTACTAAAATGCATCATTGTACCTTCATGTGAATTACAAGGACATTAGTAAACAACATACAAACACATACTACGCAGGATTTCAACCTGGGTTTCGAAGCATCCTGAGCCATTGGTTCAGAAAGGAACACGAAACGGGCCAACCAGGTAACCACAGGTGTATTACTGTAGATCCTGATCTGCTGGATTATTTCAGAGTGCATTCGTTTTCTCCATTATATGATGTGCAAGCATGACGTCGGATTATTTTGTCAGCTTGCCACCAGGCACACCACAACTGTCTCTCCAACACCGAAACATATCCAGTGTTGAAGACTTGGCTTCACAACCTAACTGATTGAAGATTAGCAGTACTTTAACCGTTAGCTTAGAATAAATAAAATATAGTACGTACAACAAAAATTAGCTTCTTTATGCAAGTAATTATAATGATATTAAGGTATTGTTATGAGCTGCATCATTCAGATGATTTCCAACTCCTGTACTGTCGGACCCCGCTATTCGCGAGGAATAGATCCCTGCAAAATGCCGCGAATAGCGGGGTCCGACAGGACTGCACTGTAAATGAAGACCAGTCAATAAGTTCGTGGCCTGGCGTTAATTAATATTTTATTTTTTATGCAAAGCAATTTTACAATCGAACTGAAATTTTTGACATCGTTCTTTAGAATTTCTGTAATACAATATTTTAACCAAACGGTCATCCTTATTTTCTGATTTCTGCATCCAGCCACTAATATAATGTTCATCAAACCTTGCACCATGCTGTGCATTGAAATAAATACCGGTAACCCCCATGCAGCTTCATTTTAGAGACGATACACAAGGCCTTTAATTCAGGAAAAGGCCGTTCGGCCCATCAAGCCTGTGCTACATCTTTACACCATTTAAATTTGCTGGAGGAGAGGTTGTGGGGGTGGAAAACAGAGGGGCAGGCACAGACATCACCACAGTGCTTTATACACATGTGTAATATGAAAAAAATATGTAATACTTAAAATTACAAAATATATATTTTTCTTTTTTTTGGGAGGGGGTGATGGGAGAGAAGAGGATGGGTAGGGGTGATCACGATTGTCGGGTGAGGAATGAACAAACAGACAGTACATTCATCCATTGACGAGATCCTCTCACGGTCATCGCAGTCGTGACACAGTTGCCCATCCATACCCAAACTACCCACCATTTCTGCCAATATCCATGTAGCCCTCTATCCCTAACGCTTCTTGATTCCCATTGAACTCACATTTAAACTATCTACTGTTTCTCCGGATGAAAGCGAACTTGTCACTGCACATTGTGTGACCATGTGCCCGCAAGTCACATCGGCATACTGCAGGAAAATTAATAATAATTGCACTCTCTCAAAAAAGTATTGCCACTGAGTATGTATATAATGAGCAATCTATTTTCCATTTGATAAATGAAGCTTTGGCTGAAATCTTTCTCACGTTACCTATTTGGAGAAAGAATTGCCATCTGTACAGTGGGATATTGAATTACAGATGTGATTTAAAGGAGGAGAAAATGATCAGATGTGGAACGAAGATTGGAATACATTTGTTATTGCAACTTTGGATCCCCAATTAGGCTCCATGAAGATGTAGAGCAATTTTACTGATGACTTGTGCACGGTGTAGAGTCTAGGAGGGCAATTGATGCCATTGATACCCAGATTAGGTGCCTGGGTGCCCGCGGCTGCAGCAAGAGTCCCTGGATAGAAGAGTTGTGATGTAACGTGTCCAGAAAATTCTGGGCACGTGGTCATGTACGCCATTTTGTTTCCATTCACCGTGGACTGTAATATTGATCGCTTGCGTTACTTGGACATCGGACAACGCTGTATACTTCTCGAGGATCATTTGGTTATATATTCTTACAAAAATGAGGGGATGCTGTCCCTTTAGGCGCACCGATCGGTCGAAAAAGGGATTCTGAATGTATCGATTCCCTGTAGATGCCGAAAGAAGGAAATTGAGGGAAAATAAAGTTGCTCTTCGAAGATGGGAACTGACTTGGGGTCGTTTCTGTCCGAGCAAATTGGATCCCAGTGTATGTACTGTACATTATTTGGCGGTGCTGTAATCATGTTGCAGTTGGTAGTTGGGAAAACTTGTAAAACGAAATGAATCATCATCGAAACATCGAAAGATCATTTAAAACATATCAAGAACATCCTGTCTAATGTAAGCTTATTTATTTATTTATTTATTTATTTATTCGAATTAGTCTAAGTACTGCAGTTGACAATGGTTAACAACATGTCATGGTCCATCATATGGTTAATCAGACATTTGATGAGAAGAGAAAAGAATGAAGGATTGCATGCACTTGCATGTTTTCAGTGTGGCAGTACTTATGTTAAAATATATTAAGAGAAGGAAATAAATATTCCCTTCATTTATGCTTTTTTCACGTTGCCCTCTTTCATTACTTCTTTGTTCTTTCTAAATTTCCTTCTTTCCTGTCGTTGATTGAAAGGATAAACTTTCCCTTTCCATATCTTCTCAAGGGATGGACTGGAGTACATACACTCGTTTCTTAGCTGTCTAGCCTTGTGTTTGGATCGTGACTGAGCTATAAACTGTCATCTCGGTGTTTCACAGACAGGGTATTCATCATTGTATGATTCCGTCCCTCGGATCGACGTTAAGCCGGGTGTCCCGTCTGCTATCATTAGTTGGTGGATGTTAAAGATCCCACGGTGTCCTTCGCCAACAGCGGCAAGTTATCTCCGGCATCTGCTCACATTCCTTCCCTTGATTAACTGCTGGGAGTCAATGGCAAACCACCCAGTATCACCCTTGCCAAGCAGCCAAGGACCTTCCTTCAGGCAGAGCACACAATCAAACAATCAATCACGAAATTCTCAAGCTCTCTCTCTCTTTTTTTTCACTCACAATTGTTATCTTTTTATTATGTACTCTTTTGATGGTGTGCATCTGGTGTGGATGGCTGTCTCCATTTCTCTCTTTCACTTTCCTTTCCTTCTTCCAAATATTTCAAATTTCTCCATTCTGTCACTACCTGTGTGTGTTTCTTCTACTCACTCGCTCTGTACACCTCAAATCAGGCACTCATCAATGTAACCTTTGCTCACGCATTACACATTTTATAGTCAAAAAAAATAAATCAAAAATACCCTTTATAGTCAAATCACTTGGTCACTGTCATGAGATATCACCCAGACAAACAAGAAAACAACAAGAAGAGACGTCGCGTAGAGCACGAGACTTGCAAAATCAAAAAACAAATTTAACCTCAAAAATAATTGGTGGTTGAAATCAATGTCCAAATATCCAACTCCTCTTCAAATTTCACGTCAATCGGATGAAAATTGAGGATTTTAGAAATACCACATTAGATGTTGACCTTGGGCCTATGTTGACCTTATAGTCGATGCTGACCTCAAAATAATTGGCTAGTTGAATTCAGTGACCTGAAATATAAATCCTCTTCAAATTTCAAGTCAATTGGATGAAAATTGAGGATTTTAGAAATCTCACCTAAGATGTTGACCTTTGGCCTATGTTGACTTTTTTTTGCCGATTTTGACCTCAAAAGTAGTTGGTGAGGTGAATTCAGTGACCTGAAATAAAATCCTCTTCAAATGTCAAGTCAATCGGATGAAAATTGACAATTTTAGAAATTTGGCCTATGTTGACCTTTTGGCTTATAATAACCTAAAAATAATTTGTGGTTGTCTTCAGTTACCTGGTATGGAAATCCTGTTCAAATTTCTAGTCAAAACAGACAAAAATTGAGGATTTTAGAAACCTGCCTATGTTGACCTTTTGGTCCATGTTGACCTGAAAAATAATTGGTTGGTTGAATTCAATGACCGGAAATATAAATCCTCTTCAAACTCCAAGGTAATCGGATGAAAATTGAGGATTTTGAACTACCACCTTAGTTGTTGACCTTGGGCCGATGTTGACCTTTTGGTCCATGGTGATCTCAAAAATAATTGGCTAGTTGAATTCAGTGTCCTGAAAATAAATCCTCTTCAAATTCCAAGTAATCAGATGAAAATTGAGGAGTTTCAGAAATCTCACCTTAGTTGTTGACCTATGACCTCTATTTACCTTTTGACCTTTTGACGTCAAAAAACAACAGGCTTCTTCCTGATGAAAAACTCCACCATGTTGGTGAAGTTCGTGAAGATCAGTTTAAAATGTGACCTGTAGGCAATAAACAGAGAGACAGACAGACAGACAGACAGACAGACAGAACAAAAAAATCGACTGACCAATATACTTGAAAAACTTCGATTTTGCAAGTAACAAACGGAGTGAAAACTGAGTACTGGACTCCCTTCCTTCGGCCACCGGCGATGACGTCATGCATCGCCTGGATATGGAATTGGGCGTGTGGTGGTGTGTGTGTGTGTGTTTGTGTGTGTGTGTGGGTGTGTTTGTGTGTGCGTGTGTGTGGACTGTGTGTGTGTTGTGTGTGTGTGTGTTGTGTGTGAGTGTGTGTCCTCCATAACTCCAAAACTATGAAAGCTATCAGCCTGAAACTTTACATGCATACGAAGAAAACTCCAAGGAAGTGCAAGAGTGAAAATTGGTGTGTTGGGTAATTAAAACACCCCTTTTGAAGATAATTAATGCATTATTTAATTATATTCTTCATCAGGCGATCCTCAGCCACCTCACTCTCTGGGGTCTGAAGCCGCCATGTTTTTTGCCTGCTCAACCATGCCTTGACTTGGAACAGGCCGCAACGATTTCTTAACGACAGTTTTTTTGTTTGTTTTTTACTTTCCTTACTCATTTTATCGAATGCCTGTTCATCATCATTACAAATCGATGGGTACATCACTTTTGTAAGGACGATAGTTTTCAAATTCGGAGCTTGGAGTGATTCATGCATTATATGATACGATTTTCCATGATCTACTCTCGCGGACTAATTAAAGTAGTTCATCAAAATATTATTTCGGTTTTGAGGATCAGATATCATCCGGAATAAATAAGTGTCGAAATCTGTTGTGAAATCTTATAATTTAAATAAATAACGTGTCTTCTAACTAAGCTGATATACCTATTACTTTAAGCAAGCAAGCTATGGTCCCTCCTTCTCCATACATACACAATAAAATGAGAAATTTCCAAAGCATTAAACTTATCTTTTTCTACTGTTGTGAGAATTCTATTGAGTGAACAAAAGATTTAAGAACGTGCCAAAATTAACCAGCTTCATTGAGCTATACGATTTAATGCATTCACTGCTTGACCTCATGCCCTGTCCCCAAAGGGAATGCTTATCCATAGCGTCTGCCAGATCTATATCTCTATTTTTGGAGGTTTTGCGAAGTGCTCTACAGGGAATCAAAGCAAATCTGGTAAAAAAAACAACGAAAAAAACAGACGTTCAAAAAAAAAGTTATAACGTTTACGTGGAACCCGAACCCATGTATCACGTGACGCGTGCAACAGACGAGCAGGCCAAATGGCGCATTTTCTGCATTATTATTTCACCGATGATTGAACTTTAAGATGCTCCATGGTTTTCTGGTCTAACAGCTTTTTGTGGATAAAGTAATTTTATTTCATTAATTCATCTTATTTCATGAACTGCTGCGTGCGCGGTGATCACCGGATTTAAAGTTAAAGGGATCCTTTATGGAATGCAGTGACAACCTGGCCAACCGTTCCTTATCAACCATTGAATTGGAGTGCTTGCTTGAGTGCTTAAGCCACTTGCCGAGTGCCCATTGTTGACAGCGTAATGCACAACGTCTTTCTGAGCGAATCGTTCACTCACTGCGGACGCTTTTGCCGCCACCACGTCATTCAAAGCGAGTGGTTCGTGTTTTGTCACCCTGAGCGAGTAGTTTGTGCTTCATCACCCTGAGCAAGTGGTTTGTGCTTTGTCACCCTGAGTGAGTGTTCATGCATCATCACCCTGAGCCCTGTGGTTTGTGCTCCGGCACCAAAGTGAGTGGCTCGTGCTCCATCACCCTGAGTGAGTGGTTTGTGTTTCCGTCACCCTGAGTGAGTGGTATGTGCTCCATCACCCTGAAGTGGGTGGTTCATGCTCTGTCACCCTGAGTGAGTGGGTCATGCTTCATCACCTTGAGCTAGTGGTCTGTGCTTCATCAACCTGAGCAAGTGGTTTGTGCTCCATCACCCTGAGCGAGTGGCTCTGTGCTCCATCACCCTGAGCGAATGGCTCAGGCTCCGTCACCCTGAGTGAGTGGTTTTGCTCCGTCACCCTGAGCGAGTAGTTCTGCTCCGTCGCCCTGAGCGAGTGGTTCGAGCTCCTTCGCCTTGAGTGAGTGGTTTGTGCTCCATCACCTTGAGTGAGTGGTTCATGCTATGTCACCCTGAGTGAGTTGTTCGTGCTCCATCACCCTGAGCGAGTGGTTCCTGCTACGTTACCCTGATGTGTGGTTCGTGCTCCGTCACCTTGCGCGAGTGGTTCGTGTGTGTGTTGTTGTTCAGAAAACATAACATATTCTCTCTGGAACTCCCCTACCTCCACCCCTGTCTCTCTCTCCCTCTCTCGTTGTCCCATCCTTGCTCTACCCCTCCCAATACAGTGCCGCACCCTCCTCCCCACATCTCACTTACTCTTCTCTCTCTCTCTCTCTCTCTCTGGACATATCTGGACGGTGTTTTGTCTGAATGTTTTTTTTGTCTCTGGACGTGTCCTGGCAGGGTTTGTCTCCGGACGTGTCCGAAGTGATGTTTGTCTCTGGCCAGCTTGACTCCGGACGCATCCGGGCAGAGTTTTTTTGGACGCATCGGTAGG
>CM068957.1:12759739-12784145 GCA_035128595.1 Eptatretus atami
AGATGTGGGAGGAGGGTGCGGCACTGTATTGGGAGGGGGTAGAGCAAGGATGGGACAACGAGAGAGGGAGAGAGAGACAGGGGTGGAGGTAGGGGAGTTTCCAGAGAGAATATGTTATGTTTTCTGAACAACACACACACACGAACCACTCGCGCAAGGTGACGGAGCACGAACCACTCACTCAGGGTAACGTAGCAGGAACCACTCGCTCAGGGTGATGGAGCACGAACAACTCACTCAGGGTGACCGTAGGCATGAACCACTCACTCAAGGTGATGGAGCACGAACCACTCACTCAAGGCGAAGGAGCTTGAACCACTCGCTCAGGGCGACGGAGCACGAACACTCGCTCAGGTGACGGAGCACAAACCACTCACTCAGGGTGACGGAGCCTGAGCCATTCGCTCAGGGTGATGGAGCAAGAGCCACTCACTCAGGGTGCCGGAGCACAAACCACCGGCTCAGGGTGATGAAGCATGAACCACTCACTCAGGGTGACAAAGCACAACCATTGCTCAGGGTAACGAAGCACAAACCACTCGCTCAGGGTGATGGAGCACAAACCACTCGCTCAGGTTGATGAAGCACAGACACACTAGCTCAAGGTGATGAAGCACGAACCACTCACTCAGGGTGACAGAGCATGAACCACCCACTCAGGGTGATGGAGCACATACCACTCACTCAGGGTGACGGAACACAAACCACTCACTCAGGGTAGATGGAGCATGAACCACTCACTCAGGGTGACAAAGCACAAACCACTTGCTCAGGGTAACGAAGCACAAACACTCGCTCAGGGTGATGAAGCACAAACTACTCGCTCAGGGTGACAAACACGAACCACTCACTTTGAATGACGTGGTGCGGCAAAAGCGTCCGCAGTAAGTGAACGATTCGCTCAGAAAGACGTTGTACATTACCGCTGTCAACAATGGGCACTCGGCAAGTGGCTTAAGCACTCAAGCAAGCACTCCAATTCAATGGTTGATAAGGAACGGTTGGCCAGGTTGTCACTGCATTCCATAAAGGATCCCTTTAACTTTAAATCCGGTGATCACCGCGCACGCAGCAGTTCATGAAATAAGATGAATTAATGAAATAAAATTACTTTATCCACAAAAGCTGTTAGACCAGAAAAACCATGGAGACATCTTAAAGTTCAATCATCGGTGAAATAAATAATGCAGAAAATGCGCCATTTGGCCTGCTCGTCTGTTGCACGCGTCACGTGATACATGGGTTCGGGTTCCACGTAAACGTTATAACTTTTTTTTTGAACGTCTGTTTTTTCGTTGTTTTTTTTACCAGATTTGCTTTGATTCCCTGTAGAGCACCTCGCAAAACCTCCAAAAATAGAGATATAGATCTGGCAGACGCTATGGATAAGCATTCCCTTTGGGGGACAGGGCATGAGGTCAAGCAGTGAATGCATTAAATCGTATAGCTCAATGAAGCTGGTTAATTTTGGCACGTTCTTAAATCTTTTGTTCACTCAATAGAATTCTCCAAACAGTAGAAAAAGATAAGTTTAATGCTTTGGAAATTTCTCATTTTATTGTGTATGTATGGAGAAGGAGGGACCATAGCCTTGCTTGCTTAAAGTAAATAGGTATATCAGCTTAGTTAGAAGACACGTTATTTATTTAAATTATAAGATTTCACAACAGATTTCGACACTTATTTATTCCGGATGATATCTGATCCTCAAAACCGAAATAATATTTTGATGAACTACTTTAATTAGTCCGCGAGAGTAGATCATGGAAAATCGTATCATATAATGCATGAAATCACTCCAAGCTCCGAATTTGAAAACTATCGTCCTTACAAAAGTGATGTACCCATCGATTTGTAATGATGATGAACAGGCATTCGATAAAATGAGTAAGGAAAGTAAAAAAACAAACAAAAAAAACTGTCGTTAAGAAATCGTTGCGGCCTGTTCCAAGTCAAGGCATGGTTGAGCAGGCCAAAAAACATGGCGGCTTCAGACCCCAGAGAGTGAGGTGGCTGAGGATCGCCTGATGAAGAATATAATTAAATAATGCCATTAATTATCTTCAAAAGGGGTGTTTTAATTAACCCAAACACCCAATTTTCACTCTTGCACTTCCTTGGAGTTTTCTTCGTATGCATGTAAAGTTTCAGGCTGATAGCTTTCATAGTTTTGGAGTTATGGAGGACACACACTCACACACACACACACACACACAAACACACACACAGTCCACACACACGCACACACAAACACACACACACACACACACAAACACACACACACACACACACACACACACGAGCCAATTCCATATCCAGGCGATGCATGACGTCATCGCCGGTGGCCGAAGGAAGGGAGTCCAGTACTCAGTTTTCACTCCGTTTGTTACTTGCAAAATCGAAGATTTTTCAAGTATATTGGTCAGTCGATTTTTTTGTTCTGTCTGTCTGTCTGTCTGTCTGTCTGTCTCTCTGTTTATTGCCTACAGGTCACAATTTTAAACTGATCTTCACGAAACTTCACCACATGGTGGAGTTTTTCATCAGGAAGAAGCCTGTTGTTTTTGACGTCAAAAGGTCAAAAGGTAAATAGAGGTCATAGGTCAACAACTAAGGTGAGATTTCTGAAACTCCTCAATTTTCATCTGATTGACTTGGAATTTGAAGAGGATTTATATTTCAGGACACTGAATTCAACTAGCCAATTATTTTTGAGATCACCATGGACCAAAAGGTCAACATCGGCCCAAGGTCAACAACTAAGGTGGTAGTTCAAAAATCCTCAATTTTCATCCGATTACCTTGGAGTTTGAAGAGGATTTATATTTCCGGTCATTGAATTCAACCAACCAATTATTTTTCAGGTCAACATGGACCAAAAGGTCAACATAGGCCAGGTTTCTAAAATCCTCAATTTTTGTCTGTTTTGACTAGAAATTTGAACAGGATTTCCATACCAGGTAACTGAAGACAACCACAAATTATTTTTAGGTTATTATAAGCCAAAAGGTCAACATAGGCCAAATTTCTAAAATTGTCAATTTTCATCCGATTGACTTGACATTTGAAGAGGATTTATATTTCAGGTCACTGAATTCAACTCACCAACTACTTTTGAGGTCAAAATCGGCAAAAAAAAGTCAACATAGGCCAAAGGTCAACATCTTAGGTGAGATTTCTAAAATCCTCAATTTTCATCCAATTGACTTGAAATTTGAAGAGGATTTATATTTCAGGTCACTGAATTCAACTAGCCAATTATTTTGAGGTCAGCATCGACTATAAGGTCAACATAGGCCCAAGGTCAACATCTAATGTGGTATTTCTAAAATCCTCAATTTTCATCCGATTGACGTGAAATTTGAAGAGGAGTTGGATATTTGGACATTGATTTCAACCACCAATTATTTTTGAGGTTAAATTTGTTTTTTGATTTTGCAAGTCTCGTGCTCTACGCGACGTCTCTTCTTGTTTGTTTTCTTGTTTGTCTGGGTGATATCTCATGACAGTGACCAAGTGATTTGACTATAAAGGGTATTTTTGATTTATTTTTTTTGACTATAAAATGTGTAATGCGTGAGCAAAGGTTTACATTGATGAGTGCCTGATTTGAGGTGTACAGAGCGAGTGAGTAGAAGAAACACACACAGGTAGTGACAGAATGGAGAAATTTGAAATATTTGGAAGAAGGAAAGGAAAGTGAAAGAGAGAAATGGAGACACGCCATCCACACCAGATGCACACACCATCAAAAGAGTACATAATATAAAAGATAACAATTGTGAGTGAAAAAAAAAGAGAGAGAGAGCTTGAGAATTTCGTGATTGATTGTTTGATTGTGTGCTCTGCCTGAAGGAAGGTCCTTGGCTGCTTGGCAAGGGTGATACTGGGTGGTTTGCCATTGACTCCCCAGCAGTTAATCAAGGGAAGGAATGTGAGCAGATGCCGGAGATAACTTGCCGCTGTTGGCGAAGGACACCGTGGGATCTTTAACATCCACCAACTAATGATAGCAGACGGGACACCCGGCTTAACGTCGATCCGAGGGACGGAATCATACAATGATGAATCACCCTGTCTGTGAAACACCGAGATGACAGTTTATAGCTCAGTCACGATCCAAACACAAGGCTAGACAGCTAAGAAACGAGTGTATGTACCTCCAGTCCATCCCTTGAGAAGATATGGAAAGGGAAAGTTTATCCTTTCAATCAAACGAACAGGAAAGAAGGAATTTAGAAAGAACAAAGAAGTAATGAAAGAGGGCAACGTGAAAAAGCATAAATGAAGGGAATATTTATTTCCTTCTCTTAATATATTTTAACATAAGTACTGCACCACTGAAAACATGCAAGTGCATGCAATCCTTCATTCTTTTCTCTTCTCATCAAATGTCTGATTAACCATATGATGGACCATGACATGTTGTTAACCATTGTCAACTGCAGTACTTAGACTAATTCGAATAAATAAATAAATAAATAAATAAATAAGCTTACATTAGACAGGATGTTCTTGATATGTTTTAAATGATCTTTCGATGTTTCGATGATGATTCATTTCGTTTTACAAGTTTTACCCAACTACCAACTGCAACATGATTACAGCACCGCACATAAATGTACAGTACATACACTGGGATCCAATTTCGCTCGGACAGAAACGACCCCAAAGTCAGTTCCCATCTTCGAAGAGCAACTTTATTTTCCCTCAATTTCCTTCTTTCGGCATCTACAGGGAATCGATACATTCAGAATCCCTTTTTCGACCGATCGGTGCGCCTAAAGGGACAGCATCCCCTCATTTTTGTAAGAATATATAACCAAATGATCCTCGAGAAGTATACAGCGTTGTCCGATGTCCAAGTAACGCAAGCGATCAATATTACAGTCCACGGTGAATGGAAACAAAATGGCGTACATGGACCACGTGCCCAGAATTTTCTGGACACGTTACATCACAACTCTTCTATCCAGGGACTCTTGCTGCAGCCGCGGGCACCCCAGGCACCTAATCTGGGTATCAATGGCATCAATTGCCCTCCTAGACTCTACACCGTGCACAAGTCATCAGTAAAATTGCTCTACATCTTCATGGAGCCTAATTGGGGATCCAAAGTTGCAATAACAAATGTATTCCAATCTTCGTTCCACATCTGATCATTTTCTCCTCCTTTAAATCACATCTGTAATTCAATATCCCACTGTACAGATGGCAATTCTTTCTCCAAATAGGTAACGTGAGAAAGATTTCAGCCAAAGCTTCATTTATCAAATGGAAAATAAGATTGCTCATTATATACATACTCAGTGGCAATACTTTTTTGAGAGAGTGCAATTATTATTAATTTCCTGCAGTATGCCGATGTGACTTGCGGGCACATGGTCACACAATGTGCAGTGACAAGTTCGCTTTCATCCAGGAGAAACAGTAGATAGTTTAAATGTGAGTTCAATGGGAATCAAGAAGCGTTAGGGATAGAGGGCTACATGGATATTGGCAGAAATGGTGGGTAGTTTGGGTATGGATGGGCAACTGTGTCACGACTGCGATGACCGTGAGAGGATCTCGTCAATGGATGAATGTACTGTCTGTTTGTTCATTCCTCACCCGACAATCGTGATCACCCCTACCCATCCCTCTTCTCTCCCATCACACCCCCTCCCAAAAAAAAGAAAAATATATATTTTGTAATTTTAAGTAATTACATATTTTTTTCATATTACACATGTGTATAAAGCACTGTGGTGATGTCTGTGCCTGCCCCTCTGTTTTCCACCCCCACAACCTCTCCTCCAGCAAATTTAAATGGTGTAAAGATGTAGCACAGGCTTGATGGGCCGAACGGCCTTTTCCTGAATTAAAGGTCCTTGTGTATCGTCTCTAAAATGAAGCTGCATGGGGGTTACCGGTATTTATTTCAATGCACAGCATGGTGCAAGGTTTGATGAACATTATATTAGTGGCTGGATGCAGAAATCAGAAAATAAGGATGACCGTTTGGTTAAAATATTGTATTACAGAAATTCTAAAAGAACGATGTCAAAAATTTCAGTTCGATTGTAAAATTGCTTTGCATAAAAATAAAATATTAATTAACGCCAGGCCACGAACTTATTGACTGGTCTTCATTTACAGTGCAGTCCTGTCGGACCCCGCTATTCGCGGCATTTTGCAGGGATCTATTCCTCGCGAATAGCGGGGTCCGACAGTACAGGAGTTGGAAATCATCTGATGATGCAGCTCATAACAATACCTTAATATCATTATAATTACTTGCATAAAGAAGCTAATTTTTGTTGTACGTACTATATTTTATTTATTCTAAGCTAACAGGTTAAAGTACTGCTAATCTTCAATCAGTTAGGTTGTGAAGCCAAGTCTTCAACACTGGATATGTTTCGGTGTTGGAGAGACAGTTGTGGTTGCCTGGTGGCAAGCTGACAAAATAATCCGACGTCATGCTTGCACATCAATATAATGGAGAAAACGAATGCACTCTGAAATAATCCAGCAGATCAGGATCTACAGTAATACACCTGTGGTTACCTGGTTGGCCCGTTTCGTGTTCCTTTCTGAACCAATGGCTCAGGATGCTTCGAAACCCAGGTTGAAATCCTGCGTAGTATGTGTTTGTATGTTGTTTACTAATGTCCTTGTAATTCACATGAAGGTACAATGATGCATTTTAGTAACCTTGCCCTGCCTGTGATTTATGTACAAGCTCCACTATAAGCCTCAGATAAGCATCATACGTGTGTGTGTGTGTGTGTGGTGTGTGTGTGTGTGTGTGTGTGTGTGTGTGTGTGTGTGTTTTAGCAGAATGAGTCTTACCTCCAGGAGGTAGTGAAAACCGTTGGCAGCAAGGAGCGATCAAATCTGGTTGGCAGGGTGTGTAACAATACTTGGATTGCTGACTGACGCAATGGTGTATGTAGGCTGCTCTAACTTACTGCTATGCGGTTTATTATCATTATGTTTCAGGACATAAACTATGTTAATGTAATCCACCCCCTCCCCCCCTCTCTCTTCAAAATGTGGTGAATTTGTAAATAGTCATATCGAATAAGCATGAATCAGGGAAATGATTTATATAGGAGAGACAGAGAGGAGAGAGAGAGCGAGAGAGAGAGAGAGAGAGAGAGAGAGAGAGAGATGTGAAGAGACACCATCTGGTAGCAGATCATGTTATTATGGGAACCCTGAACAAATTACAAATTCCTACCTTTACTGCTGGGAAGGCAAGGGTGAACCAGAAACTACCCCGTACAACCCTTCCCAAGAAACTGCTTCAGCAGCACCAACCACTGTAAGGTCACATAGTCCAGCTCATCATGAGAAATACAGTAGTATCATTTACAACGTCCTTCAAATGTCACACTTAGTGGTGTAACGGTTGGAGCGTCTGCTTTGTGCCTGGGTGGTTGGTGGTTCAAATGTCGGCCTTGTCATACCAAAGACTTTTAAAATGGTACCTGCTACTTCCTTGCTTGACACTCAGAATTTTAAAAGGACAGAGCACAGATAAATAACCATAGGTTGGCAACCATTGTGCTGGATGAATGGAGCTGATAGCCTGTTCCTGTCCTTGTAAGGCAACTTTAGGAACATTACTGTTCAGTAAATGGTTAGAATTGTGAGGAACAGATGGTCTGTCTGTGATCACATAAACATACATATAACACCACTCCTGGATGGTGCGAACATGCAGAACAAAAGCTGCCACCAAGACATCAAGACACGAGACACGAAGCAAGACATTCTTTGTAAACTAGAGAGTTCACCCACTCCCTCCCAACACCCCCTCCCATACCTCCCCCTCTCCTCCTACTCCAACTACCTCCCACTCAGCCCTCACACAAAAAACTTCACCAGTGACCACACAATTTCCCTCTCCTCTCTTTACTCCCCTCCCCACACATGCCATCACTTATAGTTCAACAACATTTCTGACACAAACAGATAACACCTGTCTGTGGCATCACCGATACCTCCACACTGCAAATGCTACTGGGCATGCAGTCCACACACGTAGCCCTTAACCTTCACATAAATCAGGTCAGGTCAGGTCAGGTATGGGAGCATGCGCCGGAGAAGCGCGTCACTGCGTCCACTTTCCGCCGTTACTCCAGGGGCCTCCATCTGGCCATCCCCCAGACAGATGCCTGGCCCATCCCCATCGCCTTGAGATGAAGATCAACCTGCTACAACCACGAGGCACATGGTCGACACCGAATTCTACCTCAAACTCAACTTCCTCTTGGAGTAGGAAGAACATCACGAGTGGTCCAAAATTGGTAGCTCAGCACCACCGCTTCCACGTCACAGATTTCTCACCACTTTTGTGTCCTTGCCTCCACACCCTCATCCCACCTTGTCCACAGTTGCACCTGACCCACCACCTTCACATACTTTCCCTGCCCCTCTTTTCTTACTTTTTGCCACCACAATACTCCTTTCCTTTCTACCTGCTTCTCTCCAAAGTATACACCAATTCCAAAGTATACACCAGTCTTGTATCCGTTGCTTAACCCCTCCCATCACTTTCTTCTGCAGCCTCTCTTCCACCTCAACCACTGCTGCTCTCACCTTCTGCTGACGATGGAAATTCTGCTCCAGGAGAGCATTTTCCACCACGTGATCCCGTGGATCCCTCAAATTAATGTACTGTCACACCGTTACACCTTGAACTCCTTCCTCAAAGCCATCAAATGAAACCAAAGTTTTCACACCCTATCCATGAAAAGCAATAATTACCACGCATTGTGGCACTCCCTGTCTTAGTATAAAACAAAGTTTAAGTTGGTTGGGGTCACATTGTATTTATCAAGATTTAAAAAATAATTTACTCCTATAAATGCAAATGGGCATAGGGCTGGACGTAGTGTATTTTGGCCTTTTAATCCTTGAGTTAATTGAAAACACTGTGGTCATATTTCCACATCTTTTTCTGTCCATTCGATCTCAAGTCTACTGACTCTTTTTGATGGCGTTACTCCTCGATCTTGTGTGAGGTCTTTTGTGGAGAGCTTTGCTGTAGACCGAGCGGTGGACGACCTCTATCACATCACTGTTGTAGAGGGTTCCAACCTGTGTATTCAATTTCTTAATTGTTTCGATATAATAACCTGAGTTGATGGGTGAACCAGATCAGGTCAGGTCAGGTATGGGAGGATGCGCCGGAGCAGCGCGTCGCTCCGTCCACTTCCCGCCGGTACTCCAGGGGCCTCCGTGTGGCCATCCCCCAGGCAGATGCCTGGCCCATCTCCATCAACTTGAGATAACGATCAACCTGCTGCAACCACGAGGGACGTGGTCGGCCCATTGGCCTCCTCCACTCATGAGGCTCCCTCGCTCAGAGAATCTGTTGAGCAGGATCAACGTCAGGAAAACGAGCCACATGTCCATACAGCCGCAGCTGACGCTCACGGACTATGCAGGTAACAAATCTCATTTGAGTCTCTCTCAGCAACCGCTCGTTGGAAACAAATGGTCGAACCCCCGCCCACAAAGTCTCTGAGTATGACAGCTTTTCAGTGGCTCAGAAAACAGTCACTTCTGAGTTGTGAATTGGGGGCACGCTTTGCGTTTTAAATGGCATCAAGGTTGTCGACTCTTTACGACCTTACTCGTTTCTGAGAAAATGCTTTATGATTTATTATAACTGCTGCCATCCTGGAATTTGATCAAAAATACAACGAAAATAACACTCTGCATGATGCATCAATAGTAGCCTAGGTAACAGCTTTCTGCTATCACCGAACATTATTTACTGTAGCAAGCATTTGAGGTTAATTTCATTTCATATAACGTACATCAAAATAGCCTGGGACCATGGGTCATTGAAAAAAATACATCACAGGACGAGACACCGCATCGCATCGCAGATTAAACCACAGACAAGTCGGTGACCTTTGGATTTTTTTTTTTTGTCTTTTTTAAGCGTCTCCCCTCCGGTCTCTCTCTCTTTCTCCTCTCTCTCTCTCTCTCTCTCTCTCTCTCTCCTCTCTCTCTCTCTCTCTCTCTCTTCCTCTCTCTCTCTCTCTCTCTCTCTCTCTCTCTCTCTCTCCCTCTCTCTCTCTCTCAGCCCTCCGACCCTCCACAGCTCCTCCAGGATGCAGCGTTCTTCCAGTAACTCCATCCTCGTTAAAATACCAAAATCCAGGCTTTCCGCACGTCCCAAACCAGTTGTTCCTCGTCTATCCCATTTGTATAACCACCTTCTGGAAATACAATAGTTCCACTCTTCCCTCCAGGCTCCAAGGCTTCAAACATGTGGTGCACCACCATCTCATTGTCCACCCCCCCCTTTCATACCCACAATCGGTTCTACCCCCCATTAATCCTACCTATGTTTCCTTCTCTCTTTTATTTCCTCTTTTGCTGTTCGTTCACTCCCTTTCTTGTTTTGTTCATACTCGTTCGCCCCAATGTCAGTTTGATGCCATTTTATCCTCTGTCACCTCATTCTTCCATGAGCCTGGGTTTTGTGTGAAAAAATAAATAAATGCAAGGGTTATCCTTTTGAAAACCCCAACATTAATTGCAATATATTTAATACTTGCAGATAAGTTGGTGACTGTTGATACTCGAATGGAGAGCCCATTTTGTTTAAATCCAAGCTTGAGCACTGTGCCATTGATTGCCAATGGCATTTGGTGATGCGTGCTGATTGTACCCGAGACCGGATGTAGTGTCGGCATGAAACGGCTTTACACGACCTTTGCGCCTTTCCACGGCCGGCTCTGTAACGCACAGAGAAATCAAATTGAGTGGCGCAGACTTGAAAGGGCCACTACAAGTGGCATTATTAAACAACGCTCTGGGTCCAAATCCATGCATCGTATCAAAGGTCTGGAGCTTAGAACTTTTCTTTCATCGTTTCGACATTAACATTGCACCACCACTTTAGCTGTCAAACGAACAAAGCTTCGTCTTCAGAGATAGCACAGTGCTCAATCTCTTGTGGCCCGAGCTACAAATAGGACAAAAGATTTCCGCCAGGGTATGCTTCTGTCACTACATTATGTTTCTTTCATCACAAACTTTTTTTACTTTTTTTAAATATTTAAGCTAACTTTTTTGGATTATTTTTATAAATGTGAACTTTTTTTCAAATGTGGAGGAAGGTCAAGTGTGTTTCTAGTTATTTATTTATTGTATACAGAATCAAGGCTTGTGGAAGGGCGAAAACACCGATTAGATCAGGACGCAATCAAACAAAAGGAAGAGTAGAGAGAGGGCGAGAAACAACAACAGCAGGGTTGAAGGACAAAAATAGGGGGAGACATGGACAAACAATGGGTGTGGGGAGGAATGAGGTGTAAGGGAGGATGCATTAGGTGGACAAGATGGACAGAGACACAAACCCTCAGGAAGGAAACACTGGAAATTTGGAAGGAGGAGGGTTTGGAGGGGAGATTCACAGGAGTACAAAAGACCATGGTGTTGGATTGGGGACCATCTGACATGGTGGTGAACAGCTGTCTTGAAGACTTGGAGGGAAGAATGAGATCGAAGAGGATGTGAAAGTTGCTTCCACAGGTGGGGGGAAAAAAAAGGAACGAATGGGTGTAGGTGAGTAGTCCGCCGCCTTTTGTTTTGAATGTTTTTTGAGTTTCATATTTTGTCTTCTCAAACTTCAGGCTCATTGACATTGGGACCTGAGCAGGTACAACTTGGATAGTAGCATTCACATCTTGCATAAGGGCTGGCAGGATGGTGTGGATGAGCTGTCTATCCTGGGTTTGAATCTCAATCCAGCAATAAACTGCCATTCTGATGTTTTGCATGCAAGGTAAGACATCAATGTGTGCACCGTCCCCTGGATGGACACGAAACTGGGTGTCCCGTCCATCAACAGTTGGTGCTTTCATGGACAGTAAAGATCCGATGGTGTCTTTCACGAAGAGTAGGCGAGTTATTTGCGGCACCCTGAACAAAATACAACAACCCTGCTCAAACCATTCGGCAGAAGTCAGGCTTGGCCAGCCGGTTGGGAAAACACTTGGGCAAAAGACATTCCTCGACCAACCACAAACGTAGTCGTAATTATAGTTGATTCACGTCACATGTAAACAGCATGTCAAGTGACGCCTGTTATATTCAATAGTTTGCTAAAAATTAAACTTTATGCAAATTAACTGACACAGACAAGGCCATCTCATTCCATCACGCCCACTCCCCGCTGTAATTGTGGGCACCGGTTCCCACTGCGGAATAGTCGTTTATTGTTCTAGCAGAAGTCGGTCACAAAGCTAAATCATGATTGTGAAGCAGAGCAACACTGGCATTCGATGTCCGGTGTAGATACCGACATACAGTAGAGGGGGATTGAGGGAGGGGGTGAAGGGGGAGCAGCAATCTCGTTGTTATGGGACTTGAAGCTAGCAAGTCTTTTGCAGGAGTAAAACTTCCTCGAATAAATTCTCACGAGCCATCATTTGCCCACTCAGTCTCGCTGTCAGCATTTCAGAGTCAGAGATATAATGGAGCGATTTTCTGAAGATATACATTATACGGTATCTCGTTGTGTCTCGAAACCTAACATCGTGAGAAGCACCCACACGCATTGCCTCACCATCATGTTCCCTGTGAAATACACTGACCCATCTCTCTTTATCTGTTCAATCTCGCCAGAATCCTTTCACCAAGATGGATTTCATGCGAAAGCCTACATATTCACCAACGAGGCCTGATAGCATGCCAAAGGCGGCCCGGTATTGACCAAATTATATGCCGACCAATTGCTCGTTCCGCCCGCGACGCCGCTGACTGTCTGGGGACTGACACAGGCTGGAAATGGCTGCTTATCAAATTCACCGCCATGACCTTATCTTGCTAACCATCTCGACATTATTGCTCTGGCCGGGTAATGTCCTTGGCAATTACAAAGCGACGTTGCAAAAAGCATGACAGCGAACACTAATTCATTTCCTCAAGATCTAGTTCCTTTTCAGTTTGAATGGCTGTGCCAAATAGTGTCGTGAAAAGCTCGTCATTAAAGGTTTGCATCATACACACTCAACGATGGTGCAGTGGAACTCGAGAAGATACAAAATCAATCAGAATAAAATATATTAATGTCAAGTCGTCCGAATTCGAATGTAAAACTGATGTTGCTCGTGAAGGCGAGTGTCGATCTGCGTCGGTGGACAGGTAGAACAAGGGATGAAATGAACAGGGCGTCCATCAAGGTATGGAAACCGCAGTGGGAAGCAAGGAGAAGCTCACGTTTCAGCTTGTTAACCCTTCATCGGAGCAAAAGGATGTTTACCTAAGAGTGATAATCAGAGTCCCCTTTACTGCCATTTCCCAGAAATGTAGTGAAATTCATGAAAAAATATATTTAGGAAATTTTGCCTTTCTTTCCCCCACCCTCCCTATTCTGGTTTATTTGGAACTATATTATAGTAAGTACTAGCGAGGTGTGCTTACCCATTGTCTCGGGTCACTTACCTGCATTCGATTCTCCATTTATTTCTTTTCTTTTTTTCATTTATTTATATTTTAATTTATGGATGCTTCCCGACGGTTCTGTGATTTTTTCCTTGGGTGTCGGCTTCGATGTTCGTCGGTACACAAAATTGCCGTGCTTCCCCCATTGTCTCGGGTCACTCACCTGCATTTTTTTCATGGTTTATTTTTTCATTTATATTTTTCATTTATTTATATTTTCATTTATGGATGTTGTCCGACGATTCTGTGAATTTTTCCGGTGAACCGGCTTCGATGTCTATCGGCACGTAAAAGTTCAGCTTTCTACGTTACCTAGAAAGTGCCGATCTTTAATATCAGTGAGTGAGTGAGTGAGTGAGTGAGTGGGTGGAAAGAAAGAGCTCTATATAAAAAAAATAATAATAATAATAAAATTAAAAATAATAAATTTTTTTAAACAACAACAAAAAAAATACAACTAATTTTTTTCTTTCATTAATTAAAATAATCTTGGGTTAATGTGGTGTTCGCGCAGGCATGATGGGCTGAATGGCCTCCACCTGTGTTGGATTTCCTTGTCCTTGTTATATATATATATATATATATATATATATATATATATTATATACAGGGGGCTGCAAAAGTGGTATACGTAAGGATTATACCAGTATTACCAGTATTATAATAGTGGTGCTAGGATTCATTTAATAATTCATAATTCATAATTCATTACTGTATACCTACTTTTGCAACCCCCTGTATATGTATAATACTATTATATATTATATATATATATATATATATATATATATATATATATAATCGTATTTTTCAAGTACTATTAGATAGTATTACATATTTATAGTCCTGTATAATATAATTATTTGTTTGGAATGATACACCACACTCGGTGGCGTAATGGATAGAGCATTATCTTTGAGTTTATGAAGTCGGTGGTTTAAATCCCAGATGGTTTAAATCCCAGATGGTTTAAATCCCAGATGAGTCAAATCCCAGATGAGTCATAACAGGGTTCATATTTCTCAATGGTATTTAAAAGGATACTTTACTGTCCATCAGTGGTGCTTCCTAGCTTGATGATGAGCATTTAAAAGGATAGAGCACAAACAAACAATGCTAGGAAGGCAATGGCAACCCACCCAGTGTAACCCTTGCCAAGAAACTGCTTCGGTAGCACCAACACTGTAACAGAGTATGGTACATCGAAATGAATTTTTTTTATATAGTATCCCCACCCCTTGCCCTCCTCAACTGCTCCCTCCCATCCCCTTCGCATCATCCTGTGTGTGCCCAAGGGCCTTAAGAGTCATTCTGACAGCCCTGCATCTCTGCAATCTCTTTGCAGCAGCCCTCTCAAGAGTCTTCCTGACAGTTTCCAGCAGCTTGGATTCTGCCGTTTGAACCTCCTGCAGAAATTTGAGTGCGCCACAAACCCTGACCCGGAAAAAAGTGTCGATTTCGTTGCCATAGCAATTCCTTTTGGATCAACCGTTAATACATGCAAATCCATAATCAACCTCCTGTGCCTACACACTTGATTTGTCCATACTTGTGCGACAGCGAGCTGCGCTATGACTACGGCTGCACATAACAAAGAAACAACCACGAGGCATCATTACTCTGTCTCCGTATTAATGTAATTCGCAGAGAAACGGATTTCGTGCACGAGTGTCCGTTCTCAGGACAATGTAACAACGAAGATGACCAGCTCTGGGTTCCATGAGGATGTGTCACCACTCAATTACCCTTGCAGTGTCTCACAGTAATGGGTTTACCACCATGGTGTAGGCACGGTCCTAACGTACTGGCGGAGCACCATCATCCTGAAAGCCAGCTCTCAATGTTATTTCAGACAAGGAGGACTTTCATGTTCGGAGTGTAAAACATTTTTGATTACGACAATTTTCTGGAATTTTCTAGAATGCAATTTAAAAGATCTTTTCCCACCTTCATACAAGTTTTAACTCACACGCATGATCATGTTACGACCCATGTGAGCAATTCTGGACACGGTGAGCACATTAACCCAATTGAGGCCAAGTACTTTTAATCCTCGGATGAACGTTAAGCTGGGTGTCCCACCCGTTAGCATTACTTGGTGGACGTTAAAGATCCCACGGTGCCTTTTGATGGAGAGTGGGTGAGTTATCTCTTGTACCATGAACAAATTGCAAATTCCTGCCCGAATGTGTAGGGGCACTGCATCAGCGGCACAGCCACACCTCAGTAAATGATGCATCGAAAGGGACGGATTCCGAATTGAATTCCAGTCCAATATGCATTCGCTGATGATGAGTGACTACATAGAAAAGGAAATCACCATCTTCAGGGGTCTTGCACCATCTCCAACAACCATGCGCCATCTTCAGGAGCCTATTTCATTGAAATACCTACAGATGTCACATGACTTTTCCCCTCCCTGAAGGTCATTTCTTATCTAGCTGGCTTTTCAGAAACTCACTGGCCAGTGGCCTAGTTAGCCTAACTCACTTTTCAGAAGCTAAGAATGTACTGTAATAATTCTTCTGCCTTCAGCTGGATTCAAAAACACAACCGCTGGGATGTTCGGCTGGCGCCACATGAAGATACAGGAATTTTTGAAAGCACGACACAAAATTGTATGTCTCTACATCCCTCTGGATGCTGTACCCGAAGGGAAGTTCAGTGCTGCCAACGCGGTCTCATGGCAAGGATTACACTCGATGGTTTGCCTTTGCTCTACCAGCGGTAGTCAGTTCAGGAATTTGTAACTTGGCCAGGATGCCAACGATAACTCGCCTACTCTTCACAAAAGACACCGTGGGAACTTCAACATCCATCGGTTCATGCGCGCAGATGAGACACCCAGCTTAACATCAACCAGAAGGATGGGCACTCTCACGTGATGCAACGTCCTCCCTGCCTGCGAAGCGAAACACCAATCAGACGGTTTATAGTCTGGTCAGGAATCGAACCCAGACTAGAGAGCTCAATGGTAAGTGTCATATACCAAGCAGAAAAATAAAATCTTCCAAAGATAATTGATGACACTTCTCTCCAATTAATGATCTTCATGCAAAACCTTTGAACAATGCAAAGCACCTAGCTAAGCTAGCTATTGCCGGACATTGTTTAAAAAGTCAATTGGGGTCAACTAAGGCACTTTCAAACTGGTACGAGGGTCTGATCTCAACCAGAGCTGCATGTTGACTTGAATACTGAACTCACACAGCTCATGTGGTTGCAGCAGTGCAAGAAATTATTTCTATCGTGGGTCATGCAGGTCAAGACCTCTCTTACCCATCTGCCTAAAGTCGTTTTGCTTTGTTGAGTGTAGTATGTGTGTGAGTGTGAGTGCGAGTGTGGGTGTTGCGTAAATGTGGCGACTTGACCTTTGCCACTTGTTTTGGACAGTAGTTTCTCACTGTGCCAATTTGTTTCTACGATAGCCATGGCAACTCATGGAGGAGTTTGGGTCTACTGTACGTACAAACACGTATGACAAAGGCAATAAATCATGGCAGATAAACAATCGAAAGAAGTGAAAATGGAAACTTTTAACTTTTCCAACAACCTCCTCCACCGCAACAACAATGCAGCGATTACCATGTTTGTCACTCCGGGAATTTTGAGCCTGGAGACGACTTGGTATTAAATCAGGGACACGATTCTTCAAAGCAAGTTCCTGAACATCAAGGGCCTTGTGTGGTTGATCTTTCAACCAAGCAATTCCTTAAAAATAAATATTTCTCAAATGTTTCGTGAAATTCATGGCAACAGCTTTGCAGTGCAAGAAAAATGTCTCGAGAGGTTCTGCAAATGCAAGTCGACATCGCATCTTCAAGTCAAGGCTACCTCCTGGGGTCTCGCTGTCTCTCCCTACTTCTTTTAACGGCCCCAATTATTTCCACCTTCTTGTGAGGTCGGCTGGTGAACGTTTTCAGTTCATGTCTTTCACGAACGGACGGGTCAGGCCTGACAGTCGTCAGAAGGTTATTTGAGCAGGAAATTTGTCATTTGTTAAGGGTGCCAGAGTTAACTTGCTTCGTCTTTGCGAAATACATCATAGGATCAATAACGCCCACCAACGACCAGTGACGTTGACCATCTGGCTTAATGTCCTTCGATGCACGGCACACACCGGTGAAACGCCAGGGTGACAGTTTATAGCTAGGCTGGGATTCAAACCCATCCAAGATAGCTCAGAGGCGAGTGAACATATCTCAAGGCTATGCTGCCAACCGAGTCCGCAAAATGGACCACGTTGCTCAAAAATCAACGGTCCCCCCTCCCCCCCCCCAATCAACACAAGTGTCATGCTCCAGTGGATTGTGGAGTACGCCACAAGGCAAAATCCACACCGTTTCCGTTTGATTGCTCAGCATCGTTTCGCTGATATATTGGCACAATCGTGAGCAATTGTTCTATTGTGATGAATAAATGCACTCGTACACGTCATCAGAATTCCATATGGGTTGTACCCTTTTTGGCATTCCCATCTGACCACATATCCCAGATTGAAATCCCATTTGCTCTGTCGATATGTCCATTAACTACAAGTGTCCTTGATGGTCTCCTGACTTCCTTGGCTGGCATCTGATGTTTGCACAAACTCCCTCTTGAGCCTCAGATCACCCTTAAAAGAAGAAAAAAAAACTCATTCACAATCCCAGAATATTATGGCGTTTCTCAGTGCAATGTCAGACATGTCCAACCACTGCGTTCATTCACCCGGACTGCTTGCCTTCTGGTTCCGACCGATCAAATGTGCAGGAAAAAATTTCAAGGTAACCATTACCAAGATTGTGATTAACTAATTACTCTTTTTAAAGGACTCCTTGCAGCAAATTTCAGATATGATCGGTTCGGCACGGGAAATGCCACGTTTCCTCAGTGATCTCTTGGACCAATGGCCAACCAACCTTTCATCGTCATTGTCTCAGCGAGACATCTGTTGATAGAAAAGTACTAAAAAAAATAATTAGCCACAGTTAAACAGACTGCCCACATTGGTCTTGATAAACTTTATTTTTTAACAAAAAAAAACCTTGAAAATGACTCAAATCACATTGTGCAAGCTGTTTCATCACTCCTGTAAGTTTAGATTCCTCTGTAAACAAGCCCTTCCAGTTTGAACTGACAATGATTTTGCAAGTGTCAGGAATCTGAGATGAAACACGAGCTTTATAACATCAACTACAGAATCTTATTTCCACCAATTTTGATGGACCTCAATACAACGCAGAGACATGGACCAGGGTGAAGCAATGGTTGATCAACATCCATTTCTTGAAGAATCCCCCAATGCCATCAGCAATGCCAGAAGAAACACAACTGCACCATTCTTATGACAATCTTCGAAGCACTAAAATTGTTGGTTCCATAAAAGCAATAAAACAAGATTGCAGATCACAACCACAGAGTTCGAGGGAGCAGGTTGTGCAGGGCAGGAGAAGAGCTTCCTTACATTTGAAACGTGAACAGTCTGGTGAAGAAATACAGTACAATGGTGCAAATGGGTGTTTTGTTATTTTTAAATTGGGTTATTTTGTTGCAGGTCTACAAGAGCTCCACATCGTTGGTGTTGCTGTTGTTGTGGTTCTTGTTTGGGTTCGATTTTTGAAATGCGCACCCATTGGTCAGACAGCTACCAAACCACACCCACATTTGTCGCTCAACTCCACCCACCATGGGACCAGACAAAATAATATGGCCGCCATCTTGGTTTTCTGGTAGGCCGAAGACATCAGGCCTGGAGGCCTCTGCTGATTATACACTGCTTGGGTTTGTTGCGTCAGATTTCCATTGGCTTTGTTTGGGTCGCGCGTTCCTCATGATGAGGGACCCCCAAAAAAATCTAATCGATGTTGAATAAAATTCTTAGTAAGGTTTAATAAAGCCCGTCAGCATGCACTGCATGCATCTCCCCCCCCCCAAAAAAGTTACAATTTTTGAACGGCCCCATATTGGGGATAAACAATCCGTGACCATGTGACGAATCAGCTCGTTCTGATATTGTTACGAATCTGGAAGCTTACTGCACTCAACATTCAGAGTCCCTATAGATCAGTTATATCGGAAGTATGTGTTTCTAGTTAGGGTCCCGTCCCTAGTCTAATGGGAATTAAATGTTCGTGCGCTGCAGAGTTATTTTGATAGTTAGGATTTTTACATCAACGACAACAACGCCCACCTTCGCTCTCACAACAGCAACACTCCGCTCGCGGCATTCTTCGTGCGCTCGCCAGCAAGCGCGCGCGTGGGCGGAGTCTAACATAGGCATGGCACCCTCTTTAGCCAATCGGCAAGGAGCGGGCGTCTCACCCGCCCCGTTTCTGACCCAACATGATCGCCATTACGCACGTGCCAGAGGTGAAGGTGGGCGGGGCCACAAACGCCTCCGCTCGGGACTCCGCCCAGAAGAGTGGGAGTTGCCCCGCCTACCGTGGGCCTGTCCAATGGAGGACGGCCAGGGAATCGCACGATGGTTTCGACCAATGAGGAGGCGAGTGGCCAGGAGAAGAAGCCCCTCCCTCCTGAGGAGAAGAAGTGGTGGTCTGGACTAGGGAGTGGAGAGACGGTGTGCTCGTGGCAGGAGCGTTGGCCAGTTCGTGGGATCGTGGCATTTTGCCAAGCAACGAGGATCGTGTGTGAGACGTTCCTGGTGGGAGAGGACATTCTCAGTCCAGGCATTTTCCAACCTGGCATCCAAAGCCAGTGAGTGGTTGTCGACGAGGGCCCTGCAGACGGTCATGGTCGTGGACTTCAGGTCGTGGGTTTGAGTCCCACCGTTATGATTCGAGTCGGTGTGACCACACGAGGCGGGGCAGGTACCCGGGCCGGCTCGACGACTGAAAACCCATCGGGTCCATTTTATTTTTGGGTGTGTGTGTCTGTGTGTGGCCCGTCTGGAAGTGGGAATTGTTAAGTGCTCTTCACTTGTACATTATTTGCATTTCTTCTTATAGTCGATAACTCTGCTCCTTGCGTGCTCCCCTCTTCCCTCCATTATAAAATAAATCCCCTGTTAAATGTTTCATGTCGATTCTGTGTTTATTCTATTGGTTTAGCACGGTGCGTGTTGGGAAGCGGGAAATTGTGCATTCGGTCCGGCGGCTCTGGTAACTCCGCTCGGTTACGCCGGATCCGAGGCCATTACCACGACTCGGATCGGACAGAGTCGGCCGAGGGTGAACTTCCCCGGTAGTTTGGACGACGTGGGTATTTAGGTATATTGAAATTGGCAATCGACCCTATCCCACGCGGTTGACCTTTTGGCGATCTTCAGTCCGATAAGGGACCCGTCGGCTCCGGAGTTATCCGGGGTGACGACCTATAAATTCCGGGTGTTCGGTGGAGCCGACTCTACTGCTCCATCTAGCGGTCGGGCTCGCTTGCCGATACCCGGCCCACAACAATATAACCGTGGCGGATGCTGTCATGGATGAGAGGAGCAGAGTTAATCTTTTAATATCCCTGTAAGAGTGTGTTTCCCAATCACGCTGTTCCTCTTTTCAGAGTGCTTTAAGTACGTGTTTCCCAATTGGCCCGTTACCTGATTTTGGCACAGGTTGTGACCACAATGCAGTCATTCTTGCTTATTACATTATATGAACTCCATCACTGCTGTTCGACCAGAAAGCATGCACCACACCGACTTATTGCAGCACGGATCCTGACAACGGGATGTTTGCCACACACCACACTGTCTGTGATTGGCACGGGCAGATTTGGAGAGGCACCAGGGATAATCATAGGTTTTAAAAGCAGCTCTTCTGGTTTTGTGCATGCTGATAAAGTACATCCTGCTCCTCACTACAGCCCTCTACAGGATAGGTCATGCTACAGTGTTGTATAGGTACAAGAGCATTGCATTCTAGACATTTTGGGCCAGCTCGCCAAGGGAAGCACCATCTGTGAACACGTGTTTCTGGATAGTAGGCCGTCATCAGCAGGGGGCACATCCCCCTGCATGAGGTGGCCACGCCACCTCCTTGACTTTATAAAGCAAAGATAAACTCCTGCACTGTTGTGGGAGCAGGGACCAACTGCCACACTGGCTCTTGCAACATGAATACTTTCAAATCTCGACCCTTCAAGGAAATTACATTTTCCATGAATGAAAATGTCGACAGCAATATCTTTAAATTAATTAATACCTCCCCCCCACAGTGCTGAACAAGAATGAAGTATTGGAATCCATTTACATATCTTGTACACGTGGGAAGGAGAGGGGGAGTTGAGAAAGGGTTTGCCGTATATTGAAAAGGAAGGGGATGGGAGAAAAATGAGGGATTGGGAATTGAGAAGAGGAGGGAGAAACGTGTAAGAAGGTTGAGACATGAGAGAAAGATGTGCAGGGAAGCAATGGAGAATGCATGGGGCAAATGGCTTTTCTCGATGGGAAGGGTATGAAACGTTACGCCATTTTTCATACTTAGTGCATCAGTGGCTTGTCATGTCTGCTTGTGGATATAATAGATTCAATAGTTGCAGTGCCGGCATCCTGTCCAATTTTCAAATGACAGTGACTTTGGCAGTTACTGCGATGGAGTGACCTTCCCAGGGAAAATTCTCAGCCAGGAAACACCTGTGACTAATGCCCCACAGGGGTTATAAGAAGGCTGACTAAATGAAGAAAGTGCACTTTGCTGCACATACTCAAAAAGCTTTTATAAATTTCAAAAGTCTTGATGGAGTAATGCAATTTATCAGCTGACTGCTTCCATGATGCAATTCAGAACTCAGCTCAATACAACCTTATACAAAGGATCGCTCTGTTTACCTAAAGTTTGAGGTTTTCTGCGTACAGGCATGTTTTTTTTCTTTCCCTTTCTCTTTCTCTCACACTGATGCTCAGGGAAGAGCAATGTGATGGAAGGTATGAACAGCCAACAGGGCAACGGGTCAATTATTGCACACAAAATGAACAAGGGATTGAACAAAAAGTAAAAGAGGAGACAGAGGAGGTCAAGAAACACTGCGACCTGCAAGTAAAGGGGTTGGATTAGGCAGGGTTAGTGGGGTAATAAAGATTGTGTGTAAAAATGGGGGAAGACATGACATGGTGATGCACCACCTGCTTAAGGACCTGGAGGGAAGAGTAAGCGATGACATCCTCTGGAAGAGGGTTCCACATATAGGAGAAGCAAGAATTAAAACTGTTGACATGTACAGTCAGTCTGGATTTTAAAAGTTTAACCAGGAGTGGATTATTAGAAGAATATCTACTTCCTGGTGTTGTTGGGGAAGGTGAGAGGGCTAAGCGAGCAGAGGGAGCTAAACCAGAGGAGAGGCGGTAAAAACAGTAAGGCTACAACCTGCCTGCATTGTGGAAACAACAGACCTTGTGCTTCACCCAATCGCAGGAGATTCCAATAATGTCGAGAGCTTTAGATTCCGCAGAATCCAGGAGAGACAGATGTGATGGTGGGGTTCCAGATCATCGGGGAGAACAGTAATCCTTTAAGCTACAAACAAAGGATATGACTTTAAGCTACAAACAAACAAAGGAAACCGCCCTCAGCAGAGCCAGGAAACAACACCTGTCCAATCTCAAGAAAGAACTTTCAAACTTGTCCCCCTCCTCTTAAACCTTGTGGCACCTTGTTAACTGCATCACCGAAGGTGGACGGAGATTACGTTTTCACCCCTGTCTGTTTGTCTCTGAGCAGTTTATCTCAAAACGGTGTCGACGGATTCGGACGAAACTTGGTGGACAGGATAGGAGTGTGACAAGGCCAAATTGATTCGATTTTGGTCAAGATCTGAATCCGGATCTGGATGCAAGAGTTTTTGTTTTTTTTAATTAAGTTTATTTATTTACGAGTATTAATATGCAGCCTGTGGCTGCTTGGCTGCATAATTTTCTGGGGGCATAGCTTTGCTGCTGATGCCTCCTGTTACCAATATGCCTCCTGTTAGCAATATGCTGGTACTCATTTTTTCAACCTGGAAAGGATGACAGGCTGTCAACTCACCTCATGCTAATTCAACGACACGACAGGAGCTTGAACTCAAGACCCTAAGATCTTAAGCCAGCCACTCGATCCATCAAGCCAACACCAGGCATTTTTAAGTGACTCTTCACCATTGAGAGATCGGGCCAAAAACGATATATAACATATTTCAAAAAGTTGTTGACGAGTTATGACAAAACCAGGTAGATGAGTTGGTTCAGTGACAAGAACAAGCCGATTCGATTTTGGTTCAGGTTCGGACGCAAATCCGGCCCATCAATGGGATACAAAACATAAACGATTCCACCTGGCGGAGGTACGCACTCTACCAAGTGCCGTTCTAGTAATGTCCGTCTCAGGTGTATGCTCTCCTTCATCCCTTCCTTCACCTCAAATGGCACCACAGTCGATTCCACTCGTGAGATAGCCGATGCCTCAATTCTGTGTTTGTATCCAAATCTTGTGATCCCAACCCCATGCTCTCTGTACCCACCAAATCCAGTCACACCCAAATGGTCCTGGACTCTGTGTCTTTTGCACCTGAAATGGTGAAGTTTCTGGCAACACTCGGCACATATTCCACAACTGGACCAGATGGCATCAGCTCATGTGTTCTAAAAACCTGCTCTCATGCTCTATCACATCCTCTTTCTGCTCTGTTCTCACAATAATTTGCTTTAGTCATCTTCAGTCTGCTTGTAAATCAGCCAACATCACCATATTACATGAAAAAGTGCAAAAATTGATCCCTTTAACTAACAGACCTATCACCTAACTTCCAATAATAAACAAGATCATGGAATCCATCATTGCAGTTGACATCATATTCTTTCTTTTCTCCAACAGCCTGATCTCAGATCATCAATTCGGATTCAGACACAGTCACTCTACCTTGGACATGCTGCTTCGATACTCCCAAACAATGGATGGAGGCGCTCAACATCAGACTTGAGATCAGGGCTCTCTCGTCTCTCTAGACATAACTCTCTCTCTCTCTCTCTCTCTCTCTC